>JBAMHV010000025.1:10892319-10936569 GCA_037177535.1 Pseudomugil gertrudae
CATGTTCCAGTCTCTGTAGCAGAATGTTGTGATCAATGGTGTCAAATGCAGCACTGAGATCTAACAAGATAAGAACATTAGGGCCAGTGTTGATGAAGGGCAAGGATAAAGAGAGCTTAAAGCTGCTCTCATCTCTTTATAAAACTTAACTTAACTTGCTATGCTCAATAGGTGGCTCGACTGATTGGTGGAAGAGTGTGCAGTGTCATTCATGGGCCATCCTTTTTGGATAACTGTTCATATTAATCAAGATAAATAAAGCAGCCACACGCAGGACACTATGATGGGAACAGAAGACATGAGATACAATCACACATGTAGTTCAAAGAAGAAAACCTCACAAAGCTGTCAAGCTAAAAAAAGACATAGCTTGCAAAATATCTGTTATGTCGATATCAAATATGTTGCACAGCATGGAAATGAGCAGGTCAACAGCATGACTGGGATTAGAAAGAGCACTTTGGAGCAGTAGAGTCTCTTAGAAGTAAAGATGAACTAAAAATCCAGCAATCTGTTAAGGAAATATTAAAAAAAAATGTCTAAAAATGATGGAGAAGTTGTGTGAAATTGTGTTAAGTATAAACTTCACACAATTTCACAGTACTCCACGAGTCTGGAGACATTCCTCTGCACAATAGGACTGTGATCCTGTGAGCTTTGAGCTCTCAGGCAACACTGCATTACAAATGGCCATTAGCGCCTCTGTATTTGGCAATTTGTACTTCGAGAAAAGACACCCTGAATCCCTGTGGTGATATTACGGTCAACCCTTTCCTCTAAGTTTGCTGAGCAGTGTTTTCTTCTTGCCAAATAGTTGAAAATAAACAGTTATTGAAGTGATACAGCAAACATTGAGCTCACACTGTGGGGCATACAAATGTTCTTTTAGCCATGTAAACATGCTGCTATAACCTGGATTTTTTAAAAGGACACATTTAAAAACAGATACAGCTCCAGCTGGGAACAGGACATCGTAAACTGTCCCCGGGAAAGATTATTATTCGTCACCCAATCTGTAATATGCAGCAAACTCAATGCAAAATTAGAAATTGCTACAAAGATTCATTTGGGAACATTTAGGGTGAAGCTAATTAACTTATAACCCTGAACAAATTGCTTTCTGTCTGCTTCAGATCCCTCAGATTAGAAATCTACTTTTGTTAAAATATTACAGCGATGAAGGTATGAGAGCATCAACACCAACTATTAGTCTTATCAATCCAACCACTCACAGTCCATTAACAGGCGCAAAGACTTTGTGCTGATTAATTGATTTTTAATTGGCTCAGGAGATGGGGATGCCACAGGCATGGTGTAATGGCTGTATGAGTGTGGAAATATTGTGACAACCCTATAGCTATTGTAACCTTCCACACACAGACGTAAAAATACACACATATAGAAACTTTAGTACTATAAAACCTCCCAAGTGTTGTTGTTGTGATGTCAATAGAGAGGCAGCAACAGTATGCTCTTTTTGCTGTGCAGCTTGTCAGGAAGAGGATAATCATCGGAACTATGCACAAACTTCCTCTGCTTGTTCCACAATCCTTTGCGGCAGGGAGTTCTCAGGGGGTTAGATGGTGTCAGGAACCATTTCTTCCCTCAGCTCTCTCATACAAAACAGCCCAAATAAATGTGCCTTTATTATACAGGGTCCCACTTTAGTTAAAAATCAAATCTGAGAAGACTATCACAAGTGTTATTGGTTTCATCATCACATTTATTATGAGCAGTCTGCACAGTGTAACTGCTACAGAGTTGCGTCTCTAATAAAGCTCCAACACTGTTATCTGAACATCACATAACAGCAAAAGCATGAACATGTACATGCAAATGCACAAGTAAGAATTCAGTCATAGCCCCCCTTAAACTCAGTAATACCCTGATACGCAGACATGAAGTTAAAACAGTTACAAATACTGCAAACACATTTGCTCCTGGCACACCATGTGCAACCCATCATGTCATATAAAATATGAAAACCATTTGAAACGTATTGAGCGTTAATGTTGCCTGTTGCTTTGCAGAGATTTCATACTCACTAAGGCAGGACCAGTTCAACACTCTTCCACCAACATGAAGCTGTGATTAGTAAAACAGCTTTTTCAAGTCAGACAAAGTGTAATTAACTTAGTGACATTGACTGGCTAATAAAAGCTCTCAACTCAAAGCCAAAGAGTAACATGGTATGCAAGCACCATTAGAAAGCTTCAATGGCTTTAATAAGAGCATAAATAACAGCTTTTTTAAAAATAGAACCTCGGTTTGGTTGCTTGTGGATGAGCAAACTCATCAAAGCAGCAAATTTGGGTCCTCTGAAAAAGATAAGTCTCAAATGCAAGAGGCAGACTACAGTTTCTTTGTTGTAAATGGAAAATGTCCTGCATTAAACAACAGATTTAGTGAGTTTTGTTGTTCTTGTTACAGACAAAGAGAAGAATGCATGATTCAAAAAGTTCAGTTCATTTGACCAAATGTTGCATTAATACAAACTTGGATTGTCCAAATGGTTCAGTCCCCAACAACAACCCATAGTAGACTTTGGACCATTTTATTAATTTATGCCTATGTCACTCCCTCATGCACAAAGCTGTTTGCAGAGTGCAAAAAGCTGTCTGTTTAAGCTGTTGAGTTGAGAAGGTTCATGATCAGACAATAATTTGTCACTAGTTGTCACTTTCAGCTTATTCCAACGAGGAGTTGCAGGTAGCTAGTATCTAACATGAGGAAAACATGTAAACTCTGCACAGAAAAGCCACTACCCAAGCCAAGATTTGACCCAGCAACCTTCTCACTGTTATGCTGAGGTGCAAACCACAACACCACCAGGCAGCCTACTCTTGACTAGCTACTTATAATTCACCCTTTTATAGGACTGTATTAATCTGATATCAAGTAAATCTAAAAAAAATAAGATTATAATTATGTTAGTGGTAATTACACATCTGCTTGATGAAAAATTCGAGGTTTACTTTAATCACTCCTGGAATTTTGAAGGGAAAAAATAAATATATACTAAATTTTTAGAAAATGTGAGTATTCATTGTATTCTCCTTTGAACGTGCAGTTACACAAATGCATAGACAGACACATTCAGTCAAATTTTCTCTCCATCTCTGTCACACTGTAGAATAAAATTAGTCTATAAATAAATGTTTTATTCTTTCCTGTTTGCTTAAAGGTTGAGTTTTTAAAGACCCCATAAAAATGTTCAGTTTTATAAACCAGAAAATATTTTAGATATTTAAATATTCAGTTATTTTATTACATGTCTTGCTATAATGTTAATAAATAGGATTGCTGATTTATTTAGTTACATAACTCAACGTGAAATAAAAATGTGTAGTAATATAATGTCTTCTATATATTAGAATTGTCCAGGGTCATCATAAAGCATCCTTCAAGTCAATAAAAACTTTCTTCAAAATATTTTATATCAGCTCAGCCATTCAGCTCATTTTCCATCTGACAGCAGACAGACTGCATAAAATCTGCCACAGCTGGAGTGTTTGTTAGAGATTTAATCCTGGGAACAATCATATAACGGGCTTTATTGTACAATGTAGATGTGAAGGTGAGCTCAAACAAATGCTAACCTCTGGCTCACTGTAGGAGGATGCAGTGCAGCATTCCCATGCTAGTATGCACACACACAGACAGCAGTTGTTTACATTCTTGTTGGCTAACCATTTTCTACATGATGTGGGCTCTCCATGTTGTGTCGGAGAGCATTACCAAAACAAAATCAGGGGCTGTCCATGTCCATCTGAACCTGCGGTGGAAGTCAGCGGAGGAGAGGGTCTCGTATCGCATGAGATTTTTATTCCCCGATGGATGGAAAATTTTAAATGGATAAAAATTGTACGCATTTACGCATATTTAACGCATTTATGATGAAAATCCCACGCATTTGCGTGATATAAGGTGGTTGGGGAAAATGCGATACTAATCCACACCCTTGTGGACACATCAAAACCATTTAGCCTGAAATGTGCATAATGGAGCCAGTTTAAGCTTAAAAGTAGCAACAGAAAACTAGAAGGACTACTGGAAAACACAGTGAGCTGAAAGGTTATTTATGAAGAATTATTCTTTCCTCTCCACTTTTGAAATCAAATTTACATCCTTATTTTTTGTGACATGTCTACATTCTACCGATTATCATTTTGTGTGTCTGAATTGCATTTCTGTTCATATTTTTACATTTCTGTAGTGCCTCAACCACCCACCATAACACTGCAGTCCCCAAAGGATTACATATTTGATCCACGGGAGAACATTGTCATCCACTGTGAGGCTAAGGGGAAGCCTCAGCCCAGGTGAGATGATAAATCCAAATACTTTTTTTTTTTACATCCAGTGTTGTTCTTCCCTGCAACATCATAGCTATGTTGGCAATTGACCTGCCTTAGCAACTGTTGTCCTGGAGACCAGGCACTTGAGAAACACCTAGAGGGATAAACGAGCTGCTTCCAGACTGTCAATCAGATGAGCGAGATTATAATTAAAGCAATGATTCAGACACATCAAGACATCTAATCATTACAGGGAGCATTAGATTAACATTAAGGTGTGATTTCTTCTTTCATATATATGTTTTAAGGCTTCAAATATTTATACATTAATTCCTTTTCCTACCCCAGCAGTTATCAGGGAGACAAGCACTGGGGTGGGTACCAGTGATGGGCAGCTCACCAGACCATTGCACTGCTTCAAACGTTTGATGCATTTGTTGCCTTTGTTGTTTGCAGTTTTTCATGGACAAGAAATGGGAGCCACTTTGATGTGGAGACAGACTCTAAAGTTCTAATGAAACCCGGTTCAGGAACTCTGGTCATCGACATCAGTGGGGAAAAAGCTGAGGCTTATGAGGGAACATACCAGTGTACAGCTCACAATGAGCATGGCACAGCTTTGTCCAATAACATTATCATCAGGCAGTCCAGTAAGACATTTCAACACATCCTATAAAAAAGTTACTGCCACTTTTTTGTTTGGTAGTTTGATCTACCAAATAAGAGTATCTTTAAAAGGTGTTGAGTGTTTTCAGGGTTCTGAGAACCTTTCATTCTCCTTTTTGACTCACAGGGTCCCCCTTATGGTCAAAGGAGAGAAATGAAGCCATCCTGGTGCGGAAGGGGGTCTCTCTTGTGTTGCCGTGCAGACCACCTGCTGGACTCCCCCCTCCTGTCATCTTCTGGATGGATAACAGTGAGTTATTATCAACAGTATTAGAATTATTCATTCATGCAAAATAAATAAACAGCTGGTTTAATGTGTAATGTTCTTTATCTCCTCTTGCAGACTTTCAGAGGTTGCCACTGGATCAACGAGTGTCCCAGGCCCTGAATGGAGACTTGTACTTTACCAATGTCCTCCCTATAGACACTAGGAATGACTACATTTGTTACGCTCGCTTCCCCCACACACAAACGATCCAGCAAAAGCAGCCCATCTCAGTTACTGTGCTGGACAGTAAGTCAGGACACTTATACAGCTTGACATAAAAAATGATGTCACTAAGAAAAAGTCTTCACAGGTCTTGTTTGGACTAAAGATTATATATAGCAGCTCTAGTATGCCATTATTTTTATAATG
Source organism: Pseudomugil gertrudae (assembly GCA_037177535.1). Classification (NCBI taxonomy): domain Eukaryota; kingdom Metazoa; phylum Chordata; class Actinopteri; order Atheriniformes; family Pseudomugilidae; genus Pseudomugil; species Pseudomugil gertrudae. The sequence goes on from JBAMHV010000025.1 coordinate 10,897,921, forward strand.
CAGTCACTAACTGATGCTTGTAGATTTTAATTTTCCTTCCCATGCGTTATGCCTTATGCTGCTCAATTAAAACTAATTACTTATGCTTTTGTAGTCTTTTGGTAGTGGCACAGGGATGTTGGTTTGCATTCTATATTTATGCACTCTTTATGTGTCCAAATGATTGTGACAACACACTACTGAAATGTGTTTTAAAAGGTAAAAAGGACACGAAGTCAAAAGTTCACCTGCTGGTTTCCTAGATTTGCATGCTTCTGATTTTTTGTTATATTACAGTGGAAACAATGAATGAGACTGTGGCTGCTTTATACAATATCACTGATTTCTATAGTGGTGAGTGATACTAGTTTATTCCCATTAAGTCCCATCAGTGTAAATATTGCCATGTTTGCACCACCCGGCTTAAATGCTTACCTTTAACTTGGCCCCAGCTCCTTCTGTGATGGCATTAACATTGACTCTTCACCAGGTTTTTCCTGCATCATCCATTTGAAAATAAAACGTAAAAGGGTAGGGAATGTCAGGATATTTAATTGTTTTGATTCGTAAGGATAAAGTTTTCATGCAAACTTAATTTCTTGGCCAAAGCTAAATTTCTTACCCACCATGGTTCAGCTAACTCCATCCCTGTGGTGTTTTCTGTGCAGAACCCAAACATTAACATTGCAAAAAGCAGATAGGTACCACCCTCAGGGAGGATCCTCTTGCCTCCCAACCCCGCTCCTCCCGCCATTTTGAACATTGTATTATCACTAACTCATGTTCTGTCTCACTTTGTTAGCAAATCCGTCTTATTTAACAGATTAACTCTGCATTTCCTTTATACAATGAATGCCCCCTTTCCTCATACCTCACAACCTACCATACCATACCAAACAACGTTTCACAACCTAAACTGCTACTTCTTTAAACTTTGTGCTAAGAGTCTCTGAGTAGATGGTTTTGGTCTGTCCCTGACTTGCATCTTTGTCTATACAGACAACCCAGAGGGCGAGCGCAGCCCTAGTTTTATGCTGCCTTTTGGCACCACCAGCACCAAGATGGTTCTGAGAGGGGAGACTCTGGAGCTGGAATGCATTGCTGAGGGATTGTAAGTAGGCAGTTGTCACAAGTAGCCAATATCTCCAGGACATGTTTACTCTGTCAAATATTACAATATAAAAAATAAGCTAAAGGATTGTTTCTGTGACAGGCCGACTCCAGACATCTCCTGGCAGAAGGATGGAGGAGAGCTGCCAAGCAACAGGATGTCCTTCCACAGCTTAAAGAAAACGCTGAAGATTTCTGATGTGACCGAAGCTGATGCTGGCAGCTACCGCTGCACTGCTGCCAACAAGCTGGGCACTGCGCACCACATCATCAAGGTTACTGTGAAAGGTAAAGAATCCAACAAACTATGAAAAACATCAGGAATTGAACAAAATATGCTAATGCTCTGTGACTTTTTCTTTGTTTCAAAAAGAGGCAAAATGCCAAGGTTTCCTTAAGAAACTCACCCTGTACTTTCTTTTTCATTATCCCCAGCGGCTCCTTTCTGGGTCAGCGCTCCCAGGAACCTGATTCTCGCCCCGAATGAGACGGGTATCTTAACTTGTCGTGTTAATGGAGAACCAAAACCAAACATTCACTGGTTTATTAATGGCGTGCCCATAGAGAGTAAGTCAAAAGACACAATGCTGTCTTAAACAAAGTGAACTTTTTATTAATTTTTATGTAAACCTTACTAAATTACTGTAAGAAATCAGTTGATGGTTTATTTTTCCTTTTTTAAAGAAGCATGAGGTTATTTTTTTTGGCTTGACAGAACTTTATAAAGGTTTTTGTAATTGGAAATGTGCAGTTAAAAAACAAGATGACAAAATTATGTTTTTGAAAATGCATATTGTGTTTCTTCCTGTGTTAGATGCTCCTGAGGACCACAGCCGCAAGGTCGAAGACGACACTGTGATTCTCAATAGTGTACCATCAGGGTCCAGTGCTGTCTACCAATGTAATGCATCCAATGAGTTTGGCTATCAGATGGCTAACGCTTTCGTCAGCGTTCTTGGTGAGTTTATTTAGAGGAAATGTGGATGATCCAGTATATATATATATATATATGGTTTGAACTAGGGATGTTTGATATTGGCTTTGTTTTACCACTATCTGATTTGCCAACTTTGTCCAACTCTAAATTTCTGACACCACTATAATTACTATAATTTAAGTCCTCTGTCTATAATTTAAGTCCTCTGTCCCTGATCCACCTCCCAAAAAAGAGAGAAAAAAGTAATTATTTAAAGTAACTGAGACATTACCTTTGCTTTAAAGCAAATTGAATTTCTTTAGACACTTTGACATAATTCCAACTGTAAGTAATGAGGATGAATCCACTTCTCAGCTTCATAAGGTTCCAGGTGAGAATGCAGCTTGATGATGTCAAAGCCACAGGGTTTATTGCAAATTGTGCTAAACAAAGAAAAATGGCTGTAAACTATAGATGGCATCTCTTACATTTAATCATTTTGAGAAGACTTAGATGAAGAGTTTGATATATAATATGCACATGTTGCGTAAAGACTGTAAAAAAAATTAAAAACCAATGCCAATATTTTTTCATATTACTCATATTCATTTTAGTGCTGGTAACAACCAATAATATTAGTATGTAATATTAAACATCTTTAGTTTGAACACATTGGCCTGTGTGTGTGATGAAGGAAGTACAACAACAAATTTAAATATTTACTTTTTTTTTTCCAATAGCGGAGCCACCAAGAGTGCTCACTCCGCCCAACCAGGTGTACCGGGTCATCACTAATCGCCCTGCTTTACTTCACTGCGCTTCCTTTGGTTCACCAATCCCAACCATCACATGGTAAGATTTAAGACTCAATTTCAACAGCAGGGTCTTAAACTAAATGGAGGTAATACTGATGTAATCAGGCATAAATCTCATATAAACTTAAAATGAATAGTTTTTCATTTTAGTTTTAGTTACAACTAAAATCAATGTCACAGGTCAGGCAGATAGACTTGACGCAAGTGTGATTAATGTAACAGACATCAAGTCTGCTTTTACCATGGACTGTTTAAAAAATGTGTTAAATCAAACAGTCAAATCTAAAGTCGGTGTTAATTTGAGCCCTTAAAACATCACAATGACTTATTTACAGTTTATGTTATTAAAAAAAAGACATATTTTGAGATTAGATTAATACTTATTGTGCTTAGAAACAAAAAAATCAATAAATAAACAGCTTGGTCTTGTTGTCTGCTTTGGAGAGGTAAATCATCTCTTTTCTTTTGGAAGTATAGATTATCCAGTAGTTCAGCTGGGACATTGAGAGCTATTTAAGTTGCTGGATGACCACTAATACATTTTATACATGTAAAAGAAGAACGACACTTATTCTGCATGCAAGAATGAAATACCAAATAAAAGTTGTAGAGCTAAGGAGGGAAATGGGATTGTACCTTTTGAATGAGTTGTGTTTTTGTGCTTCTCATCTGCTTATTGCTGGAATAGGTTACAGCTTCTCTGCAACCCTGAAATAGTCTAAGTGGCAATAAAAATGGATGAATGGAAAGTTATTTATGACTTGAATTTTTACCACATCATCATCATAAAGCTAACATCACTATACAACTGCTGTTTATACATTTTATCTTTCTGCAGGTTCAAGAACAGACAGATCAGCATTAAAAGTGGCGATCCATATGTGATCCATGAGAATGGTACACTGGAAATAAACGTGGCCCAGTCTGCAAATAGTGGAATGTACACCTGCATTGCCACAAACAACCTGGGAATAAAAGAGAATCATGTTTACCTGGAAGTTAAAGGTTAATACAACTAATACAACCCATGTTGTGTTTAAACTCCTATTTTGTTACAGATCAACTCCTTAATTTTCAGCTTTGAGATAACCAAATTTGTCAAAAATGACTCGTTTTGTTCTGTATTCCAGAGCCCACCCGTATCCTGAAGCAACCAAATTATGCTGTGGTGCAGAGAGGAATGCGTGCTGTGTTTGAGTGCAAAGTCAAACACGACCCTTCCCTCATTCCCACCATGACCTGGCTGAAGAACAACGGAGAACTGCCAGATGATGAAAGGTACGACAGAGCCTGAGATAACCCTGAAGATGAATGTATTATAATCTTTAATCTGTATAAAACTCGATCAGAAGTAAAAATGTTTTCTCCTCTGCAACGCTCTAGGTTTGAAGTGGATACGGACAGTCTGACCATCAAAGACGTGACAGATGATGATGAGGGTAATTATACCTGCATCATGAACACCACGCTGGATCAGGACTCCGCTATTGCTGAGCTGACTGTTGTTGGTATGTTCACATGTTTACATTTTAAATCTCATCCACTAGTCTACTAATCCAGAGAGCTTCTCATTTCTTCTTCTAGTTTTTTCCTCAAAGTTTGCTCAGTAACAACAAGGTTCAAATATATTCCTAAAAATTCTTTATAGTAGGAATTTTCCCACTGTTTCTACAATGTCTTTCACTAATATCAAATCCTCTTTTCACACTTTACTCTTTCTTCTCGCTGTCAGAGGCAACTCCTACTCCAGCAATTGTCTACGGTAAAAAAGCCAGTGTAGTTCTCTGTTCAGTCCCTTCATGTTGCTCCCGCTTTGGATACATTTTTATTTTGTGTTGTTCGCTCAGTCTTGTCCTGTTACATTGGACATCTCCTGTTACATTACATCTGGAGTTCATGCTTAAGTTTAAAATATCTGGCATTACTGTTCATCACCAGAGTTTGAGAAACTTGCATTGGCATGTACATGATGCACCATGTTAGTGTTCTCACTCCACCTGCCTGATAACAGCTGCGTGAGTGTGTTTGTAGATGGCTTTGATTGCTTTTTCCCACCAAAACTTCCTGAGATTTAATGTGAGAACACCTGTGTTGGTGTGCCTTCTTCTAAAAGATGCAGATAAAAGAAAATATTTTGTTTTTAAGAGCAAGTTTTCCTTTCTTTTTTGTTTTAATTTGTCTCCCATACACTGATTCCTGTGTGTGGCTCCTACAGAGTCATCCTCAGTTTGACATTCAGAAGCATGATCTCTGTCCTGAAAGACTGTGCAGCACATTTCTTTTGCTGTTTAATATTGATCTAAAAAAAATGGATTGAATTTACTTGATAATAATTTATCAGTGTCTAGTTTCAATATGTTTATTTTGAATAGGAAAGTATGGTAAACTTCCTCCTGGCTGAGTAATAATAACTAGCTTGGGTTTGCAGAGGAACCTGAACCACCATCTGACCTGGAGCTCACTGATCAGACGGACAGGAGCGTTCAGCTCACCTGGATTCCTGGAGATGAACACAACAGTCCAACACAAAGTATGAAGTGCTGTTTTTACAGCAGCTTCCTTTTAACTGTTTTTCATTTTTCTGCCATCAAATTTGAGCCTTTTAACTAATTAAAACAACATGATTTATGTCAATTTCATCCAACCCCAAAAATCCTGTTTTAAATGTAAATGTGCCGACTTAAGGACCATTTATCTAAACTTCGCCCCAGTAAGGATTGGTTATTTCTCCCCTTTAATGATACCAATTGATGTATTCTACATCTACATTCTGACTTCTAGGTTTCAATGTTTCCCTGCTGCAACACATCTAACTCTAATAATGAATAAAGTGTCTTATTTTATATAAAATTATATAAAGTTATATTTTTGCACTGAAAGATTGAAGCTTTTGTCAATTTCTTTGTCTTATGATCAAATTTGACCCTAAATGTATTTAAGGGTTTAAATTGAAAAGGATAAACAAGACTTTTCTTTCTTAAATGATGACCAATAAATAAAAAAAGATTTTTGTCCTACCCGCCCAGATTTTTTGATTCAATATCAGGATCTGCTCCATCAGCCCGGAGTTTGGGTCAACCTTACGGAAGTCAGTGGTACCAGCACTACAGCCCAACTCGAGCTCTCTCCATACGTGTACTACTCTTTCAGAGTCCTGGCTCAGAATAGCGTTGGCTACAGCGATCCCAGTGAGCCTTCAAATCAATACAGGACTAACCCTGCAGGTAAAAAAGGGCAATGTTGTGTCAATAGCTCCCAAATATAAAAACTGAGCTAAAATTTGTTCTTTTCCAGCTCCTGATGTAAATCCGTCAGATGTTAAAGGAGCAGGAACAGTCCCCAACAACTTGGTCATTTCCTGGACAGTAAGAAGGCTTTAACTGTCTGACTTCTGCTCACTGTGAGCTTTGGTGTAAAATCTAGACAGGACACACCTGCAAGCATAAAATTCTCTATTGTATTTGGTCAAAAATAAATTTTAGAGAAAAATGATCTACAAAGAGAACAATAAATTGTGTCCTCTCTGCAGCCTCTGACAGGATTCCAGTCTAACGGTCCCGGTCTTGAGTACAAAGTGCTGTGGAGACAGAAGGATGTGGAAACGGAATGGTCATCAACAAATGTGGCTAACGATTCCCAATTTGTCATTTCTGGAACTCGAACCTATGTTCCTTATGAAATCAAAGTTCAGGCTTTTAATGACTATGGCAATGGCCCAGATCCTGAAGTAGTGATTGGCTACTCTGGAGAAGACGGTGAGTAAATTCTGTAGTGAATTGATGTTTTTAAAGTTAATGGCACCAAGTGTGAGTTTATATATATTTTTTTTATTACTGAATAACATTTTGGCATCTTTGCTTGGCAGTGCCTTTGTCTGCTCCTCATAATGTGAAGGTCATTGTTCAGAACAGCACACTGGTAGACATACAATGGGAGCCTGTATCTCCCGACTCTGTCCAGGGGAAGCTACAAGGATATAAGGTACCGTATGATAAACACTGTCTTTGGTTGTTGTTGCCACTGATTTGCTTTTTTGGATTGCTTGAATGACTAAACTAATTTGTAGTGTGCTGAAAACATTTATTTTGTAAGTTTGTAAAACACTTGCATGTGTTGTGAAAAGTAACACAGAAACAGTTAACGCATGCAAATCCTCACACCTTCCTACTTGTGGCAGTTGGTTAGAGATTTTTTTGGTGGGACTATGTCACATCTACTGATTCTTGAAGATTGTAAAGACAATGTATTGGGAAATAAAGATAGAGCTACTTTAAAGGTTACATATTTGAATCAAATGAAATAAGACTTTATTTATAAAGTGCTTTTCATGCCTTAGGCAACACAAAGTGCTGTACATGATAAAATCAATTAAAATAAAACACTCAGACACCCCCCAATTGGATTCACTGACACGCAGGTAGACACAAAAGACAGACAACCCCATGCCCATCCTACCCAACCCACCCACCTTGGGGGTCCCTCTCTTTTAACTAAAACAATTTAGATAGTGACTAAAATGAGAAAATAAATAAAGAATAGGTGAAAACATCCGGCTCTGCACTGATGTTGATGTGAGGAAACTATATTAATGGGATCCATCCACACCAGGAGCCAGTGTCCTCACGTCCATAGAGGCCACCGCCACAGGCAGTCCCTGTGGCACCAACCCCAAGCCAAGAATGCAGGACCCTCAGTGTGGAGGATCCCTATGAGGAGAACACTGGAGTTTAAACATAATAAAATACCCTTAAGAAACAATAAGAGCCAAATAAAACAAAAACAATAAAATGCATATAAAGAACTTCATAAAATATGATTTAATATATATATATAATATAATAAATACATGAAATTGAATAAAACAATTAAATAAAATGTCAAATAAGAGATAATTTATTCAGTTAAAAGCTCATTTAAAAAGGTGGATCTTGAGCCTCTTCTTAAAAACATCAACAGTCTCTGCGACCCTGAGGTTCTCTGGTACCGGACCCTGAGGTTCTCTGGTACCGGACCCTGAGGCTCTCTGGCAGGCTGTTCTACAGTCGAGGGCCATAACAATGAAAGGAGGCCTCACCGTATGTTTTAGTTCTGACCCTGGGAACAGATAAAAGGCCGGTACCAGGGAACCTCAGGGTCCGTGAGGGCTCATAACTCATAGCTCATAACATAAGTTCTGTTAAATAAGAAGGCCCAAAACCATTAAGACATTTATAAACAACTAAAAGAACCTTAAAATCGATCCTAAAACTCACAGGGAGCCAATGAAGTGATTTTAAAACTGGTGTAATGTGTTCCTGTCCTCTGGTCCTCATCAGGACTTGTGCCACCAAGTTCTGAAGTAACTGTAAGGATGAAACTGACTTCTTAAGAAGACTAGAGAGCAGGGCATTACAATAATCTAAATATAAAAGCATTCATCAGCATCTCCGTACTGGCAAGAGAGAGAAATGGACTCTGGCGATGTCTTTTCAATGATAAAATCCTGTTTTTGTGATATTTTTAATGTGTGAAATAAAATTCAGCTCAGAGTCAAAAAGAACACCCAGATTGCTCACACACTGAGAAAGATTTAAACTCTGCAGTTTGTGTGAAATAATCTCTCTCTTGTCTTCAGGGCCAATAATTAAAACTTCAGTCTTGCCCTGGTTGAGCTGTAAAAATAATTTTTTACATCACAAAGTAAAAACAATGACAAATACCTAACAATTCTAATTTATAAATGTATGTATATTAATCATAGTGTTAATTAAAATTAATTGTCCCTGTTATTGTTATTGTTAATTAAAATATACATTTTATTTAATTATATTGGATGTATGTGTGTGTGTATGTATGTATATATATATATATATATATTTATTTTTTTTTTTTCTTTTTCTTTAGGTGTACTACCGCCGGCAGCGTAGCTTGCATGAGACAGAAGAAGATGCAAATCAGCAGGAGCAAGTTTTAACTTTCAGCGGGAGCGATAGCGGGGGGCACCTGCCAGGCCTTCAACCTTACAGTTCCTACAGCTTCTTCATCAAGGTCCTAAATAACAAAGGAGAAGGGCCTGCTAGTCTCACAACAGAATTTGAGACACCCGAGGGAGGTGTGTATTACTTTTGGTCTTGAGGATCATTAATACTACTGTGCTTGCATGTATATCGCTGTATAAACTTAACAATTCAAATCACTCAATCACTACAAGAAACAAGCCCTGAGCACATTATAAAAAAGCACCTTAGCACATAGAACATCTTTATGCATCTGCTATTAGGCTTATGAAAGATGTTCCCCACCACAGCCTTCCTTTTATGCACCTGTATGGTAATGTGTATTTATTAAAACAAATATTGAACTCGCCCTGCCTGTGGATCTGGTTCAACTTTCAGTACCAGGCCCTCCTTCCTTTCTTCGTTTTCTCAAACCTGGTTTGGACTCACTCACCCTGGAATGGGGCCCGCCTTTTAACAGCAATGGGCGCCTGGTGGGGTACACACTCTTATACCAGCCAGGTAGGCTTCCTCGTAACACTAACCATTTCTGTCCCTTCTGCTTTTATTTTGTTTTTGTCTCTTCGTTATTCACTTATTCTTTGTCCTGACAGTCAATAACACCAACGAACTAGGACCGTTTCAAGAAATCACTTTTCCAGCCAACCAGAGCACCGTTACCCTGAACAGCCTGAATGCCAGCATGCTCTACAAGTTTTACTTGAATGCTAAAACAATCAAGGGTCCTGGCCCCAATGTAACAGAAGAGGCCTCCACGGCTGTGGACACAAGTAAGTCCTGGGTTTACACTTTGCTTTAAACTGATGACATTAAACAATCACATTAAGGGTGTGTTGGATATTTGGGATTCTATAAGAATTCCAACCATGAGGTTTGTCTAATGAATTCATGACTCTCTACTCTTCTCTTTCTTTCTTTTCCTTTCCTTTAAAGCACGTACTCAGCCCCCTGTAGTGACAGGCAAAGGTAACCCATAAATGCAACTAGTAACTGCATGCTAATTTTAACATTGGATCAGAAACACTGAAGTAGACCTTAGATAAGTTGGTCTTACATGTCATGCATGTCATGTTGCACATGTTGTAGAACAGATAATACTAAACTATGATAACTTCCCAGGCAATTGCAGGAAACTATGCTCAGCCTATTCCAAAGGCATAGGTTGCATTTACTAGGAATTTATGCATTCTGATTTCCTGTGCTTTCAGTCCTTCCCTTATTTACTTTTGTCCTCTTTAGGTCTAAACTGCAATGCAAGTTTTTTTGTAAATACATTTAACTTCCAGCATTGTAGTACATTATTTACCTTTAGTACTGTAAAGTAGAAATTTTAACCTGATATGCATGTCACAGCATCATCATTCAGAGCTTTAGTTAAATATATTTGGTTGCCACCATGAACAGTGTTTAGTTTGCCTCTTAACAGTCAGATTTGAGTAGTGAGACGTACCGCATTTTAACTCTGCGTGTCAATACTGTACGTAGTCTTTTGTGGTGTGCACTGTAAATGTGTTATCTCACTCTTTTCCGTGTCCTTTCAGGCCCCACAGAACCCCCACACCCAACTTCCCCCATCACTCAGTCTCTGCACACCCCGTTTCACAAGGGTACAAGCACTCCCTGTGTCCCTAACTCTCTTTCTTTCTCTTTCTAATCGGTACTGCAAAAACAGTTTGTCTCTGTTGGTGTTTGAACATTTTTGAGTGCCTTTTATACATTTTATATTTAAGATAAATAATTTAACACAAGTCCAAAAAGAAGACGGAGAACCTGTTTAATGTTAGATTTTGTGTTTTGTTCAGTGATGAATATGATTCAATATCTCATATCTTTGGCCGGCAGGATGGTTTTACAGTATTTGCACAAAGGCAAAGAAAAACCTGTGTGGAGGAAAAACTGCTTGATCGTTAATAATACTTTTTAATTACCTGCTGCCATTGTATATGACATAATCCGCTCGTATAGAAATAATCCACCTCAAAGCTTTATCTGCAGTTTCTAAAGATTTCAGATCATTTCACTACCTCAAGGTCAACATATTTCACGACCCACTTCAATTTACAGAGACGTACCTATGTTTTCTAATTGATCTGAGTGATCAGAATAATTGTTGCAAAAATATGTTTTAATGCTGCAACAGCAGCTAAACAATCTTTATTTAAACAAACATGTTTGGATCTACCTATATTTGTTCTTTTCAATGAGCGTGCTCAAATTGGATGACCTGTGAATAACATTAAGCGATGTAACAGAGGCTTTTGGTAACCCTGGATTGATGATCTCATGGACTAGTTTGTTTTTGGAGTGACCTTTATCCAGTAGTGGATTCCAGACTTTTTTATTTTTGTAGTCAATTTAAGCCTTTTGTGTCAAACGTGTTCATTCTCACCAGATTGTCAACTGATTGATTGAAACACCTCACTGTAATTTAACTTTCAATAAACTGCTAATTGTAAAGATTCATAGACATTTATCAGTTACAGATCTAATAAATTAAATAATCTGTAAAAACCAGATTACAATCTCAAATATATTTGTAATTAATATCTGTTCATTGGGTTCTCTTTGTCTAATTTAGAGCTCTCTTTTAGGACTTAAAACAAATCTTTACTTGAAACTTAAAAATTTCATTTTAAAAGACTGACAAAATACTACTTCTGTATGTGAATTTAGTATAAAGAAACTTATAATACCAGGAGCATGATTATTATCTGGATGGACATCTTTGCAGCAATTCAGTGATATATTATTTTCTTTTTTTTTTTTTTTAAGCATGAGTATATAATTTTTACATTTTTTAAATCTCAAGAATAATCATTTTGGTAGGCATCACAGTAAAATGTAGTTATTAAAACTAATTTAACTGAGTCACTTCTGTTCAATTTATTGTGGCACTGATACAGAAATTGAAAGATTTGAAACCAGAAAATGTAATTAAATGTTTATGACATTTCAAATAATTTAGAAAATTTGAACTTTTGTTATTTCCATTATGAATATATGTTTGTCTCCCTTGTGTGCTCAGTGCCCCCTGTTGGCCTTCCATTTGGCAAAGTTAACACATCTGTGTCAGAGGAAGGTGCTGTGATCAGTTGGGAATACTTTGGACACCATAAGAATGTATTTGTGGAATATATTGTAGAAAACTGTAAGACTCTTCTTTGTATTTACACTTCAAAGCATGCCTTTATAATTTAGCCTTTTAAGTACCTTTAAAATACATTTTTTATAGTTATTTCTTCTGAAATGAATTCCTCTTTATTCATAGCACCAATTCAAGGAGATGAAAGCTGGAAAAAGGAGTTGGTAAATGGTACAAACTCACATACGATAAAAGGGTTAAAGCCAGGGATGTCCTACAGGGTACGTGTGATAGCTAAAGGTGAAGCGGACGAGAACGTCCACAAAACTAAAGAAGAGTTGGTAACAGTGCCAGGTGAGGCAGCATGCGTCAGGATGGATTTACACCAGTTCCGTGTTAGCACTGTCCATCATCAGATGTCCAGTCTTACATTCACGCATGAATGTAAAGTAGTTTCCCAGTGTGTGTAAAGCATGTCAAATGTTTTCTTTGGTTCATTCCATGTCAACACAATGAGGGGTTTTTAATATAAATGATTTTTTTTTTCAGTGGGAAGATGAATCATTATGAAATATTATTTATCACATTACAGGAATTAACAGATAAAAGATTAGATTTTCCTTTTCAGCACAAATTATGAACAATATGGTTAGCAGAGACATTGTTTTCCTGCATTTTATTAGTTATTAGGCTAGTGGGACATCTTAATCATTATACATCTTTTGTTGTTGGTTTTTATTTCCTGTTGCAAGAATGCAGAATTTCAACCTACTTTGTCCAGTAATCTTTAAAACCCATTACTGTTACATAACATTATGATTCATCTTCTACCAGAAAAGAAAAAGACAGAACAAACACAAATGTTCAAAACTCAAAACCACCTCAGCAGATTCCACGTCCCCTAAAATCATCATTAGAAAATCTATTATTTTTATGACTAATTTTTCTTTTTTTCTGTCATATCATATTAACCTGTTCTAAAAATCCCATTTAGGTGCTTCAGCTTCCATTCATTAGTGTGTCATCAAGCATGGTGTAAACAGTTCCAGCCTCCATTTAAATTTGGGCTCAGTTGGACTCACCTCCTTGTCTTTCCCATCATGGCTGTGTCTCTGTGTGTCTCCAGCTGTACCCAGCCGGCAGGTCGACATCGCCACGCAGGGCTGGTTTATTGGGCTGATGTGTGCCATCGCTCTCCTTATTTTGGTTCTTCTCATTGTCTGCTTCATCAAGAGAAACAAGGGTGGCAAATATCCAGGTAAAGCAATGTTAACCATCTATGTTACAAGTGCAAGCATATTTCATTAGATGGATGTGGAGTAAAAAGGAAAACTTCTTAATCCACAGTGAAAGAGAAAGAAGATGCTCACCACGACCCTGAGATCCAGCCAATGAAGGAGGACGATGGGACATTTGGAGAGTACAGGTGAGATATGAAGGACAAGGTGTCTCACGTGAAAACAGACATTGCTATATAACATTTTTATTAGTTATTGTTTTTCATGACTTGTTATCTGTATGTAGAATGTATTACCAGGCTGCAGAGACAATCTCCATCACAGAATCAATTTCCAAACACTCCACAGAGGCAAGAAAAATGAATAAAAACACTTTTGTGTTTGCCAACTCACCTTCAGTATACATTGGTCATTCAATTAAATAAAATTGTTCACTTTTAACAGTTTATTAAATCTGTTGATAAAGTACACGCTAACTGATCCTAAAAACAAACTGAAATACATTTTATGATTCACCTCTTCTACAAACCTCACTCATGAGCTTCAAGAATATTACTTTGTTAAAACTATATTTGGATGTTTGTCTTTAACGTTTTCCATGTGCATGCTTTATCTTTTTAAACTGATTTAGCACAAAATAAAAGCTATTTACAATGGCTCATGAGCAATATTTCATATGAACTTGCATTTTTATCTTTCTGTTTTGGGGTGTTTAGGTCAATAGAGAGGTAAGACGAGATGCGGTAAAAACCAGCATGTGATTCATGCAACCCATGAAATGTCTTGAAGCTCTGTCTGACTTTAGTGAGACTAAAGATGAAGCCAAAGCATATCAAGCTATCTCTCTTACTTAGGGCATGTTTACACCTAGCATTAACATGCATCTTGTGTGATCAGACAGTGGACAGAGCTAAGTATGCTATCTCTCACATGGCAGTTCACATAAATAATAGAAAAAGCTTTTTGAAAGCTTAAGGCACTAAATCAAAAATAAACATGATCTTGAAATACTACATTTCTTTTAGAAAGTTTCTTTACAGCCGTAACACACACTTGAAACACACAAGTATTTATAACAACCACAATTTCTTTGTCATTGAAATTAACAAACAAAATTAGGAAGATAAAAGATCATACTAAGTTAAAAGTAATGTCTATCGGCCTATATGAAATTATGTTTCCTCTTTTAAGAGGGTTTTTATGCGTATGCACCTGAGCTCAGGTGTTTTTAGCTTGAATTTCTTGTTGAAATGTACTTAAGACTGTCCACTTGATCTCAGATCACCAAAGTAAACTGTTGACGTCATGACATGGTCAACGCATAACACTAAAATAACTTCTTATTTCACTGCTTTTACTGACTTTAGGTTCCTTCATTTAATTTTTGGCTGATTTGTTAATAAATCTTGTAAATACAAATTTTCCAAAGGTAAAATCAAAGTATAACATTAACCTAAAAGAGCTTGTGTTAAAACTGAATGAATAATATGTGGAATTAATGATGTAGATGGTAATGAGGACTTCTTGGTTGCATTTTTGATTACTGCATGTAGACTGAAAGCATTCTGACTGGAATTATTTCAGCAACTGCATTCTAGTGCAGGTATGTGCATACGACTGAATAGCACGCATTTGCAAAATCCTTTACAGCAGTGCACCCAGGCTTGAAGCTCTACAGCACTAACAATACAGCTAATAACATATATGTAGCAGTTTTTATGTTGCTGAGCTGCTCCACTGTAAAAATACAGTAACCTTAAGTGTAACTTACAAGCATTTTTCTTATTTACATTTAAAACCATGGAACAGCACTTCAGTGGTGTAAATGTAAACGTGTGTGTATATTTTATTTATTATTTATTTCAAAAGACGGCATGAAAATCTTGTCCTTGAGCAGTGGAGAAGCCAGACAGCTAATGTGTAAAATGCTTGAAAAGCCTGTGTGAATAGACAGATAAGATGATCTATACATGAATTATTTCTCCTGTTCCTATCTCCAATATCTTTGTACCCCTCACAGTGACACGGAGGACCACAAGCCGCTGAAGGGCAGCCGGACACCATCCAATGGGACGGTACGCCGTGACGAGAGTGATGATAGCTTGGTGGACTACGGGGAGGGCGGGGATGGACAGTTCAATGAAGATGGCTCATTTATCGGCCAATACAGTGGCAAGAAAGAGAAAGACACGCACGAAGGCAATGAGAGTTCAGAGGCTCCGTCCCCTGTCAACGCCATGAACTCATTTGTCTAACAAAGGGCCACAGCTTGACCGCAGCAGTCGCTACGGCCGTCTCTTGTCACCTTGGCAAATGTGGCCATCCGGTGGTGACAGTTGCTAGGGTGACAAGTTGTGAACACCTACCTTTACCTTGCGGTGGCTGTCGTTCTGGCGACTATGGCTACCTGTCACACAGACCGATGACATGTCCTCATCTCCACACCCGTCAGCCCCAGTCACACTGTGACCTCCCGATGAACACACACTCAACAATCCTCTGCATCTATAGAAAGAAGGTGAAGTGAGGGATGTCAGGAAGAAAGGAGAGGGAGAGCAATACAGAAAGGAGATGGAATGTACTAGAAAGGGTGTACCACTCAGACTGAGCATGAGTGTGACTAGGTGTGTGTGTGTGTTTAGTGACATTTGATCTCCTTTGCAAACATACAAATATGGCATATCCAAATATATATATTTTATGAAAGTACAATTGATAACCCGCAGGCAGGCAAATATGCATTGAGTCACACTCATGAGCATCTGCATGAGCAAATCAACAGTTCACTGAGCATTTTACCATCTTTCTGTCAGTTGTTGAACAGGTGAGCTGTGTCTCAAAACTGTGGTTGGTGCACGTCAAACAGCTGAGAATGCCTGTCAATTTTCCTGTTTTCAGAAAGTGCTGAATGGTGTTCGATGTATAGAGTAAACATGGCAGCAGGTTGTTTGTTGACACAGCTATAAAATGTGAATCACAATAGAAGCTAGTTTGTGTTCTAAGTTTCTTTTTTTTCCCAATACAGTGAGACTGTTTGTACATATGTAATAGAATGAGAAGAAAACTATATTTCCAGGTCCAGTATGTTTGTTTTTATGTCTGGAGTCCTGGCAAGACATGAACCACACCAGCCAACCGGAAGTCCCACACTTAATTCCAATGAGCCTGTTTGTCGCTTCATGTTCTCTCAAGCTTATTTTCTGCTTGCATTTCTTTCACATTGTGTTTCTTTGCATCAAACTCTCAAAAGAAAGCGTGATCGATCCTGTCTCGCTGGCAAGTGCTTCCATGCTGTGTCTAGATGGCTGTGCAGACTTTGTCATAACTACCTTGACACTGTTTCCACTAGCATTTCTCATCCACTTGCATATTTGCCATATATATTTATTTACACACATGCACATATATATATATATAATACTGATAGAAAAGACATGACATGTAAACATTTACAGAAAGTACATCAAATAGTTTCTGGGTAATCATTTATATGTCAATTATCAAGAACCTCTCAGTATGGTTTCTAGTGCCTTTGTGGGGAACAGTGACCACAGTTACATCCTTTCAAAACAAACCAGGACTCATAACAGTTCCAGTAGTCCATGTTTTCACTCTACCAGCTGATCTTACTATGACAGCTTTGAAAAGCGTGTTAGGTTTTAAAACTTCATTGTGAGCTGGTTAAAACTAAGACTCAGATTCAGCTGATAATGAAGAAATTGCAAAAGAACATTCAGCCCATTTAAAGAGACAAATCTGTGACAAGTTGGAGTATAAAATCATGATTCCACAATGAGGGGATTGGATGATTTCAATATGCATGAGGAGGAATATTTGTTGGGTCACCTTGAGATCTCATAATAGTCACTGTGAGTGGGAGGGCTGCAGGGCTAAAATGCTTTCATACTCATACGGTAGCACCAGTTATGACTTTTTTCTTTTGCAACCCAATCTCATTGCAGAAAGTGGCAACAGTTAAACTCGCCCTCAGTGCAATATGTTGCAGCGTAAAGATTAAAATGGTTTTAAAATTGTAGAGCTGCTATGTTTTATTTAGTCTGTTCTTTGCACAGATGCAGATTAAGTTTGAAATAATTGACTTCTCACCTCCTTGGTGTTTGTATGGCTACAAACACTTCCAAGGCAAGGGGAGGTGGAGAGTGCCAGAGGCTACTAGTATGAGTCTTGTCCTCTGGTACAGCATAATGTTTTTTTTTTATAATCTCCCAATTCATTATTTTTTCTACTGCCCCATCAATAATTAGGGTTAAGTTAAAAGTACATGGTTAGGTGTGGATTATAGAAATACATAGTTAGGTGGCTTTTAAAGAATCAGTTTCAAGCTTAAACATTTTTCTGACCATATTTCTTTCTGAATGCAGCAACCTGGATTTGTCACCATCCCATAATGTACAACCACAGACTGTGATACTGCTATGTTTGGGACATGTGGAGTAATGTACCTGTTACACGTTTACTGGTGAGACCGGGCCGCAGTTGCAGAAATAGATCGTTATGGCTGAGATGACAATCATGGCATCACGACATTCAGCTCCCATCAGCTCCCATTTTACAAAGACACCAAAAAACACCATGTTGCAAAGATTTAACATAGATAAAAAAAAATGTTGGAAACCTGATGTCATGCATTCTCTCCAAGCTCTCTTCCCCTCATGTTCATTTTGAGGAGGAGGAATTGCTTTGCAGCACTAAACTACTGCCAACCTGTTCACCAGGTAACTGCCAATAGGAAACGGACTCACAGCAGTGTATCTGTGTTAATGGTAGCTATTTGAAATGAAGAGGACAGAAAATAATGATACTGAATGTGGATACAGGTGTATCTGTTGATGTGAATGAAAATGTTGCTTGTTTCACTGAATATGGTAAACACGATGGTGACTTTAGTTTCAACATTTAACCTACAGTATGCGTTTTGTTCTGAGTGCAGCACTCAAGTGAGTTTTATATTAATGTAAGTGAAAGGAGCTTTGTGTGAATGTTTGAGTGCATGAATCGTGTGTGTGTGTGTGCAGCACATGCATGCCACTTTGTATGTGTGTGTGTTGTATACTTTTGCATTCTATTTCCATTTATAACGAACCGTATATAATCTGTCAAGCAGTCCTTTTTTCAGAAAACATTTTGATGTCATAACTTGCATCAAGTTTTTAGGTTGCAATGTGTCAGCGTTCCACTTGTAGAAACTTTTGGTTTGTTTATTGTAAATACCAGCTTTAGTGGAGAAGTGGCAGAGGTTGGAGGTGAGAGCCTGACCTCGAAACGGCATTACATGAAATGAGTCTATTTACAGTTTTCACTTTTTCATTTGGTGTGAATTTGATTGATTTCTTTTCTCGTGTCAGGTGAATTTGCTAGGTCCGCTGTTTTAGCCTATCAGGAGATTATTTAACTTGTGACTGAGCTCTTGTGACATCTGTATCCATTTCTGTCTGTCAGTTCATGCACATTTTTCTTTTTATAACAAAGGCACACAGTTAAACGGGCAGTATCACTTCAAACAAATCCTGCTTTAAGACAATACCTGCTGTTGGGATTCTGTCCTAAAGTAGGTATCTAATTAAAATGACCTTTTTAAAAGTGTGCACAAAAACGACAACAAAAAAAAAAAAACACACACATACAAACTACAAGTAATTTGGAGCATAGGGTGGCCAGCATGGACACTTACGTGGACTGAATTGGAGTGTATATCTTGGAAACATATTTTAGTTGCAGGTGAGCATACAGTATAGGATATTACAGTATATGGTATAATATGACATTCTGGTTGATGTTGAAGCTACACAAGAAGCATGAAAGGCTGTCAAATGGTTTACTCTATGATATTGCAAAATATTTTGTATTTCAAATGAAGTTTAAAAAGATGAAATAAATGTTGCTTTCAGGATTTGAAGTCACTTATGGTTTTGTTTTAACACAGTGTGACAAAGTGAGTACTTTGCCTCCATCTAGTGTTTAATTATTGCTTTTTGTCCAGAATCAAAACCCTTTGGAAGTTAATCCTTTGTAAGATTAAATGCATGCACTGCTTGTATATTGTTTAGGTGATTTATTAACCGAAATAATGTTCCCACCATGGTTCACAGTGTTTTTTTTTTAAGGTGGGATGTTATAAATGACCGACTGAGGGAATCACATGTCCCAAGTAAAATATTTTTTGTTTAGGAATACTAAAGCAACTTGGTGTGAGAAATATAGATTTCTACTCTAGTCATGATCTTAATATGCAAGAATCCACCCAAGAAAAAACATATAAACTGTTATAGGTAGTGGAGAGCCATTAATAATAGATTATGGTGAAGGTCATTTATGATGCACAGCACGTGGCCACATTGAATACAAAGAAAACTTTGCTTTTTAAATATTTTTAATTAAATGTGTTTCTTTATTATCTCGATTGTATATTTTCCTATTTTCTTTAATACTGTTAAAGCGAGTTTAGTGAACCTAAACAACTGTTGGCCTTCTTGTTTTTAATTGATAGCTTATAGAGTATTAAATTAATGCAATATTTTAAATAATTTAACCAAATTCCTTTTCAGTTGGTGCCTTAAATGCCTTCCTCTTTTGGGATGCTTAGCAGCATGGTGCTCGCATCCATCCCATCCTCCCTTCTCTCACGGACCAATCACAGCCACACCCTCGCCACCGCCGTGACGTAAGCATCACCCTCCGTTCCTCCTGAACGGGACGCTTCGTCGCGTGCGCTGTTCGGAGCAATGCGGTTCGGGTTCAGGTGTGTCTTGAGGACGGTGAACTAGACATCTTCCTATCCCGTCGCAGAGGTAAGAAGCACAGTGCACGAGAGGTTACGTGCGTGAACGTCTCGTCCAAAGTAGTGATACTAAATATTGGGATGTTTTTGGGGCGCTGCGGTGCTGAGGTGGACCAAGTACCGCAATGCAGAGCAGATAAATACCGGTGCCGCTCAGTCGTCATTGGGATGAAGTGATGTAAGGGGGCTGCGCAGATACTTTTAATAGCTGCAAGGGACTCCGAGGTGTCCGAGAAAGAGAGAAAGTAAGACGGAGACAAGTCTGGTTTACCTCTTTGCTCTCTGCAGTTTGAACTATGTCATTTAGGACAAGCTGAAAGAAGAAAGTGGAGGCAGGGAGGAAATGCAAGGTGAAAAGTGTCAGATATCTGCGTCAAAGGCACAGGACCGATGCATCATGGCCTCTGATGAAGGATCACCTACATAGAATTGTAAGCTGTTTAGCAATAACATGGTTTATTTTTTAAAAAAATATTTAATCTATGCTGAGCTCTAAAAACAAAGATGACAGACAAGACTAAAAAATAAATATCTAACTGCCCTTTTATTTTTATTTTTACCCCTCAACTGTAACAGAAGCTGAGGATCATTACATTTATTTGTCTTTGAGCTGATCAGAGTAAATTGATATTTGACCCCTTGGGATTAGAAATTAGAAATCAAGAAGTAAGCAGCAAATACAATTTTATCAAAGTGACCATGTTGTCAAATTTTCAAACCATTTCCGACTTCTTGAGGCTTTAAATCAGCAAACGTGGTCAGACAGAAACTAAGACACCGAGCTTATGCGTGCACTGACCTAAATTTCCCCAGGCTGTCCAAAGAGGATCTATGATGGGATTATTACCAGAGAAACACATGAAAACACTCAGATGAATTGTTCAGAATAAGCAACGAGACAGATTGATGCAACTGTAATCTATAAAGCTATGGAAATGTGTGGTGGAAGCGTGCATGGTTGGAATTGGACCTGTGATGCCAGTAATGTAAGTGCTAAGATTTATTTAGAGGAGATTTTTGCTTCATTTCAGAGTTTTCTCCATCTCATAGATAAAGAAAAGCTACAGCTTTGCAATGGCATGGCCAATGCAGCCAGTGGCTGTGTAATGTAATGTTGAGTCATCAGGATTGCCCATGAGGAGCCAGTGCTGCTGTCTCTGCTTCCTGTTCCTCAAAATGGGTACTTGACATGTCATCTTGAGCCAACTAAAGCTATTTAGCTTGACCATAGTTTAATTTTTGGCATTTATCTGAATAAGTTTAGAATTTTTGTTATCCTCTGTTTTTAGTTCCTGTCTCTTTAAGGCCCTCCTCCCACTTTGATAAACTACTTTGTGCCATAAATCAGTAGAAAGCCCAGATCAACTAATAAAAGTTAATTGATAAATGCTTTGCAGGAACTCCTGGGAAGCATCAATACCAGACTACTCCATCATTATTCAAGTACTTTTACATTTGCAAATGTACTGTGCAGTACACCGAAATGCGAGACTAAGGATGCATACACTGAAGCTGTGGCCACATATACCAGCTAGAGAATATTTATAACAAATGAATGACTTACAAATAAAAAACAAAGTGAAACAAGAAAATCAAGCAATTTTCTTTTGCAATAAAGCTAAAATATTCCAATTATTCATTTTTAATTTGTGCTGGAATTGCAGTTCACAGCATTGTTAGGGAGATAACCTAAATTAAAGCTCCTGGTTTGTAATGATTTCTAAAGATTAGTTATCCATTATTAATCAAACTAGTGAACATTTTGAGTATATAAATAAAGAAGCTGTGTATTTACTGCATTATGTCAAAGTAATCCAAAGCATGTATTTAGTCATTGAGCTGTTATTTAAATGACATAATGCAACAGGAACAGGTTAAAAGTGAGTTCAGATTAGGCCTGCTGGGGTGCCAAAGGATTCCTAAATATCTTGATGACTTACAAGAAGCAATGCAGCTTTTACTCGAGTACTTCAGTAATCCGACTCTTCTTATCTTTTATAAGAAGAAATATTGAACTGACACTATCTGATAATTCATTTGACTAGATATTTTTCAAGTTAAGCTTAATGCTTAATAAACTAATAAAAAAAATAGCACATTACTTTATGAATATTGATTTGTTTAGCTATGGTATGAAATCATTAAAAACCTTGTCTGTAATTTTCATGCACTTGCCTGTACCATGTTTTTTTGTTTTTTTGGTTGTAGGTGTAGAAAAAAACACACTTGTCAGCTTTAACATCACTCAAACAGCTTTCAGCCACAAGAACAAACTCTAATTCATGAGCATGCTTATTTGATGGGACCAAAATTTAATTTGCTGTGATTTCATCTCTGCTTTTATCTGTATTTTAGGATGTACCACCAGCAACCATTTTGCCTCACCCTTTTGGTGCATCCTGCTAAATATATTATTATTCTGCTCTTTAACTTCCACACAATCCTGCTGTTTAACTTGCCTCATTATACCATCACATTTTGTGTGGTTGAGACAGCAGTAGGGAAAGTCATATCCTGTAGAGGTGACGCCACAGCAGGCGTGAGCATGAATAAGCTTTCTCCTGCTGCTGTGTTGTTGCAGAGATACATAAAGACAGCTCAGGGGGTTTGAGTAGAAGTACAGGTCTGCAAATGTCTTTCTGTACGCGTGTTCTCCTGAATGTGCAAGAGCTTAACTCGCACTGCATTTTTCTGCTGAGTCACTCACATCCTGAATCATTTACATGCAGCGAAAGCATTCCGGCTAGCTAAGTGCACACTGTGGAAGTCATCCAGACCACATGCATATTGTAGGCATCAGCTGGCACAAACATGTTTGAATTCACATATGTGTTTTAATTAAACTGTTGATCATAACAAGACCATATTATTTCCATGTGAATGATTAATTATATTAATGTCTCAAAGCAAAGAAACAAACACGTCTTTTGTTTTTGTCTCTCTCAGCCTTCTCCAGTTCATGCCCTATTCATTAACTCCTTGTTTGTGCCCCTCTGTCATTCCGTCGGCCTCAGTAAGTCAGTCTGCTGACTGTCATGGCTTCCACCGCTTTATTACTGCTGGCCATATCCTCCTCTGTCTCCTTTACAGGTAGGAAACAAACTGCCTGCTTTCTCAAAGTAATGACAAGGTATTGTTATACTTAACACACCATGAGATGATAAAAAACCACTATTTTCTTTTCCAGTGGCAGTCTTGTTTGGTGAGCCCAGAATTTTTGGAGGTGAGATGTATTTATTTATTTACTTATTGAGGTGGGGGGCGGGGCAATGCATTGGCTAACAAACTACTGTTCATATTTCTCAGAGGATGCAACTGGTTATGGCCCCATATTTGAGGAGGAGCCTGTGGATGTTGTCTACATTGAGGACTCACCTGATAAAAGAATCTCTATGAATTGCAGGGCACGTGCAAACCCACCTGCTTCATACAGGTTAGGGAAACAGTCCCAAACTCTAAAATACATTGGATCCATAATGTATATACTGATTTCATGCTACATGTGGTGTATTTCTATTTTAGGTGGCGTCGTGATAACTGGGAAATCAAGCTGATGGAGCAACCAGATGAGCACTATAGTCTGGTTGGGGGGAACCTGGTTATCACTAATCCTATTCAGAAGAAACATGCTGGGACATATATATGTGTGGCCAAAAATATTTATGGCACAGTCATCAGCAAAGAGGCTAGAGTCAAGTTTGGATGTAAGCTCCTCACACCAGATTACAGATAACAGTAATAATCAGAAAGTGATTCACAGTCATTTATGATAAAATATATAAAGTAAAATAGATGAAAGTGTACTAAAATTACAAAACAAATGATAAAAACCCAAATCTAATGAAAACCCTGTTTGGAATAAAGTGTCTTCAGCTGCTTCTTAACAGCTTCAATGATGTTTAAACTGTGTAATGATGGTAACACAGCATGTAGAGATGATGGCAGAGCGCGTCACAGTTTGGGGGACAGTAGAGATTTTTGATTCACATTTCAAATCAAACCAAACTTTATTTATAAAGCACTTTCATACACAAGCAGCCCAAAAAGCTTTGATGAAGATTGAATGCAACACAAATATCGCATGTGGTTCAGCAGACCATTTGTCAAGCATGGTGAAGGGGGTAGAGAGCAATAAAGGTGTTGTATTTATCCAGTTCAGCATGTTTGACATGCCATAATGTAATGTTTAAGAGAGCTGTGCACAAGCAAAAGGCTTTAAATCTAAAAAGAAAGAGGAAAAAAAAGGGAACATAGGAAATAAGTTGCCAAACATCTGTACAATCATATGAAAGACTGATAACCTCATACTTCTGTATAGTATGAAAATAAAGACTGATAAGTTATCACTGCTGAATGTTGCTTAAGTTGAAACTTGTGTCAGTAGTTTTCCTGTGCAATAAGTTTTGTTTTCCTACTCCATTAATAAATATTCCTGTTTATTCTTTATTACGTAGTTATGGAAGAGTTTCCTGATGAAGAAAGAGAGCCAGTGCAAGTGAAGGAAGGGCAAGGAGCAGTTCTGTTGTGTGCCCCGCCAAAAGCCTGGCCAGGTTTGTAGGGAATTTTCTTTCTTTATTTCTTTTTATAAGCTGTCATGTTACGTACTTAAGAATTGTGATGTACGATGTTTAAAGCATTTCTGACCTTTTTTTTCCCCAGAGGAAGTGACTTACCGCTGGATTTACAATGAGTTCCCAATTTTTCTGCACACGGACCGTCGGCGGTTTGTCTCACAGAGGACGGGGAATCTGTACATCTCCAAGGTGGAAGCTCAAGATGCTGGAAACTATTCCTGCTTCGTATCTAGTCCCATCCTCGGGAAGAGTGTTTACTCCAAGTTCATCCCTCTCATCCCCTTACCCCCTGAGGATGGTTAGTCAATTGTTAGGTTAAAAACTTTTAATCTTCTATATAATTTCTATATGATTTTTTTTAAATCTGTCTCAGGTGAAGAGAGAAAATATCCAGCAGACATCCGGGTAAAGTTTCCAGATACCACTGCCATGCTGGCCTCCAACATTACCTTAGAATGCTTTGCTCTGGGAAAGTAAGTTATGCTGAATGTTGGATCAGTGTGGGTTTGTACGGCATGAAGTCGGGTAGCAAACAAAAGCTAATCCAAGCAGCTTATCCACTAAAATGTAATGAAAGCATTTGGCACGTGCAGTACTATAAATACTTAATATGTCGTACAAAAAAGGGAGTTTTGCAGATAAATATGGCAAAAATTTGAGCAAGCTTATAAAGTTATACAAAATAACATAAAAATGTATTTCTGCATAAATGAATGCTTAGTTTGGGAGTGACATTTTGTTACCTCTTGTGGTTCTATTTACTTATTGGCCAAGTATGCCAAAAACAAAATGAGCAATATGTTGTTAATATGAAAGTTATAGGTTTAATATAAGAACAAACTTGTTGTGTCTGCTCAGTCCCGTCCCTCATATTGTATGGAGGAAGGTAGATGCAACAGACCTCCCTGCAAACCATGAAATCAGTGAATCGGGAGCTGTCCTTCATCTCTACAATATTCAGTATGAAGATGTGGGATCGTATGATTGTGAAGCCATCAACACTAAAGGAAAGGACTGGCATAAGGCCTGGCTTTATGTGGAATGTACGTAAGATTAATGGTGTGTGTACTCTAAAAGATTTTTACATGGTAATAATTCATTTGTACTTTCAGCTGCACCAGAGTGGGCAGAGACCATCAACAACACTCAGATGGACATTGGCTCAGACCACACAATGCGCTGTGTGGCATCTGGGAAACCATTCCCTTATATTCGCTGGTATAAAGATGGATATATGGTAAAAATAACAAAAAAACTCCAATTTTTGTCATTATCACTTGAAAAAATTAGGATTTACTGCATCAACTAAGTTAAAGTTGTGGGTGTACATGTTCGCTACAACTATATTGAGATTTCTGTGCATGTTCTTTAGTATGGGAAAGGTGAGCTGAAGTTCTCCAGTCTGACTTTTGATGATTCCGGGATGTACCAATGTATCGCTGAAAACTTTTGGGGCATCAAATATGCCAATGCTGAGCTGCGAGTGATTGGTAGGCTCTTTTTAAATACTAAAATGTTTAGTAAAAACAAGCTTTAAAATAAAAACAATAATCATGCTTACATTCATGCAGCTTGTGCTCCAACGTTCGAGCTCAACCCTGTGAAGAAGCAGCTCCTTGGAGCTAAAGATGCACGAGTGGTGATCGAGTGTAAACCGAGAGCAGCTCCAAGACCTCGATTCACATGGACAAAGGGCAAAGAGTTGCTCTTCAACAATTCACGGTAAGTTTAATTTAAATCATAAAACTTTGAAATGATACCCAATCAACACACCACTGCACATTGTTTGATTGGCTCATAGTAGTCATGTTTAAGTTTAAAATACATGGAAAACCACACATATGAATTTAAACAATTTTAGCTCTGGAAAGCATTTTAATAGATCAGCTTGTGTCAAGAACACTTAGCCAAATAAATTCTGTCAATTTCCAGTATTTCCATCATGTTTGATGGGAGTCTGGAGATCCGCAATGCCACCAAAAATGATGAAGGTCTTTACACCTGCTTTGCTGAGAATGACAGAGGAAAGGCTAACAGCTCGGGATCGCTCACCATCACAGGTCAGCACGGGTACAAATGTGGGTTGATGTAGATAAGATGGGAGAATGAAACACTTCCCTGTATGTTTTACTTACATATGCAAAGCTTTTTTATTTGTATAGCAGATTTCTTGTACAAGACAAGTTAAAGTGCTTTACACAAATACATTAAATTGATTATAGCAGGTGCAGTAATCATCAAAAACAAACTTTAAAAAGAATTTAAAGAATTTAAATTAAGAGACAGAAAAAAAGTGTTAGTGTGATGGATAAACAGTTACTTTGATGAAAATAACTTAAAAAAAAACTAGCAATAGCACAATGTGGAAACAAGAGGATGTGCTCCCAGTAAAAAGTCTCCTTTTGCTCTGTTTGTGTTCACATCCTCTTCATGATTCAGTCGTATGTATTTCTGTTTGTCTGTTGTCAGACATCAAACTAAATCCTACAAATTCAATAGCATCACAAGAAAGCTGCATTACTGAGCTTTAGCAGATTTTCACACTTTGGCATCATGTAATGACGACTAATTTAACAACCATCTTGCATCCTGTCTCTTGTCTGAGCTCTCTCCAGCCCGTAAAAGTCAGTTTACTGTGTGGGATTTGTTTGTTTGTATTTTATAGATCTCTTTATGTTAGATTTAGTTTTGATGAAAAGTGTGATTGGTTGCATGTGGATATAATGCATATAATGTCTTTGACCTCCTAATCTTAATCTTTTTGTTAGAGGCCACCAGCCTTATAGTCGCACCTGAAGACTCTGAGGTTAAAGTTAGTGACGAGGTGATTCTCAGGTGCACTGCATCATATGACCCCATGCTGGACATCACATTCATCTGGGCAATAGACTTCCGAGTTATTGACTTTGACTCTGAATGGCAACACTATGAGCGTGTTCTGGTAAGGTGATATTTTGCAACTATTCAAGCCTCACAAAAATCTAATCACATTTCCTGTAAATATAACAGCTTCTTTCCCTGCCTTTCTATCTGAGTAGAGCGAAGATGGTGTTGGTGACCTGAGAATAAAAAATGCTCAGATTTGGCATGAAGGTCGCTACACCTGTACGGCACAAACTGTGGTGGACAGTGACACTGCTTATGCTGACCTCAAAGTTGTAGGTCAGTCCAATCACATTATGTCAAATAAATAAAAAATAGCTCGTTTTTATTGCATTTTGGTTCTCATTAATTTAAACAGGGTATAAAAAATGAGAATTGAAGGGATCACTACAGGTTTAGTTCTTGAAAACATTTTAATTCACCTGCTTATCAAACAACAGGTGTTCCTGGGCCTCCTGGTGTGATCCGGGTGGAGGAGATCGGTGATACGTGGGTGAAGCTGTTGTGGACCAAAGGAGCTGAACATAACAGTCCCATTCTCTCCTATACTATTCAGACCAGACACTTCTGGGCTCTCTATGAAGATGACTGGAGGAATGCCAGCACAAGTTAGTACTTATTCCTGCCAGCAGGGGGCAGTCTTTCAGATTTGTCATTTTTTTAATGTAATGACTGAGACAACTCAAATTAAAAACAGTTTTAATTAAATTTCTCCAACTTTTTATGTGTTTCTCAGATCCAACTTTTCTTGATGGAACTATGGAGAAAGCAGAGGTAACAGACTTGTACCCCTGGATGGAGTATCAGTTTAGGATTATTGCTATCAATGAGTATGGATCAGGAGAGGCCAGTATTCCTTCTCTCAAGATCAAAACCTGGGATGCTTGTAAGGACAAGCTATTTTATCTCCCTATTATGTTTTAGATGTTCTTAAAGAATAACAATAAACCATTTGTCTGCAGCTCCAGTGGTTTCCCCCACCGATGTGGCAGGATATGGAGGTCGAAATGGAGAGATTGTCATCACATGGACGGTAAATGTCTCCTTTTGAATCTCTTTTTCAAAAAGGGGATCTTTCATTTTTACTTTATATTTATTTTAAATATATCTCTTTCCACTTGTTCCCCTTAGCCTGTGCAGCCATGGTATTTTTATGGCAAGAAATTTGGCTACATTGTAGCATTCAAGCCTCACGATGCCTACGACTGGTGGTATGAGACCATCTCAGATCCAGAGACGAGGCGGTATGTCCACAGGGATTCCTACTTCATCCCCACTGAAGAGGACTTCCAGGTGCGAGAGTTTCAAGTGAAAATCAAGTCTTTTAATGTGAAAGGAGATGGACCATACAGCCTCACAAAAGTCATCTACTATCCAAGAGATGGTGAGGATTCTGTTTTGTCTTTAATTATTTTTTATTTTGTGTTGAAATTGAATCTATTTTAAAGCTAACTGAGAAATCTTTCTATTCAATGCATGATTTGGTTCAGCAATGCAACAAATCAGTTGTTTCCTATTTATTATTTCTTAGTACCTACAGAATCTCCAACGGATGTCTATGCCAGGCCAGTGTCTTCTACTGAAGCTCTGGTTTGGTGGTTGCCAGTGGTTGACACTGGAACAGGTCTACAGCAGTACATTGAAGGATACCAGGTACATTCAAGGTTATTAAAAATCTGTTGCTCTGTTTTATTCACACTGTATCATACAAGAATGATATCTAATTCTAAAAGCACTGGCTATGTTTTCAATTAGTTATTTGTAACAATAGTTATTTGTCTAATATTGGAAGCAATATAAACTTTTAATAAATAATTATTTTTAAAAAGTGCATTTACAATATGCAATGGTTAAATGTACAGCAACAAAAACATCAAACATGTAAACTATTAAACTAGCTAAGTTAGTTTTTCTAAGTTGGGGGGGAAAAAGCAAGGAAGCTGAAATGCATATCACTAAATATCACTACGCAGAGAAAAATGTAGAAACTTTACATCATATTGCCATTACATGGCTAAAATTGTTGGCCACCAACATATTTGTTAGCATAACAAATATGCTCTGAGAAATCATAGTTTGCTGCTGCTGGTTACTCAAAAAATCCTCATCAGTAAAAACCATTTACCTGACTAAAGTTACATGTTCAGCAAGGAAAAACTGGTAAAAAAAGAGTGAATATCCTGTGTCCCTTCACAGGTAAGCAGTGTTAAGTGTGTTCTGAGTAGTTTTTATTTTGTAAATTTTATTAGAGCTTTGAATGTTAGACTGTGACATGGCCAACAGGAACACCAAACCAGAACCTGAAATCTGGGTCAAAATGTTGTTGAGAGATACATCTATGGGAAAGTCTACATCACTGGCTGGCACTTTATGGATTTCCCCATGCCTCAGGTTAGGGACTATGAACTGATGGACAGATCCTGTGAAAATACTAATGATTTTATCCCTACATGAGCAGCAAATTGTTGTAAACATTAACTTAACTTAGTAAAACTGACTATAAAATATCTTATGTCCTGCAAACCAGGTTAAATACTGGAGGAAGTACGATGACCCAGAGCCGGGAGCCAATCGTATATTTGTTCCAGCCACAGTCAATCAGACCAGACTGGAAAACATGTTGCCAGACTCACACTACCTCATAGAGGTCCGTGCCTTCAATGGAGCTGGCCTCGGACCCCCTGGTGAACACTGCGAGATGTTCACAAAGAGGCCACGTAAGACAGGAATACCACAGACAGTGGAATATGTGGTCATATGTAATAGAACAAACAAATGTAAACTAAAGTGAGTATTTCCTTACAGCACCACCAGAACCTCCCAGGATGTGGCGCTACATCAGCTGGACAGGAAAATGGTTGTATGTGTGGTGGGACCACATAGAGTATGACTGGTTTGGCAATATTTCCTTCCCCCTCTACTACAAAGTAAATAGCAGTTCTATAATTCTTTACTGCATAAAAATAAATAAAAAATAATCCTCATTTCTTAAGTCAGTTCCAGGTTAGAAATCTTTTCTGATTTTCTGCAACAGGTCATGTTCAGAAAGACCGGATACATCTATGGGAAAGTCTACGTCACTGGCTGGCACTTTATGGATTTCCCCATGCCTCAGGTTGGAGACTATGAACTAATGGTACGCGGTCGTTATGAAGGAGGAGATGGTCCTGTCAGGAAGATAAGAATTCAGGGTAAGGCCGAGACAAATGAATCCTTTTACTCAAGATTTTTTTCCTATTTTTCTTATGTTGTTTCTTCTTTTTTCAGGTAAAGCATCCATGACTGTGCCCACTCTAAGCTTAGTGTCATTGATGCTGCTTGTGTTGTACATTTTGGAACTGGAAAACTAAACCTGCCACAAGATTTATGTGTACATAATGGACTCTGGGAATATATGGACCTAATGGACGATGCAGCCCTCATAATCAGTCTTCTCGTAAACGGTCACTGATTTAAAATCACATGATACATCATTACTGTATAGTTCTGATGTTACTGCACACTGAAAATTGTTTCCTGGAAAAAAATAAACTTTGATGTAAACAAGTACATTTTTTTTTACAATTTTAGATCACAGCAGATTCTGTACAAGCAAAATGATTAATTATGAATCGATTCCAAATGTGTCTCATTCAGATGTTTTTAACAACAAGAGAATGAAGACAGATGATGATTAGATGGTAAGGTTTTAGTTAGAATTAAATTCATCTAGAGAAACCATTTTTATTTATTTTTAACTACTCTGCACTGAATTAATTCTTTTCCTGTTCCCTTAACATTATTTTTGTATAATTTTAAACTAGTTCTTTGTTTGAAATATTATACATTTATATAACAAACACTATTAATAAAATAATTTAGAATGAAGGTAAAGTGGTAGGTCTGTACCTCAGTCCACTCCTACCACTTTACCTTCATGGCAAATTATTTTATGTCATCCAAAAAACACTTTTAAAAGAATAAATGTTCAAATGAATTGTTATACATCATTCTTGATGTTATATTCTTCATCCTTGACTGGGCACATACTGCTGTTCAAGCACTTCTTTACACAGAACTATTTAACCAGTCATACAGCAGCAACTTAATATGTTTAATTATGTAGACATTGTCAAGGCAACATGCTTAGGTTCATCAGAATGGGAACGAAAGAGCATTTAAGGAATTGGTTTAAGATAAGCTTGTCTGAATAAACTGTAATAATAAATAAACAACCATCTGTAGGATTTTACAGAGAATGGCCTGAAAAAGAGAATATCGGGTGAGTGTCAGTTGTTTAAAAGAAAATACAATGTCAGACAGGCATGGGAAATATCAAGTCAAATAGTCACTGTTTCTAAATAAGGTATGCATCTCTGAATACATAACATGACCCACCTTGAGTCAGATGGACTACAGCGGCAAAAGATTACACCAGGTGCTGCTCCTGTTGAGAACCAAATTAGGAGTAAACAACATGAAGGCATGGAACCATCATGCCCTGTATCAATGATCAATGGTTTAAGCTGGTGATGATGTAAATGGAGTGGGGGATTTTTTTTCTTGCTCTTTCAAATGTGTTTTTAGGTTTTTAAAAGTCTGAAACACAAGCCATCAATCACTGAAGTTAGAACCATAAGTAACACACACACATCTATGCTTATAATCAAAAGAGTGTGTCGAAAGAGTTCTTTGTAGCTTTATTACTGACCCACCCATTTTATCATCAGTTAAATATGTTACATTTTTTATGCTTTTAGCTTTAACTGAAAAAAAATCCCACATCCAGTCATGCTGCACATGAAGTGCATGTGCATTTGGAGTAAAGAAAGCCTGTTGGTAGATTCTATTGAAGTGTTTTTGTAGAGGTTTGCAACGTCCGTTTACTGGTGCTTTGTGGAAAGTTGGCAACCTCTGTATGAGAGGGTATTATCTCTGTTTCCCCCTCTATTACTGGCTTTTTCCTCTCCAATTTACCTCCTTCATAAACAAATTTCATGGAAATAGAAATATCTCATGTTAGGCTTAAATCACTGCTACCATCATTTAAAAACAATCACAGCACAAAAGGTGGAGTGAAAATCCTTCTAGAGGAGGATATTAAGAAACATCTTGTGATACATGTTTCCTTCTGTTTTTATGAACATGCTTTGTGTGCCTCTCCTCTGGACAATAAAAAGGAATATACTGATATTAGCTTCGTCAAAAACCGCTCTAAATGTTATGTTTGAAAAATATTTCAACGTTGTTTGTCTATTAGTGGAGATATGCAGTTATGTTGATATATAAGTCATATTTTTAGCCTTTAAAGTTTGAAAAAGTAGATCCTGATAATGGTCAATTATCACTGGATGTGTGTGTGTGTGTGTGGTATCTGTAATATTGTGCTAAGCATATGCAGGAAGCACCACTATCCCCTGGACTGATACCTTGCATAGGAAATGTGACTTGGTTAACTCAGCTGATGAAGGATGCATATGCAAACTGAACCCATCTAAAACAGGATGTACTGAGATGTCGGTACGGTGACGGGATGTTTCTCAGGGAATTCATTTCAGGAATTTGAGTTTTGCTACAAAACCGGTCATGGAGTCTGTGACACAATGATATGTTGTCAAATTATTCTTGAATATGAATGACAAAGTCCCTTAAATAATATCTGAATCCTTATTAAAACTGTTTTAATTAATCTCTATGCCATGTCAAAGATGTCAGTTTAGATTTAGAGTCAAAGAATGAGTTCGACTAAGATCCCATGTGTGTAGATTGCATTTGTAATCTAGAACTTTGTGCATGGAGCTGAACCACAGGTGCAAACATGTTGGACTTAGATTTAACTTTATTGATCCCTTTGGGATGACTCCCTCTGGGAAATTAGATAGGGAGACACCCTATTTGAAGCATTGTATGTAGAACACATTGAAAGGTATGAAGGTCATCATAAAAATGACATTTCCTCATCTGACCCTTCCCTCCCCATTGCTATGAACACTTTCTGTGCCTGCTTTTAGAATTCTTACCAATCCTCCTGCACAACTCCCACTCCTCCCTCAGGCAAGTCCCTGCTCTGTGTGACCCGAGAGGAGGTGATGAGGTGAGTCCTGCTCAGCATCAACTGATGGAAAGAAGCAGCACTTGATGTTTTTTGCAAAAATTTCTACAGGACACTCCACACTAGCTGATGGGGCTGCTGACATATTCAAGATCTCCCTTTCACAGACTGTAGTACAGTTAAGCTTCAAGTCAGCCACCATCGTTCCTTTGTTCATTTGCTCAAGTCCTATACTGTGACCTCTGACCTGTGTCCCCAACATTTGTTGTCATGAAGTGCTTTCAGTGGCAGGGACATGGCACATTAGGAACATTATCAATGTGTGTGGACTCTCCTATAAATGCATACAGGAAGAGCTGGTGCACATCTGATGCAGTGGTAGGTGTCATCTATGGGGCCCTTACTCTCCTGAAGTAGTATGTGTATTATGTACACATAATAATATGTCCTTTTTGTGCAACCATGCATTCAAATGTTTTTTGTTATGCTAAATCGCAGGTTCACGTCCAAGATTTCATCTAAAGCAAGGCTGTCACTGTGGTTCCAAACAAGTCAAGAACAGATCAGATGAGAAAGCTGCACAGAGCTATTTGTACATGCTGGGTTTAAATAAGAAATCTTAGAAACCCTGCTCAAAAATGCTTTTTGATTTGGCAAAGCAAGGCATTTCATATAGAGTGTTTTCAGCATGGATATTACTCAAACTGGAAGATAAAAGGTAAAATCACATCCAGTTTGTCACCTTGGATAGCACTTACCTTCTTGGCAGACACACATACATAACAGTGTACACTGTCTACCTCTGGTTTAGTGTGACCTGCTGGAACACAGCAAACCTTAATGTGTTCAAATCTGGACTGAATTATTTAGCAAAGCATGGCCAACCCTGAGATTGTCCTGCACTCAGTGTGAAGTTATTGCCAGCACTGTGTCTTGCCAGCAGAGGACAATCTCGATCCATAAAAACCAGGAACGACATCTCTGTTGGCTGTGATATTACTCTGCACTGAAAAATAGTTTTTGAATCCACAACATGACAAACCTTGATGCAGATGTGCTACAGGAATAGGGGCTCAAAAAGAGTCTCACTCCTTTCAGCAATGAACAGAAAACTGAGACTACAGTTCACAATTACTCCCCAAATCTCGACAATGCCATGGTCTGAGTTTCTATTTCAGCTGTACCATTTGAGAAGAGTCAGAATTTGGCCCATACAAGCTAAGAGTGGATTAATTCTGCCTTGTATCAATGATTCTGGGTGGTGGTGGTATCACTGTAGACCATGTTCATCCTTTTACAACCACAGCAAACCCATCAAATGATTTCTACTTCAAACACTCTTAATAAAGTTATTTCCAACTTATTTCTTAACTATTCAAAGAGATCACTGTATATCAATGGCCTCCACAAACACCAGCTCTCGGTCTATAGGGAACACATTTGTGGTGGAACCAAACAACATCATTGATGATGACAAACAACAAATCTGCATCAACTATGTGATGTTATCATCTTAATATAGAACAAAATCTACCATTCATTTGCAAGATACTTGCAAATGATACTTGCAAGATACTTGCAAATGAATGCATGGCTGGTGAATGAATGAATGCTACATTACAAGAAATAAGATGAAGACAGAGCCAAAAATTCTTATTTACAAGTTTTATCAGCTCTTAGGTGTCTTGATGAGAAGGTGTGTTGGGTGTTATTAAAAAGGTTAAAAAGAATTTAAATAATTCCCTCAACTAATAGTCTTACATATCTGATGTTGAGTCTCTGAATAAACAATACCTTTTGCAGCTGAACCTAAAATTTACCGAACCTAAAAGATCCTTTATTAATCACAATTCACCCAATAAAGTCCCACACCACCATTTTAGAGAAACAGTGTTTGGCAACACACCTGACTTAAATGGCTAACTGGCAGACTTGTACAGAGTTTGATATCAAGCTCTGCACAAGCTTCAGTTCCTAATTAAATCAGATGCTTGTCAAGTGTGTTGCAGCAGGGAAACACCTAACACGCAGGACTGTCTCTCGAGCCGGTAGCATTACATGATGCACTCTGATGTAGGATTTCAGTCAACAGATGGCAGTACATTCACACAATTGTGTTGTAAATGATCCATCACTCCAATCTTATCACAACAGTTTTTTCTAGCTTTAATACTGGCACACCCATTTTATCTACATACGTTATTGTTTGATATAACATTTTTATTAACTTAAAACTTCATTTGCTCAGCTTCAACTTTAATAATCCACACATCCAATCTGTCTACACACATACTGCATCATGGATTTGAGCGATATAAAGCATGTTGGTAGACAGCAGATGCTGTTTGGAGGTTACAGGAGAAAAATAGGCTTTTGTTGTTTTTTGTCCCTCTGTGTACTTTTACTGAGGCTTTAAAGAAAGCTTGCTTGCATACTGTAGTGCTGTCTCTGTGTGGCAGCCTCTTATCTCTGTTTTTATGCCCATTACCAGCTTTTTTCCTCTCCAATTTTACCTCCTTCCCTATAAACAAATTATATGGACAGAGAAAAATCTCATGTGAGGCTCAAATCAATGCTGCCATCATTCACAAACAATCACAGCAGATGCACAAAGGTGGAATGAGAATCCCTCCAGAGAAGGATTTCAAAAAGCCTCTTTTTGTGGTTCCTTCTGTTTTTATGAACATGCTTTATGTGGCTCTCCTCTAGACAATAAACAGATGTTGTATGTACACCTTGGATGCCAGCAGCTCTTCTGAATTTAATTTATTTGTTTGTCATCTAATTTAAATATTCTGATACTGTAAATGTTGCTTAGTCTGTTAGTGGAAAGCAGTGTGTTGATGAGTTTATGATGATAGATTTAATAGAATTTCAGCCTGTAGAGTCTGAAAAAGTAGATTCTGCTATTGCTTGGTTGTCACTGCAGATGTTTTGAGGTAGTATCTGTAATATTGGGCTAAGTTATGTGCAGGAAGGAAAGAAAGGAAAGGTGATTTGGTTAACTCAACTGATGAAGGATGCATATGCAAACTGAACGCCAGCTATGTGCTGTCAAAAAGGATGCACTGGGACTGTGACAGCACATTTCTCAGGGAATTCTTTTCAGCAATTTATATAATTGTGATTATGTGACTGTGACACGATGGTGATGGGGACCGCTTTTGCATCAAAACCAATCTGTTTTAACTTAAAGACAAAGACAATAACATGGGGGAGGGGTCTTTGTGTCTTTGTTTACAGCCTCAAAGTGTATGGAATAATAGAAATTAGAGAATATTGTTTCATTCAAAATGAATTGGAAAACAATCACAGATATTATCTTTTAAGAGCAAAAAAAAGTGATATTTTTTGCTTTTTGTCTTATTTTTTATGATTAAGAATAAAACAGAAGAAGAAAAATATCAAATCTCTTAGAGTTTTCATATCTTGGTGCTTTGACCTCATCCTTGGTCTGCTGCTTCCCTTTTACAACCATCATTTCATTTGCACTTTCTCAAAACGATAAACACAGCTGACTGGCATTAATTAACATCTTTTTGCCTCATTCTGGGACAAGTTATCTTTTGGAAAGAACTTTAAAATCGTCTCTATTGTTTCAACAAGGAAACTCTTGAAGCCATGATTTCCATCAATCAGCCAGATGCAGCAGCTCTAAAAGCTCTGCCTGCACAGTATACTCATTTGCATATTAAAACTTGCACATGCACATGCTTTAGAAATGCTAAATAAATTGTGTGCAGATCTTTTTTGTCATCATGACTGAATGATTTCATCATTTTCCTCTACTTGATCGGAAAAAGGCCAAAAACAACAGAAGCTGTTGAAGGAAAACTTTTATACACTCCAGATGTTTGCCTGATTTTATTACATTATTATTACATTTATTCTGTATTTGTTTGTTAATTTTCCAATATAAGAAATTATTTAGGTAACTGTAAAATAGATCCGCTTTGACAGATAAATAAGATTATGAATAAAGTAATTCCAGTAGTTGGTTAAGTTTAAATTCATTGTTCAAGACTATTTTAAGCATGTGGAATTTACTCCTGCCCATGAAATGTTGCTTTTGTCTGCTAACCTTTACATAAAACTATCCTTTGCTGATTAATAAAAACATTACTCATTCAATAATAATATAACATTAAATTGTTTTTAATTAATTGACTCCTATTTCATAAACCCAGTGAAAGTGGATTTACGCTGATAAGATAAATAAAAACACCTGGTGAAATGGTGTACAACTGATTGCCTAATTAGAAACACATGGATCCTGGGAAAGCATAAAGACAGGATGTTTAGCAAAGAAGCATCCCGATCCACACATGACATAAATGCAATTGTGTCAGCAATAAGAAACCAACTCATCGGATTTGAGGAAAGCAGCACATTTTCTAAAAGCCTTGCAAATTTCACATATCAGCCAATAAACAGGACAGCTGGAATCTGACATGGATAAACTTTTATACTGATACCCTCTTAGAATAATGGGCCAATTTTTTCAAGCTTTTCTGAAATTGCAAAAAAATGGAACAAAATATCTACAAGAAATCAACCTTTTGTGTTTTGTTGATACACTACAAGAATTACAGATGCAGTAAAGGTCCCATGATCCAGTGGAAATACAGATGGTTGTATACGAATCACATATTCTTTTTTGATCAGAGACATATTCCTCCAGCAATGACAGAGGCACATTAATGGATTTTTGTAATGGAGCTGGAGCCCCTTAATGCTCAAAGTGTGCTCCACTTTTGTAATTTTTCTGCTTTTCACAAACACTCATTGCATCATTATCAAATCCTCTCAACCCTTTTAGCCAAGCTTCCCTCTATCAGTGATTCCCTTATCCACACAGACTTTAGTTTTGCACAACACCAAACTGAAAAATGTAAAGGAAGAATCCTTTTTATGTAATTTATTATCAAAGCCAGACAAGAAAGTTATGGAAAGGCTCAAAATTGGTAGCTCCAATAAAGAGCCAAACAAGGATATATGGAAAGTGGTTTGTATTAGCCTTCGACTGGCTCATAAATCACATAGATAAGTCAGCCCCCCTGGCTTGCTAGCTAGTTAGCCTAGACTAGATCAGTCTGGCTCTACAGAGCCAAATAGTGAGCAACATCAGATGGCTTCTGGGGTAAGGGCAAAGTTTATTTGTACAGCACCTTTCATGTACAGGACAACTCAAAGTGCTTTACATTGAAACAGTAAAAGCATAAAAAC
>JBAMHV010000025.1:10947125-10963961 GCA_037177535.1 Pseudomugil gertrudae
ATATTTATATGTAGATTATCCATTCCACCTGTGTCTTGTTTATTTCTGAGTTTTTATACTCCCTTGTTTTTGTTCTCCTGGCTGGTTCATTAGTCTTTATTAGTCTCCATCAGTTGTTAGTTGTGTTTAGCTCTGTTAGATGAATTCTTGTTTTATTTATGCCTCTTTATTCCTGGATTAAAACCTAAGCATTCTGGGGTTCATCTGGCCCCTGCCTGCGTTTGGGTTGAACCTGACTCAATGTGACACATCTCAAAGCTTTCCCAAAGAGATAATTGTGACGACTGATAGCTTTGAGTTGCCATACAAGCAGCCAGATTGACAACCCAGCAGTACATTATAAAAAACACAGCTCAAACAATAGGAACATGTCCTGTCATTTCCCTGTAGAAGGGTTTCCACAGCCTTGCCCTAGTCATTGATGGATGACATGGTGAGGATTCTATTGTTCATGAGCATTTTACAAATTAGCTGAGTTTATGAGCTTCCTCTCTGCTGATTTCACCCTTTTTTCCCTGTGAGATTAGTTTCTAATTTCTTCTGTTTGAAAGAACGAGCCTGTATAAACCAGTGTTTGGAACAGTGTTGCTATGTTTGAATGAAATATTATACTAAGCTTAGAGATGTCAAACAGTTGGTTTGGTTTCTATTTCAGATCTAAGATTTATCTTGCCATTGAAAAAGAAGCATAAGCTTTAAGGAATTTAAAGGAACATTTTAAGGTTATTCATTTGGTCAATGTGTCAACAACTGGATCCAGGAGTGAAGGTAGATTGTGTATATTTATTTTCATAAAAGCAAAGGACTTAATTAGCCAAACTTAAATTTAAACATAAATAATGCTTACATTTTAAAATTCATGAATCTAAAGTTTCTTTAAAAAGAAAAAACAAACATTATTTTTCATAAAGTGCCATTTAATTACAGTTAATATAATGCATCTGATTTGTTTTGCCTGTGTGTGTTTGTGTGTGTATAAAACTAAAGCAATTTGGCATTACTACCAAAAAATATATGACTGCTGAAGAGGAATAAAAAAAATGCATAAAAACAACGATAGCACTTTAAAAATAAGTATACACACATCTACTTTAGGTTACACCCTGTCATTTGTGGATTCTCTCACAGATCTGCACTGTGTGTTTTGCATCAAACTTGAGTTGATTGAGTTTATGGGGCATCATGTTGCCTCATCTTCCTTGTCATTCTCCACAGCATGAAGTCCAGTAAGAGCAAACCAATTCCTACAAAGCAGACATGTACAATCCCCTGTCTCAACAAGCCATTAACCCCTTCTGCAGTGAGGCTTCAGACATCGATTTCAGACTGCCTTGTGCCATTTTTCATTTATACATTCATTTCT
The DNA here is from genome assembly GCA_037177535.1 of Pseudomugil gertrudae. Lineage (NCBI taxonomy): Eukaryota > Metazoa > Chordata > Actinopteri > Atheriniformes > Pseudomugilidae > Pseudomugil > Pseudomugil gertrudae. Next base: position 10,948,489 of record JBAMHV010000025.1, read on the forward strand.
TATGTTTCATACCAAGTATAAAGGACAGTATATAAAGAATAAAACAAAACAAATACATTCTGTAGAGTAAGGCAAAAAGAATATCAAACAAATCAAAGAGAAAAGAAAACTAGAAGTTGGTGATTTTAACCTCCTGTGATGAGCAGATGGGATTAATTCAATGCAAAGGTTAGAGTGGTGACAATTGTTAAGAGAGGACGTGACCCGAGGATATAACGGGTGTCAAGATGAGGTTACGGGTCAGAGAACGGACGCCTCAGGGTAATGAGGTCAGGCAGTGATACATTACTGTAATAGTTGATGCAAATGGTTCTTTGAGAAATAATAAAAGCCAACCAAGCCCATACATTGCTTACATGATATACTGCATTACAAGGTTTTCTGTATAATGTTACATCAGAAAAACTATTGAAACATGAAAATAGTTTTTTTAAATTAATTTTCTTTATACTCAAAGGATCATCACTTCTCTCCACAATTAGCATCAGCTAGTCAGTTTTCCTAAAGTAACTGTCTTGTGTACACTGTATAAACTTCCAGACTATGCAAGAAAAATTACCTTTGCTGAATAAACCTGTAATCTTTCAGCCTTTAACATACATGTTAAAATAAATACATTTTTCTCTCACCCAATTATGTTTCTAAAGTTTTTAATTGGGTGTTTCAGTCACCCGATTTGCCTTTTTACGGTCTTAAAAAAAGCATAAATACCAGTGGAGCATGAAGATTATTTTGTGACCCCTCACCTTCTTCAAATGACCTCAATCACAGCTGGGCCTGACGTGTTTCTCTGTTAATGATGAGTCATTACGGTTATTAGCAGTAGACGGGAAGAAAAAGTAGAGGCGAGGGACATGTTGCTGCTTAAAGTAAAATTTTCTTCAGTAAATTGATAATGTAAAAGGATTGTCGTGTTTTCTTCCACAATGTGCTCTATCAATTACTCTTTTGCAGCTGTGCTCGTATAACTGACACACTTTTGGACCAATCTACCCATTTCCGACATGACATAGCTACTGAGAGGCAGAAAGCTCTTGTGATGTGTTTGGAAACAGTTGTGTTTAACACAGCTCCAAACACAAAGAAGCTATGAATTAAGATAAATGTAAAAGACAAGGTAGAGCTTGGATAGATTATAGTTCTGGGCACATCCAAAAAAAAAAGATACTGATGGCCAACCTTTTTGTTCTGTAAAGAGTGGCATCTGAAGTCTTCATTCAAACTAAAGATAAAAATGAGTTGAGGGTAGTGAAGAATAAAACTGTGACCTGAAGACCCTGAGACTGATGAAAGCAGGGTGTTCTATAAGGAAAGCCAGACAAAAAAAAAGACTGTGATGAGAACCGGCTGATCAGACAACTAGCCTGGCAATTATCTCCACTGCATGCCAATCAGACACCGTGTACTGAGGCAAGAAGACTGCAATCAATCTCCTCTGCTCGTAATGAGCAACATATTTTTCTCTGCCAGTGAAAAGATAATCAGTAGCTGAACAGATGGGTCAACAGGTCGCCTCTACAAGGATGAACTGAAACAAATAACACAAATCTTTATCATCCAAAACAGCTTTATGGTTAAATCCTCAAACAAGGTTACCTTCAGTCCAGCAAACCCAATAACAGTGTTGCATGAAAGAGCTTTAGCTTCGAGTACTAGCAGTTTCTTTATCTACCTTTAAGCACACACTAATTTGAACACATGAACAATAAGATTTTGTTGTGATTTATTTTTCTTTTTGATGCAGAACAAATGAAAGAGAACAAGCATTACTGAGTGCTTTTCTTAATGTGGAGTGCATTTTTACATTACCGCTGAATTAATAAATGGACTAGATTTCCAGCCAAATCTTCACATTTTGGAGGAAAAAGCATTGCTTTTAATATCAACCTGAGGGAAAAAGCATTCCAGGGAATGCATTAGAGACATGTTGAAAATGAGTGTTTTGGTTCACTCATTATTCATGCCAGTGCCTTTTGAAGTATGGCTGTGCTCTGTGCGAGGCTACATTATTTAATACATGGGTTCATTATAGAAAAGAAATGTATGTAGAGGACAATAAACTTATACCTCAGCTACTTAATATGACCGGCTGGATAATTCACTCATAATAAGGTTAAATTTAAAGATATGCAGACTTTCTACATATTTTATTTCCTCCCTGAAACAAGTGCAAAAGGTTTGATTTCTCTAAAAGCAAAGTTGATTGAGAACAAACTGCAGATTTGGTATTTATTACATTTAAAGCCAAATGAGCATCTGGTGTTGATTTATAAAAAAAAAAAAAAGAAACAGAAGACAGCATGTGTTTGCTTTGACTAGCTAGCAATGCCACATTTATCAATCCATCGTTTCTCATAAAGATATCTGTAAATTCATGTCAAGTTAATGAAAAATGTTGTTTGCTATTAGAAGATGCAGGTAGAATTAAATAAAGAGTTTCATCTCCTAATATTTCTATGATTTGGGGAATTAAGGGAATAGATGAGAGCTCTGTGGGGTTAAGTGGGGTTAAAAAACATTAAATCCCTTTAAGGCAAGAAGAAAAATATAATAACACATTTATTATGCAAATTCTCCGCTATGTAAAAGCAAAAATGTTGGATGCTTTTTTGGCACAGTAGGGCAACATCAAAGGACAGAAGAAACGTGTGTAATGGCAAAAAGAAAAACTTGATAAGATGCATTTGGTGATGACATTGATATTCTCTATTGACTGTGTGTTCTTCATGGAGGTCTGTGACACCCCTAAAGAGCTCCAAGAGGTGTCTGAGCAGGGAACTAAATCTGTATAAGAAACTGCTCTGTGGACACCAAGGAATTCATTTTTAGTCATTGATTTATTTCTTATTTTAAAATAATTGTACAAATATGAAGGAAAAGACATGACGGTTGGTTCATGAAAAAGACTAAAAAGTGGTTTTGCACAAAAATTAGTTGATGGCTGCAGCTTAAAAAGCTTAAAAACCCTAAAAATCTGTCATATTAATCTTTTCCAAATCTCAAAGTTTGCAACTACCTTGCTCTTTTTTAGTCACCTATTTAACTCTCTGTATCTTTAATACTATCCTTTCCTTTCAGGACTTTGTTGTCCCCACTATAACATTTTTCTACCTTCCATTTATATAAGTCTACATCATCTTAATGACCTTAAAACATGCCATTATTGCCATTATGCTCAGTAATTATTCTAGTTATTTTGTGAAACACATGACATCATTTTCAAACTGACAATAAGTGCCTGTGTAACTTGCTTATAGACTGATTCTGCAGTCAGCTATTATTTTTTTTATACAACTAAAGAATAGAATCTGAAAACTATATGGTAACATTATTATATTTCATTGCTTTTAAGTTATATTTTTTTATTTGGGTTTCTTTACTCAACCCTGCATTGCAATATGGATGAATTTAGAGGCTACATTTTCACTAATACGTTTGCAAAAACACAGAATGATGGCACCTGATCAGGTCATTTCTGCAAATTGAATCCCTCAACGCGTTATAAAAGAAGTAAACAGATGGTGTTATGATGGATGGCAGCATCTGTTTTATACAGTCTGTGGTCAGGACACAAACGGCTCAATTTAAAACAGAAATGGATGGCTGGAAAGCCAAATACTGAAATATGACAAAGGGTACTTATTAAGTCTGTAAGGACTGGAGAGGTCAGACTTGACAGAAATAGTCTATTAAATGCATCTCATACTGTGTCATTAAGACCTATCGCACCAAGCGTGATTACATTTGATTAGATAGTATGAGCTCTTGATATTTTTATCCCTAATTCTAAAAGCTTTTAGCTTTTACTGCAATACTAATTGATGGATGGTAAATTGGAGGAAGAACAAATGTGCCTTTTGAGGTCAAGTTACCACACAAATATTCACCAAATGTTCAGCTCAAGATTCCAAATTAATTGTAAAATTATTTTTGTTATTGTTATCTTTTTTATACTTTCTTTTCCTCTTTAGTATAAAAATAATATAGTTATCCAAAAAGTTTTCTTTAGGATTGCAGTCTTGTAATATCTTTGCTACAAGAGAGATGATTAAAGGGTAGGTCACGCTGGCTGGGTGGCAACACGGCCTGTTGCTGAACCAAATATTGAACTGATGTTCAAATTTTATATCCAGATGCACTCAGAGTGCTAAGAGTGCAAAGTTCCATCAAACCCTTAGGGTCAATGACCTTGAGCCAAACCCCAAAAGGCCCAACAGCCCACTGAGTTACCAACCCCATGTCAAAACTCAAAAACATACCTCAAAAAATAATCTATTGTCATCATCAGGCTAGATTGCATTATGAAATATTCTGCTCATCTATAACTCTGAACAAGTGGACACAAAACAGGATTTTCCAAACATTCTTAAATATTATAAAATAAAGTTATTTCTAAATCCACAATTGATAAAAACCAGAAAGGCAACCAGAAAAGTTTTTAAATAAGACCTGGCCAAACTAGTAGGTGGTAGTGCAACTTTGCCAATTCTTTGCCAAAAATCAACAAGTTCTCAGATACTGAACCATTAATGATCAAAATCAACAGATTAGGTCTGATTAGTTAGTCTTGCCTTCATGTTTTAACCATATTTTTTTACATATATATTTTTATTAATATGCTTGTTTGCTGTGGTTTTAATTTTAAAATTAAATTAAACGGGGGCAAGGCAGCTAATTGGTAATTGGCAGCAGCTGGTATGTCCCGTCCCTGCGGTTGTCGACCGGACTGAAAGGAAAATATGCAATAAGCAGATGAGTGGACAGCGATTTTTAACACACCTTCAACTAGTGTGTGGGTGGGCTGCCATTCTTTTTTTTTGCAGTGTGTTAAAAGTGCCTTAGTACTTCCACTGTCTCCTGGCTGCAACAGCGTGGCTGTTTACAGACTGTTTACACCCGGGCGCTTCAGGAAGGACACACTTTTTTCCTGTAATTTAAAGGAATGTACTTTCTCAGCCGAGGAAAGTTGCAGGATGCACGGTGAACATTGGTGTGCCATCAAACAAAGTCCAAAACACAGTATTTAGTTATTTTCCCATAGTTTTTAGGCCCTGTTTACACCACATTACCACAGAAAATGATAAACTTTTTCCATTATGCATGTGAAAACAAATGCATTTAAACAACACCAGTATAAATACTGTCTGTGCATATGAAAATGCAAATGAGAACAGAAATCATGTCATCTTTAGGGTTTGTGGGTTTCTGTGTTGTGCTTTATAGTTTCCTGTCTTATTTTGTAGTTCTCCCTGTGTTTCCTGTTCATTAGTTCACCTGTGTCGATTTATATTATTTGGTTCACCTGTGTCTTGTTTGGCTCTGTTTGTATTTAAGCCCTTTGGGTTGACTGGTGCATTGAGTTTGTTGCTTTGCCACCTGTCTCCTGTTTACCTGCATTTGGATCCACGCCTCCATACCACAAGGGATGGTGAAACTGAGACCTCATAAAACATTGAGCAGATTTGACACGGATACCTGGAAATGAACACGCTGACTGTGTGTTAATCAGCGCACTAACACTACCTCACGCACTATATTTAGGTGCATAGTGCGTTCACACTGGCATTTAAGGGAAGAAGTGCAATGAAAGTACCCGGATGCTACCCTAAAATTGCTCAAAAATCTAGTGTGAAACGATGGACACTTTGCGCACTACACTGATGCCATCTTGCTGACGCAGCGGAAAAGGAAATGCTGGACTTTCAAAATAATGGTGGCAAACAATAGGCGTCGGAGGCTAATGTGTATAGACGTGAGTATGAAGTTATTTTGTTACGGTTCTCATGTATACCGCAGCTTGCTACATATCCAACCAATTGTTTGAGATTGTGGTAACCGACTCAAAGTTGGCACACATAAATGTTTGTAGTTTTTAGCCATGTAGGGGACACAAAATAATAATCTTGACAAAATAATGTGACTTACCGTCACTACCCGTAAGTGGCAAACGTCCAGTATTCCCTTTGAGACAGCACTTACCCATAATGGTGCGCACTACAGGAAAAAAGGGCGCAGTGTGAACTCTGCACTGATTCCAGCGCACTATGGTATTGAGACACAGCAAGTGTTTTAGAAACATACAGAAATGCAATTCAAAGTGCTTTACAGTATATTAAACCATTAAAAACAGTGTTACATACCCCCCATTTCCCATGACCACCACACACTCACGCACACACACTTATACTCAGTTGAGCTACTAATTGAAATGCTTTAATCTTGAACCAGAAAAAACTGGTTCTCAATACATGGTTTTACTTGTGCACCCATTAGAAAATCCATCTTTACCCAACTGTGACCCTCTGGCATCTAACACATTGTAAGACATCTCAACACTGAAAAATTGCCTTTTGCTGCATCTCATAGACGGTTTGGCATAAATGATGATAGCAAGAATCCTTTCTGCAGGTCACACTTACTCCTGCAACCTTGATCAGTAAACCTGAACGAAGAAACCTTTTTCGTTTCTGGCCGCCATCACTAAATGGCACACTGGTCAAACACACCTGACATGGGTCTTTGTTATTTTTCTGTTGAGACCAGCGCTCCCAGGTCGAATCTTACCAAAAGTATCTTGCCTTTTTTTGTGAAGGGAAGATTCATCTGAGCACACACATCCACCCGCTCACAGGTGCCTACATCATTATTGCATGGCTCCACCGTATGAGGTTATTTCAGTGACAGATTTCTACTTAGAGCTCCTCTGTCATCAGCTCTGTCATATTGCATTGTTGCTATGACAACCACAGCATGATGTCAAGAAATGAATTTTTTTTTTTTTAAATGTAGTTTCCAACACCCTACTTGCTTTAAATGAGTGATTTGACAAACGCACAGTGCACATTTCACATGCATGTGAGTTGTCTTAATTCATGAAAATATGCTTTGTCCAATAATCTCTGACAGGCTAGTTTGTCTTTAACAGGCAGTGAAAGTGCTGTAAAATGCTTCTGACAGCATTACTACTTTCACTGTTGGTATGTACCAATAAAAACATACACTCTGACCTTCTGTGCTTTTTCTCCCCTGTCCAAGTGTGGCTGTAAAAACATGGCTTGATATTGGATCATAAACATCTGACAAGGCTGCTGTTGGATTAGAAAAAAAAAATGGCAATTTTGCGAGGTAGAAATGGGCCGTAAAACACCCACTGTCTTTGTTAGAACCAGGTCATGTGAGCATAAAACATCTTTTCTTGTTTTCTGCTATAATTGATGTAATGATTAAATTCCTTAAGAGTGTCATCAGTACTAATTTTTCATGTTGAGGGTCTAAAAAAATATGCAAACTAACCAATTAGCATGGTATCTCAGCAAGGCTATTATTAAAAGACAGTAGGACTTAAACACTGTTTCACAAAAGAGCATTTTTATTTAAAGAGGAAGTTTATCAAGTATTACACTTTTAATTTGACTTTAGAGCCTTTTGCTTTATCATCTTGTCATCAAGATTATCCTAAAACAAACTGGCATGAAGCTGGGTTAAATGGAGCTTCAGTGGAGGGAAAATGCACATAAATAGCCATTAAACAGTGGTGAAGATCCAGATCACTTTCATTTAAAAACTCTGGAAGCTTTTGTCCTGATAAAATGTGGGTTTTTTTTCCAAGTGCCCAGTGAGGCCACAGCTTGGTTTACGTTTTAGCTGAGGATATTGCCACTAAATTCTCATTCAGCTACACATGGAACACTTTTCTTGTTTTACAAGCCAATAACAGTTGCTAACACCTCCCAAAACATTCAGCAGTAGATGCATCTTTTTTTTTTAATGGGCCTGAGCTCAGATCCAGATTGGTGGAACCATAACACCTTGGCATACATGCTAACATGTTTCACTGAGGATGCTGTGGTTTTGTTAACAAAACTGTCAAAGCTCATTTAGCTTTTTGTTTTCTTCACATTTACCAGCCAAAATATTTTAGCACAGAGACTCTGAAGCTGAGCGAAACAACTCAATTAGCAAAAAGTGACATGATCAATCAATTTTTACCATCTATTCTCTCAGATTTTTGATAATACTCTAATGCTGGGAGGTAGTAATAGTCAGTAAATGTAGCTTTAGTTCTGAATAAAATGTAGGCTAAGCATCCCCAAATGTAAATATTGTAAAGAAACAAGTCTGCAACCTAGCAGGTAGAAAAAGAATTAGTATGTGATTCAGAGCTCCTCTGTAACCCCTCATTAGTATTGTAAACACTGAGGCCATCTGATTCTTCTATTTCTTTGACCTCTGGGGTCATATCAGAGCTGGTGTGTTTATGACTTAGGGCATTTACAAACCTTTTTGTGTTGTCTGCTTAAAATAAGGAATCTTTCTTTGTTTAAATTATCTATATATCATGGATTGCAATGTGTTTGTAAAGCATATATGATCATTGTTCTATTTTTTTAATCCCATGAAAACTGTAGCATTTGTATCCAGAAATCAATGACATTTTAGAAACAAACCACTTTTTATACATTTATTTTTGTATTAAATAGACACAAATGGACATAAAATCAGTGTGATAGGTATTTTTTTGCTCTATGTGGCTATCGAGGGGACAGTAAATATTTTATTGGTTACTTTGGACAAAGACAAACCAATATGGCCCTAAAGGCACAGTCAGTCAAGTAAGCAATCAATCATTTTTTTATTTGTGTGTGGGAGATTCATTTCAAAGGCATTAAAAACAATAAAATACAATAAAAGTCAGTTAAGCATTCATCCAAACTCTGAATATCAGTACATTTCTGTGAAGGCAACCTAATATGATCATCCATGATGTGATGGGGAGGTTCGGTCTTAAGCTGTTTTCATGCATGCACTGCGGCTCTAAATACACAGGGCCAATGACATTCAACTCAAATTTGTACTTTATGGTTAGATTTTTCCAGCAAAGTCCAGAGTAAAATATTGTCATTAAGTGATGCAATGTGTGAATGCATTTGCAAATACACCCCAAGGCTTATATGGATTTTTTTAAAGACTTCTTTAGGGCATCCTGTTACACCTTGAAGACACAATTAGTTTAGTTTAACCTTAAAGTACCTGCATCATTTCAGTGTATTCTATTAATTTAGTTAATAAAGAAGCACGGTTATTTTAGAAATGCATTTTACCATGAAATAAAGTAAAATACTGTCTAATCATCTGGTTTGTCTTCCCATCATGAAAAATCTAAATTAGGATAAAACAGCAGATTTTTAAAAACATTTTTATAATGATGTGAGGACTTCAGCAGGCAGCAACATTACGGCTTTGATAATAAAACCCTGATACATTTTAAGGATGTTGCACATTGGCCAGCATAAAAGGTCACAAACTACAATGGGACAACATAAATATTCATTATGACAGAAACTGATAGCAGCCATACCTTTTTATTTATTTGATGCTAATATCTAAGATCATGAGTTAAACAGTCTTATAGAATATCTAGAAAAAAACTTTATTTTTTAAAATGTTTCTCTTAATGAGTGATTTTTTTAATGTAAAAAGAATGACCTCAGGAAAGACTTGTTTGTGGGTTTGTACCTTAATTTATTGACCATTGTTGGAAGAATCCATAACAGAAAATTAATATGGCAAAGACGAGCAGAGCAAAACTCCCCCACCCCAATGTTGGATCATATAGCCAATCCCAAGGTCTACAAGGTACTGAACAAACAATTTAAGTTGATTTATAAAGCACATTTAAAAACCTCTCCCGTTGACCTAAGTGCTGAATAGTTGCAATAAAATGCAAAACAACAACATAAACAAAAGAACAAATAAATGATCCATGGTGAAAAGACTGGTTTTAAGCCTGGATTTAAGAGTCAATGGAGGGAGATGATCTGACCGGGGGGGGAAGGAGTCATTCCAGAGTCTGTGAGCTGCAACCGGGAAGGCACGATCTGCCTCGAGAAGTTTGTGTGGTAGACTAGCAGGCCCAGGTCAGCCAACCTGAGGGATCTGGAGGAGCAGTAAGGGGTTGAGAGGTCTGTGATGTAAAAAAAAAAAACAGCAGTTTAAAATCAATTCTGAGTTTAATAGACGACCGGTGGAGGAAGGGGGATGATGTGATCGTGTTTGTGGGGTTCTGTTAAAATTCTGGCTGCAGCCTTCTGCCCCATTTGTAAGTGGTAGAGAGATGACTAATCAATGCCAGTGAATAGCAGTAGTCTAAAAGAAAATGACCTGAATGACTTTTTCAGGGTCCCAGACCTGGCTTAAGTTTGATGATGGTGCAGAGATGAAAAAAAAGGGTGAATGTTGTTTTTCACACACACTGTCGCTGCATTTTGACTTTGTTGTTGTTTAGTAATGTCTGATGTCTGAGTTTGAGCCTGCCTTATTTCAAAATCGATCTGATATGGTTTACTTACATTTTAATTTGTGACTAAAGCTACCTTATAGTTTATTTCTATGGCTGCATGAGACTAAGATTACAATCTTTCAGGTCAGTCCTGCTGTGCTGTGGTGCTACACATCCCTGTTTGTACAGTTGGCCAAACTGAATAAATCAAATAAAAATTAGATATTTGTGTTTGATCTGCATTCCTTGTGATTTTCCAAATTACAATCTGCTCTTTTGTGAGCATATTGACTGTAAGACAAACCGCTGCCAGTTAGCAAAACATACCAGTCATCCAGAATCAATAAGGGTGCTTATTCACTACATGGACTCAGAACCCTGCTGTTGTGGATGCAAAATGCCACACACAAAGAATTCATATGTGAAGTCCGTTCTCCAAACCTGTAAAGAAATTATTGGTGATAACGCAGGTTTGTAAAGATTTGTCTCTTATTCTTCTTTATGTCCATGATGTTGGTGACCAAAACAAATGTTTAAGTGCAAGATTAAAATAAATCCTTAAATAGTTCCATCTTATCATATTTTCCATTGTGCCTTTCCTAAAACATAAGGAGGCATTGTTTCCAGAGTCTTTTTGCTCTGACCACACCTCAGGTTGGCACACTGACATTAGCATCACCTCCTACATGCATAAGGAGGATCAGGGAGACAATGGCTACTTCCTTATCTTCTCCGCAGGCAGTAGCTTGTCTTGCAGTCAGGATTAAATGGGAAAAGTGGCTCCAGCAGCTGGAAGCATGAACTGAGACAGCATGCAGAAACATGAACCACACTTTTGAGTTCAGCGGCGTATGACTAATCTTTAGTCTTCTGAAAAAACATGCTCTGTCTCTTATACTGCTTTATCGCCATGTGCGGGGGCCCAGATTAAGGCCACATTAATTTACAACAGGGGAGCTTTTTTAAACCCAACCAGTGTGCTGATAAAAATCCAAAAGTCAACACGCCCTCCAGGGAGGCTATACATGTAAAAGATGTACAGAGTGAAAAATGGGAGGTCCATTTTTTTTTTATTTCTTTTTTTAAAAGAGAAATTCTTCGTCTCCAGCCATGGAAAAATATCAGGAGCATAATTATGATAAGTGATTCACAGTCACATTTGCATAATATAGCCCTTTTCCAACATAGGTAAAATCTAAATGGCTAAAGGCAACTTAAAGACAAGAAAAAAACAGTAAATCAAAATCAAACCGGTTTTGAGAAATAAAAACTCATTTCTTCAAATGTCAGTGAAGACAGGCTGAACGTTTACTGCTGCTGACAGAAAACGGTGTATTTGTTCATGATGGATCTTTTCAAGCCCAGACTGAGCAAGTGATAAACATCAAGAAGGCTTTGGAATGGCAAAACCTTCAGGCGAACAAAAAAATGAGAGGAAAGAAGACACAATATAAAAAATGGGGGATAGAAAGAGGATTTCACGAGGAAGGAAGTAAAAGATATAAGATCTACAGGCAGCTTGGATTATTTTGTGGCTCAATATTTTTCAAATCAGACAAAAATACTATTGCCTGACTAAATGTCAACGATTAATAAATAATTTAATGTGATTACTGTTTTATAGTATTAGATTATCAAAGCCAGTTTTTTCTCCTTACATTTTATTTCAGTATTTTTTAAATATCAGTCCATTAAACGGTTGGATTCATAGAAAGACATATTTTCTATTGTTTTCTATTTATTCCCAACCTTTGTGGTATTTTGAGTGACCTAGTAACAGTATAGCATCAGCATGCTTGGCTGAGCATAGCTCCAGTCCTTATCCATAAAGCCTAGGGATGATGTGTCCTTGTGCTTCTCCATCTGCCTTTAAAGTTTCAGGTCCAGTTTGTGTATGGAAGTGTGCAGGGTGCAAGCTGGCCTTGTGGCCCTCTGTAATCCTGTTAAGCACCTGGACAATAGGGAAACAGCTGGTTTGGCTTCCCTGTGCACTGCAGCATGGAGTAAAAGAGACAATGCTGTGCACTGCATTTAGATGGAGAAACAAGAAGAAGAAAAAATACATAAATAGAATAGAACCATCCAGCTACCCTTGGATCTATTTTTTTTTATCTTACCTTCTGTGTTGTCTGTCTTATGTCTTCCTCTCTATCTCCCTCAGGTCACCAGTGGCACTCTTATGGCCCTGGTGCTGCATTCATCCTTGTGGTTCAATACTGGCACATATGTTGTGGAAAGTTTAATGGACCCACTTGTGCCATTAGTCCAGCAGCACGGCCTGGGAGCAGCAGGGGAAGACTTCTCTAATCAGTTTTATTGGAGCTTTGCTATTGGGTTAACACAACAGGGTCAGACCTAGTGTAAATGTGTGTGTGAGAACACACAAGGGGATTTTGTGTATGTTTGTACCCTTGGGCAACAACACACACAGTAATGTGTTTCTTTTACTTCTTTATACACATGTTCAGGGTGAAACCGGAGTCTCAGCTGTGTGACAGACAAGCTCCAGTTAGTTTAGATGCAGCAATCAAATGACTGCATGAGATCACATTGTGTTATATTTGCAAACATTTTCTGTGTTGGGAATTATATAAACATAAAATGAGTTAAATAAAAGCTTAAATGTCTTTTTTAGGAAGTTAAGAAAACTATTCTGGATATTATAGTGTGAAGATTTTCATTTTTAGTTTATAAACTGCTAATGTCATTCACTATAGTGTGAGACTGACGAGTAGTAAGCATAATTCAAATTGTTATAACCCAGTATTGGTAAAAAGATTAATATATTTCTATTGTAATTATTCAGCAATTAATCACATGTCAGTTTCTTCCTGAAAATCAAACATAAGGAACTGTAATGCAATCAAACACTGGCTTACAACCAACAAAACACTTAGTAAGAAAAAGAGGAAAAGCGATAACCAACCTGCTCCTCCTTCTCCTGCACTTAACAGGTGCATTAGGATGCCACTGGATTATATAGTGTCATATTTGTACTCATGAGTAGAGTAGTCTCCAAGGAATCAGAAATTCAAGCTGAACTTTTTCTGAAAGAGTAAAAAAGCAGAAAAACGTTTAAAATGCATGTCAGGATAAAGCCTTCACTAAATCATTAGTTTTCCACGTAGTTATATAAACATAATCTTTTTTAGAGGTGGCAGATCGTTTGTTTAACAGAAGACCATTATGTGTGTCAAAGTCCAACATCGTATGACCCGATTTACATGATTTATTTTTTTACTTACAGTATATATGATATACAATCACTTTGCCAGAAAAATCTCATATTCTGACAGCTCTGCACAAAAGATCACAAAGTCCAACTTTTATTTAAAAAAGAAAGACATCAACACAATGTTAGTGCATTTCTTTTAGACATTTTTAAGCTGTAAAAGCTTTTCTGTTTGTGTCAAATCTTTAATTTGAGCTGGAATAAGAAATCTCTAGCAGACTGTATGAAAGCAAAACTTACAGTTATTTAATATTTTACTAGAATGTAGGGAAAATTAGTGATTATTTTTTTCTGGAGCAGGAATAAGATTCTAAGTGGAGAAATATTTCAGTGTGCTGTTCACAAGTGTGGGAAGAACGTAGCAGGAGGTGGATCGGTGTGGCATCTACAGTCTTCATCAGCTTGTTATGATGGAAAAAAAGAGCTGAGCTGGTTTGTCAGTCCGTCTACAATCCTACTCTCTCCTAGAGAACATGAGGTATTGGTAAAGATCAAAAGAATAAATTTGACTTTCCTCCACAGTGTTTTGGTCATTTGTTTGGAACTCAAACTAGAGCCACTGCACCCCCACATAGAGAGGAGCCAGATGAGGTGACTCGGGCATCTGGTTGGGAAGCCTTATATGTGGAGGGGGTACATCGTTGGTTGGCCTTGGAATTTCCAATGGATATAAATAAAAATTTGGGGAATCAACAAAGTAATGAATTGTTTTTAAAGACATTATTTTGTTAGATTTGTCTTAGTTAGAATAAAGCTTTTACACTCAGACAGATTTAGAGTCAACAATGTGTACAGATGCTCCTAAACAGTTAAAAGCCAAACTGCTGAGAGAAACCTATATCTGTGTTCCTGTGCCTGAGGATAACACCACCTTTACAGCCTCCTTGACCCTGCATGGTGAACACAGTGTGAGGTCAGGTGGTCAGACGCCAGTTTGGCTGCTGGCTTATCGAGTACAGAGGCTGTCAGCCTCATATTCCCTCTGGCCATGCTGATTGTTTGCTTGTAGGTCCTTTGGTTTATTGAATAGTGAATTTAACAGAGCACGGGGTATTGTTTTCCCTATGGCTGTGTTTTTACAGCAGTTCTAGAAGGACCGTGAATTGCATACTTGCCTTTTCTCCACAGCACCTGTTAAATGAAGCAATGAAAAAGAAAAGATTAGCATCTGATGTAATAGTAATTTTACTTATTTAAAGAGATTCACTGGTTTGTAAAACAGCAAACCCCAAATGGCCTCATTATCACAAGATTTGTGCAAAATATTTTAAACTACAATTACCTTTATACAGCCTAGCTTTTTTAAAGCTATTTAACCAGGACTGGATTTTAAAACACGTCTGCAAAAAACTCAATAATTAATGATTTTTTCTTAATTTGTCTTAAATCTTTCTAGAAAAGATTCCTTTGTGTTTTGCTGAATGGATCTCAGTTTAGCTGCTTTGTTGTCTCACTATTGTGTATTGGCAGCCTTTTGGTTTCTTTTAGAACTAAGTTAATAAATTCATAATTAAATGACAGGGATCACTTTGTTAAAAAAAGAGATAAAGAACCAGAGTCAGTCGTTTTGCTCAAACAATCAAGACAAGGATACAATGAGTGCAGAAGAGAGACATTATGGCTCTGAGCGTCAGCCTCCTGCAAAGTAATTAGACAATAATGAATACTTAAAATGTAATTACTCAAACAAAAAACAAAAAAAAATAGACTCTTCTTTTCAATTACCATCATGTACCATCATTTCCCATTGGCCGTTAGCTTCATGTTGTAAGCAGCGCTCTAATTGTGTTTTTACCCAGATGAATGGTTCTCACTGTTAAATAATGCACAGGTTATGGCTATTGAGAGCTGTCTGTGGGTCACCCTCAGGCTCTTCTCACGCCACTAGCTTTGAGACATTCAGCTGAGTGTACTGTCAAAATGTTGCCAGCTTTATATCGATCTTTCTGCACATGTGACAAG
>JBAMHV010000025.1:10965206-10976777 GCA_037177535.1 Pseudomugil gertrudae
GATAGATAGATAGATAGATAGATAGATAGATAGATAGATAGATAGATAGATAGATAGATAGATAGATAGATACATACTGTATGTATGTATGTATGTATGTATGTATGTATGTATGTATGTAGGTAGGTAGGTAGGTAGGTAGGTAGATATAAGGGGTTTGGGGAAAATGTTATATTAATTTGTGCCCTTGTGGACACATAAAAAACCATTTAGCTTGAAATGTGCATAATGGAGCCAGTTTAAGCCTAAAAGCAGCAACAGAAACTAGAAGGACTACTAGAAAACACAGTGAACTAAAAGATTATTTTATAAAGAATAAAATTCTTTATAAACCGCTACCACCAATTT
Organism: Pseudomugil gertrudae; assembly: GCA_037177535.1. Lineage (NCBI taxonomy): Eukaryota > Metazoa > Chordata > Actinopteri > Atheriniformes > Pseudomugilidae > Pseudomugil > Pseudomugil gertrudae. The sequence continues at coordinate 10,965,555 of JBAMHV010000025.1, forward strand.
TGAAATCAAATCTGTCCTACTTGGTATGAATGTAGAACTTAGGTAGTAGCTCCAGAGTAGCAAAACCCCTTTCTACTATTAGGTTTCACTGTTGGTTAGACACAGTGCAGGATCAATGTGTCACCGGTTTGTTTGGCCTCATTTGCCTCCCAACAAAGTTGTTTAAAAAGCTTATGCATCATCTGACCTCTTAGCTTGAAATCCTTTTTCACATAATTTTCCTGGTGGATTGGCTTCATTTTGCATGTGAGTGTTGGGCTGTGTTGGACACACAAGCTCTGTTTTTTTTATATAATTCTTAGCAAATCTAAGATTATCAGAGATCACGATGGCAGTGCAAGTACAAAAAAAGGGTGGAAAAGGCTTTCAAAAAAGGAAAGGATACAGACAGCTGACAGCAAATACTAGAGGAAAGAACCTGAAGTTAGTTGATGACATCACCTTAAAAAGCCATCTGCAGAGGTTAGTAAAGAGCAGTGACCTCATCACAGTACAAGACAGGACAAGACTGGTTGGAGAGAAAGGGTTAAGCATTATCTAGAAGGCTGTTCCTGGATCTGCTCTGATACCCTTGACTGAACCATTATGGTCCCTGTACCTGAATGAGTGGTGATAAGGAGGATGATGAATCTGTGCACTCTGCTCATTGTCTTATGGCAATTTATCTTCAAATGTATCAGCCTTGTGACTAAAAGTTCTTTCTTTGCCACAGCACGTGTTAAACAAACCACCAGTACAAACTGTCCATAGAAAGTACACCATTAACTAAGCTTACTTTGTTATAGATCAGTCTATAATACAGGCTGAGAATGTTGGGATTTTATTTATTTATGATTTGTAAAAAAAAAAAGCATCATCAATCAGTGATGAAAGATTTAGGCTTACAGTAAAGGCCTGCATTTGGACAGGGGAGTGGACCCGTCCATGTAAAATTCAGGCAACTGAGCTATCAGGCCCTGTGATGGACTGGTGACCTGTCCAGGGTGTACCCCGCCTCTCGCCCGTTGTGAGCTGGGATTGGCTCCAGCACCCCCGCAACCCCGTTCAGGGAAAAGCGGTAGAAAATGGATGGATGGACCTGAGCTATCAGCCATTGACTGTCCTATTAAAGTATGCAAACTATGACAAAGGTATTCTTACTGAAATTGGATATTTTACACTTTTTAAAATTGTTTTGTCACAAACAAAGTAATATTTGAGAAGGACTAATAAGTTGCAATTTGTGAACTGATTCCCTGATTTCCTTCTAAGGATTGGTTACAGGTTATAATATCTCTGTTAATCAAAGCATTTTATATATTTTTTTTCTATATGTTAAAGCTAAATTTAGATTAATATTCTTGCTGGATGCTTCTAAACATGTTTTTTTCTGAAGGAGGGCAATTCCTACAGTCTTATTTTTTATTGCAGCCATATTCAGTATCAATACTTAAAAACCACCTAGATAAAAAAAATTAATTATATTTGATGTTGCAGCATGTACAAAATACACAAGTGTGTGATAAATGCTTTCCTGTGTCCTCCTTCCTCCACTTTCTATCATTCTGCTTTACCTTCAGTTCTCATACCCCCCCCCTTAAAAAAAGGATGGAGTGGTAGGACTGGAAGATAATTTGAAGCCAATCAATATTAGTCTGTGTGTCTTCCTGTGTCTCAACCCAGTCCGGTGCCCTTGTCTAACTGCAGGCAGAGTGAGGAAGCATCCATTTGAGGTCTATCGCTTGACTGTAAATCTATGGCAACTACTAAACTCCACTCCTCCAAACACAATACTGAGTGCAAAGGCTATCTGACTGAATCCAAATGAGATTGATTTAGATGCCAAATCATGTTGTTAAATGTGTGCACTGACTAATACCCCTGTCACTAACTTGATGAACTGCAGAGATGGCATTTTAAGTGCTGTTTCAAGGTTTTGTATTTTTGGTATATAAGCATAAGGCTTAAGGATGCTTTGTAGAAAATCTACACAGAGGCAAAAAAGAGATGCTCTCTAGCACACAAAAACAGGTAAACCCATGCACATGCAATATGTCCTTTGCCTTTCTTACACACAGCACCACCGCTGTTCAGTTACTATCTTCACAAGTTAAGACCACTCCTCTCGCTCTCCCCTTCCTTTCTTGAAACAGCCAATGAGGTTAGTGTCTATTCAGGAGCTGGAGTGGGAACAGGCATGTGCAGGCAGCCTGCCACAGGAGGAGGTGTGTCTCCATGAGCCAAGACTGTGTGTACGAACAGGATTGAGCTCACACTGAGAGAAGAGGTGGCGGCGTAAAGAGTGTCTGTAGGCATGCAAGTGAGAGTGAGAGAAAGGAGGGACAGGCAAGGGGGAAAGGGAAGCCAGGTGCACTTTACTTAGCTGATGTGCCTAGATTAGACACACACAGTAATAACTTACATTGAAATATATTATACTGAGACACGTATGTGTGTGTGTGTCCTGCTCAGAGAAACAGAGGGGGATCTCTGAGAACACACGGATGAGAAAGAGGAGAGGGGGAGCCAAGGAAGAGGAGCCCGAGTGTGTATCGCCCTGGGGGGAGCTTGCACGCACTGCAAACAGCGCACACACTCCAGCGGGTACTCAGCACCGTTTCCCTGACAACTAGAATGGGCTGCAATTTGTGCACCTTGCAAAAACGAGAGGAACACTACAAACTGCTGTACGAGATTGCACAGGTGAGTGAGACTTAAAGGAAGTCATGATGAAAGTGTACGTGGCAATAAAATAAATGATGGCAAGAACAATTTGGGGTTTAAAAAGGACTGGATTTCTCTTGAAGCAAGAAAAGTAAAAGGTTATCTGAAGGAAGTGAGGAAAATGTTGGAAAGAGAAGAGAGATATCAGGTTTTAGTGGAAAAATAAACCTAGAGAAAAATGAAGGCAAAAAAGAGAAGTGTAAAAAGCTGAGTTTGTACCAAGCATTCAGGCAGATTGTGTGTGTGTGTGTGTGTCTCCATCAAAGTGAGTAGTGCTAGTTATTTCTCCTTAGTGGCAGAAGATGTGAGAATAAGTTCAGCTCTTCTGCCTGCATTGGCTTCAGGGGAATTCATCCCATCTTCTCTCCCTGTGACTGTCTAGAAGCAATACAGTTCAAAGGACAAACCAGCAAATGTGTTCTGCTGTTTTTTAAGAAGTGGGCTCCTTGATCCCAAATCCAAAGATGTTTTCTTCTGCTGCACAGGTATAAAGAGCCCAGCTGGGCAACACAAAATTAAATGCAGTGTATAAAAAGGTCTTTTGTATCAATTTATGGGATTAATACATTTAGTTACAATCTCTGTATATAGAGATTTAAAATATAAAAACGAGAGACCAGAACTTTCTCGTTGTCTGCTGTTTGTAAACCAACAAATGTGTTTTTAATGGTTTCAAACGCAGAGTAAATATGAACACCCAATGTGCCATTACAAAGTTTTATAACAGCATTTTGTTCACATGTGAGGCTAATCGTGTGGCAGCACGTGCACAGGGATTTTCTCTATTACAGTACAAGCATCAAGCCAGGATTCATTCATCATTTAGTATTTTACGCTGTTACAGACACCAGGGAAACCGAGTACAGCATAATGAGACTGCTGGTTAGTTGGTAATGTATATGCTGTAATTCTCCGTGTATTTAATAACAATGTCTGGACATTTTTAGCTTGTTTCCACAACGATAATCTTCTATAACGATCAGATGCTGCTTTTATGAACCTTATTCAGTGCTGTAATGCCAGTATCATTTTACTCTCATACTAGATGCCCTCATGCATGAATAAGATTGTGTGTGATGATTTGTGTTGTTTTCCTGGGTGGAGAAAAGAAAATGATCCATTTCTATTAAAGGAAATTCTAGGAGGTCATAGCTTCTCATGTAATGCTGAAGTCAATGAAATTTCACTGCCAAAACAAAGACAGAAGCGCCTTATGTAACCCAGAGAGAAATTCAACACTGATTAGCTGTTTAAGGATGTATAGAAATGGGTGAAAATTACAGCGTCCACATTGTAGGTATATATAATGGAATTTCAGAGTTTATCATTTTGAGGTATTTTTTTTTCATTTGCTTTTGCAAACTTTAAATGATATGATGCAGAAGAATAGATTCAAAGAGACTGTTGCAACATCCAGATGGTGATGAAATCCATTTCCTTGAATCCCACTCCAATGCATTTACATTGTGTCAAAATTATATAAAAAAAACCATTTAAATGCAAGTTCTGCTCACAGTTGCAGCTACCGTGTGTGTCTGTTGTGCCTCTGGATTTTAGGGCTGAAACTACTTCTGAAAGAAAGGGTCATCCCTGGTGGATCTCCATATTTACATCATCCAGGGAAAGAAAACACATTTTAATATTGTACCTAAAACAGAGCTGCAACAAAGAGAGCCTCTGGCAGGTTTTCCATGCCATGAAATAACAGCAGATGAAACATAAACTGTTGTGTTTGCATGGTGATTTGTTGGAACAAACACAGAAATGACCACCATGGCTTTATTTCCGTACCACGCTGCAGACATCTTGGCAACACAGATGATGTCCAAGAATACCGTGTCTGCGTGTTTATGTGTGCACGGAAGAAAGAACACCCGCTTACTGTTAAAGATTCTGTGGTGTGTGTGTGTCTGTGTGTGTGTGACAGTCATGGACACCTGCAGTTCTCATTACCAGTGTGAAAGAAAGTGGAGGATGAGAGAAAGAAAGGGGTTCACAAGACAGTAAGTGTGTCAGTGTGACTTCTTCCTGAAATTTGAGGCGGAGGGGATTCTGCAAATCCAGGGAGACTCCTCAACAATCCCTCTGTCTCTCTGCTTTTCTCAGACTCATTTCTTCGCCTTGCTTTTTCATACTTTCTCCTTCTCCATAACCTTCATTAGTTCCGCTCTCCGTCTGCCTTCCTCCCTCTCAGCAATCTGTTTCAGCCGCTCGTTTTACTTTGGCACACGCACAACATTTAGCATCTTTGCCTCGTTTTACTTCCAACAGCACTACACAATAGGACACTCCATGGTCATTATACCAGCAAAAAAAAAACAAAGAATGATGATAATGTAGCAGAAGCTTGGTTGGAACAGGTGCTTGGTATGACAGGCCTGCTGATGTACTGTATTAGCTGTTGCCTAGATGCTCTCATGCTGTGGGCCTCTTGCTTCTTAGTGCCACAGCCACTGGCCCATAGCAATATGATTTCATCTTGAAAATGAGACCCTTGCCAATGGGATGTTGGTTGGCATGGGACTTATTTGTTTGAATGTGAAGTTATAAGTTATTCATCATCACCAAAGTAGCAGATAGTAGTTGGGTTTGAAAATGCACATTTCTTTCTTTTGCCGTCATCAATTCTTCATTGTCACTTTAACAAGATACTTGAATTAATTTCTAACCTTATTTCAATCTGTCAAAATGCTTTATATGTGCTTTGGATAGAAAGTAATGTCCCCCTCTTCAATTTGTTTGGAACAGATGTCTCCTATTAAAAACAGAACAGAGCTTTTCAGAGACCAATTTGAGTTGTTGGGCCTGCGGGCCTTCTCCACTGTCTCCTATACTACCGACTATCTCTGTTCACAGCTGCACTATTTTGACAGGACTGCTGGCTGCTCGACCCCGGTTGCCCAGCGGCCACCAAGAGATTTATGACTCTCGTCAGGGCATTTACATTTAACGTTTCATTTGTGATCCTACATGAGTGTGTATCTCTGCACACTCACTCCGCAGGGCTCCATTCAGGCTGTAGCAATTGTCGTTCTATGTGTATTTTGCTTGTGGCTGCATTAAATTGTCCCACAGCCTCTGGCCTTAAGTGTCTCACAGGACTCATGCATTGTGCTTTCAGTCCTTCTAAAACCAGCACTATTGCATCACACTGTGTGCAAACACACTTTTATTTGTTGTGAAATAGGCACAAAATACATACTTTTTATCTTTTGATGAGGTAATAGTGTCTCCAATACAGACTTTATTGTTTATTTTAAAAGAATATAACTAAATATTACAGTTGTTGAATTGAACTAGAGCTGGACAACTATTAAAAAGTGTTTTATCATTAATGACATGATTTCTGTGTAATTAACTGAAGCCCTTTGAGACGATTTTGTTGTGATACTGAGCTATATGAATAAAATTCCTAAAAGGAACTGTGATGCAAACATTGCACACAAACATTCATAAAAAGTCATTTCAAAGAGGTGGATTGAACACTTCAATGTATTTGTGGTTTACAAGCACTTAGCCTGCTGGTAACAGAAAACAAATAGGGATGTCTTCCACTCAGCCTCCCTTCTTAGTCTGGTTAAACATTTGAAAGTTATTATTATGAGAGAGGAATGATGTACTATAGACCAGGCTACAATAGTAACTACAGGTTCAGAAAACATTTATTTCTGAGCAATCAGAAATTTAATTAATCTGTAAAGCCAGTGTCCGAAGGGGCCAGTAAAATAGTAGGTCTAATTCAAGACATTTATATTTAAAAGGTTTTAGGTGAACATTTAAAGTTTGTAAGGGGATAACTGGAGCAAAGTGGACGAAAGTGTTTGCAGCTGAAGGGAGAACACTTTATTTACGTGTATATGTACTGTATGTATATTTATGTGTGAATATGGACATATGTTTATGTTTCAATGGAAACAAACCTCAACATGGCAAATGCTTTAAATAGCTGAGATGTGGGATGATGCCGACTGCAAACCAAAAGCACCCTCTGTGGCCCATGTATGCGTATATACATCCATCCATTTTCTACCGCTTATTTTCTGAACGGGGTCGTGGGGGTGCTGGAGCCAGCTCACAACGGGCGAGAGGGGGGGTACACCCTGGACAGGTCTCCAGTTGGGTATATACAGTGCCAGTCAAAAGTTAAAAGGAAAATGTGGCCAATATTTTAACTGATAGTGTACAGAACCAGTGAGCAACAGACTTTGAAGAAACTGCATGATTACATAATACAGTAATTGCTGGTATTAATTTACTGATGTGGTAATGGAACAATTATATGTTAACTTGAACTTTATAAGGCTAATTTTGTGGCACTGAAGGTTGCATGTTGTTAAAATGAAAGAAAGGAAAACAGATGAATACCTGTGGATGGGCTGGATGATCCTATTTTATGGGAAGGAGGTTAGATCTCTTCTTACATTTCAGAATAGTATCACTGAAATGTTTTTCTTGCATCCTTTGTTTATGAGTGTGTTTGATTGTGGACTAGGAACTAGGGCAATTGCTGGTGTGAGCATTTCCTCTAGAGACAGATGCTGCGCCTCATGACCAGCCTGTTAGACAGTATAAAGGGGGCTAGACAGACAGCCCTTCACCCCGCCACCACCTATGGTGTCCACGCAGAGCAGGGGAGGCTGTGGTCAGACCCACACAGCCGTCACCGCCATATGGCCAAATCAGACCTGGATCGAGTCTTAATTTGTAAAGGGATGTTAAATGCACCAATGTCATCTCTTAAATTGTCTAGATAGGTAGAGTTTGTTAGTTTTTTTTTAAGGGGGGGCTTTTACATAAAAAGAGCAAGATGATTTGATCATGGCTAACACAGATAATCTGATCTGGGATATAGCCTCTGTTCGGTGTTAAAAGCACGACACCCACTCTTGTTTCTGTTTTGATCTCTCCAATGGGATTTGGAGCTTTACACAAAGTATTGAATGAACTGACCTTTTCATTTTTCCTGCATTTTTCAGCCCCACAAGTTGTCTGTCCATCTGTGTGGGTCAGTGAGTTTGACCTTTGCACTTGTGAGTGCAATTCCCTCTGACAAGTCTCTCATACACACATCCACACACATGCAGCACACAGTTTTGAAAGACATTTTCATGTTGCATGTAAAATAAGGGAATAATCCTCCTTTTTCCCAGACAGAAGCTGGTGCAACATATTGCAATCTCATTTGTAGCTTGTTTTTGTGTATTTAGCTTTTACCTATCATTTCAGAATATGAACATTCCAGATTTACTTGCTAAACTTCTTAATTACAAATAAAATAATTAAATTCTATCCTCAAAATATTAGTCCTGCATTATGCAAATGAGTTCTGCTGGTTAGCAGGGATCATTTGGTGTCTTCCATCATAGTTATAGTTGCTCATTGGACCACAGCGTGGTGATAATGCTACATGATTTAGAGGTGCATATGGCCTATCACTGTGGGTTGCATGTCTTCTGGTTGCTGGCCAAATATGGAAACAGGAAATAGATGAACATGCATTGTCAGCCTCATACAGACAAGAACATCCTTGTGTTTGTGTGAAAAAGTGTGAAGTCTTGAAAAAATATTCATGACTTTTATGGATATGATGGATGATTTTGAATGAAAGAAAGATAATAATGATGAGAGCTTCTATACTTCCAATATTTGTGCAAAGCTGTGTCTTCATGTTTATATTTGCATTTGAGCAAACATAGCTGTTTAATCTGTGTGATGGGTGTGTGTTGGGAGGGCATAAAGTCAGGGGAAGACAGGTCTAGTGAGGATGGGGGAAGGCAGGACCAGCAACAATCGTTGTTTTGCTCCACCAGCCAAATATCTCCCCCTGTGTTGGCTCTGATAAGCCCAGGATGAAAGGTCTTTCTCTGGGCAGAGTGACACTTATCACCCCCTCTTTTTACACTCTCAAGAGAAGGCAAAGGGTGCACGCATGATGCATGTAAACCCAATTGCACAGCACAAAGGTAGATATGCATATCTACATTCACTTTGTGAGTGCTTGTATCACACATGAACCATCCACTCATTTGTTTAATTCTGTTTCTTTCATCTTTTACATGATTTTTAAAATGTCCTTCAGACTCCAAGCACCTGATAAGGAGACTTATTAGTTATTATCAACCTTTCCCTGATTACCACTCTCACCAATGCACCAAGGCCTGGTCAAGATGATATTAGAGAAAAACAGAAAGGTGGGGCATAGAAAGAAAAATAATCAGTTCAAAGCTTGAAAAGATGTGTTGAAGATCATCAATAAGTTTTAAAATCACCTCTTTTTTTCTTTTAACCTCTCCAAGCTAACCTTTCACCATCTTCCTCCCATCACTTACATGTCACCAAACGCTGTTTCATGTCTGTTCCATTTCACTGCTCCCTCCTGTCTGTCTTTCTGCCCGTCTTTTCAACTCATTAATACCCCCCCCCACACACACACACACACACACACACACATATATATATATAAATATATTGTTGTGTCTGCAAAGACTCTGGAAAGTAAAAGGGCATTTGACAGCACAGAGGTGGCCCTTCATTCATGTGTGGCAGAAAAAGCAAGTCATCTTGTCTGGTCTTGATGAATGTGCTGTCAGCCATTCACTCTTATACTATATGAAATCAAATGTGCCAAAATAACCCAATAATGCTCCTTCTGGTCACATGCTGCAGACTTTATGTCAGGTTAGAGACAGAACCTGTGATGAACAATTTGGAAAAGACATGAATATGGTACAAAAACAAATGTAATGTGCAAGTAAAAAATATTTATTTTGGAAATACTAGAGACGAGATGGTTAAACACAACCTGTGTGACATTAAAACATCTAAGCAGAAGCGCATCACCACTATGTCAGATCATATGAGGAGTTTTTTTTCCTTCTGGCAGCAAAGCTGCAGTTTTCATTTGCAATCAAGTGTCAAATACACTACAAATGGTAAACCTCTACTTCTTTCTTAATGTTCTTTTATTTTCTTCATTTTCAAACTGCATATTACCTAATCAAACAATGATGTACGATGCAGAATTTTTTAGAAAACCAACAAAGGCTTTTATTTTATAACTGTTCTTTGAAAGCCTCTTGTCACAACTTCTAGCCTAATTTAAACACTACATAATTCTCCATGCAGTATTTGTCCTGATGATGCTTACAAATGCAAATGGTCCATCTTTGTGCCACTGTCAAGTGTGTTTTGTGCCTATTGGCTGTATCCTGGGACCAGGTGGTCTAAAGGGAGATTTTGTTTCACCACAGAGCTGGTATTGAGTTCTCACTTAACCAACTTGGGCTTAGGAGTCATTAGGCCCACTCAGAGCCTGGCGACGAGTCTAGTTACAGATAGAATAACACTAAACCATCTGCATAGTAGGGGGGTGATTACATTTAGCAGGAGGTGTAACCATAAGCCAGATGCTGATATGTGAAATTCCCCCAGGATGAAGACTGGCTGAAGGTTGACTCTTTTATTTATTTTTTTTAATTTACTTGTTGATTGTGGAAATGTGTGACCTACTTTCAATCAACCGTGTTAAAATGTGGAATATATTTGCCCACCAGATTAAAAATTCAATAGCTTAAAAAAAGTTTTGAGGACCCCTTGTGGATGATTCAGCATAGAAATGAAAGAAAATAATATTGGAGGAATGAATGAAATGAAAGTGGCCGTGCAGGAGACTAGTTGACAGCCAAACTGTTTGACAGATGGGTAGAGACACTTCAGCAAAGACACTGCATGCAAGACAGATGCCAAATTGAATTTTGTTAGGGGGTGTCACAGTGCAAATATGTAGCAAAATTATATTGTGCCAGTGTAAATATGCATTATGCAACTTTCTGACCTTAAAACCCAAAGTTCCGGGCTTGTTGGATGGCATGGTTACATGTATTATGTGCACTGGAGCTGTTGCGCCCAGCAGAGTTTCAGCAGAATTCTGACTGCCACATTAAAAAGCAAATCTGTGATAAAGCTAACATTGCTGGCCTAATTTATTGTTACTTAAAGGGGATATAGCATGCAAAATCCACTTTTTTTTAGCCCTTAAATGTATGTTTTTGTGCACTTTTTAAGTGTTTGGGAATGCAGAAAATGTAACTTTATTCCTCCCTGATGCTGCACATATATCTTTATATTCTTTGTAGTCATACTTTTCAGTCTGTTTTATTTTCTCTATTTTATTATGTTTCTTTATCTATTACATCACCGTATTTACTGTGCTGCCAAATAAGATTGTGGACTTCCAGGTAATCAAATGTGTGAATCTGATATGTTGACATTTATAGTAAACTTAACAATAAAATGTTTCTCTGCCGGGAGTTTAGCATATCGCTGCTATCAAGCTACAAACATGGCGGAAAAGGATAGTGTTGAACTTCCTGTGACCTGGAGGGGGCGGGGCATGACAGGTCTCATTCACATTTAACGAGACGGCACGAAAACAAGTCGCGCGAGACACACCTCAGAACAGGGTTATAAGGTGTGTGTGGAGCGATACACACCTCAGAACAAGGTTATAAGGTGTGTGTG
>JBAMHV010000025.1:10985425-11037550 GCA_037177535.1 Pseudomugil gertrudae
GTTTGGTTTGTGTGTGTAAACACCCGCCCACCTGATGAATCTGGTTGGTCTAACATGAAATGTTACTCTACCTTAGCAAATCATGCCCCCCCCCCTAACAATTAGTTAGATATCCCATTACTAAAAAGCTTTCGTCGTTAGTAACGGCATTTATTTTAACGCCGTTACTCCCATCACTGGCGGTTAGTAAAAATGCTGAAGTAGGCTGTGGAGCTTTTAAAGGTTCCACATGATACTTTTTTTTCCAACATTTTCAAATGAATATCAGAGGTCTGACAACATTGTTTTCAAAGTGTAGTGTCCAAAAATTCAGTCTTGGCCCTTAATTTTAGCTATTGGTTAGCTAGTGGTTATGATAAACTTTACTGAGAATGAGCGACTCTGCTTCCCTCTCTGGAAAAGGATGTGGTGTTCGCTGGCATCTGCTCAGTGATGAGGACAGGTTCATGTAGCTGGACTTACCCGCTTGAGCACGCATTTTCTAAAAAAAAAAATGGAGCACTCAAGTAACAGATGTGACAGAAATGTCTCATTTTGAATATAGGGACAACTATGAGTGTTAGAAAATCTTTAGGAAAGTGAATTTTACATAAAGGTACTTGTATACTAAGACAAGTAGCCGATGCTAGCATGCAAAGGTTTCCAAAGACCAACGGCGTCTTTGTCAAGACATTTCTAAATGATACTTTCAATTCACAAAGCTTGAAAATGTAAAATGACATTGAACATCCTTGCTTGGGATTTATGAGAAATAAAATAAATAGATAATCTTGTGGTGGAGCAAATTTGTCATCCATATTTAAAATCCACATTTCATTGATCAGTGTCTTAAAAGGACATACGAGGACATTTAAAAAGTGCTTTGTTTTTGTCTTGCACAGAACATTGATTGATCAATCGCAGAGCAGTGTAGGCGTTCTTACTGAAGGACACTTGAGCAGTGCACACTATGATGAAATGTTTGAATGCATGCTAACAAGCTGAAGGACAGTGCACCAGACACTTTTAGTAAGTATCATTGAACATGTGAGGAGGGACTTCTGTTGTTGCTGTGAGGCAGCTTTATGCCATGTTTAAACCAGATCTCCATGCGGGAGATTCATACAGCATGTTCAATCAGCTAAGAGACAGATTTTTTTTCTGTTTTTTTTAAAGGAAGCACAATAAAATAAACTGCACAAGGATGCTGTGATTCTTATGGAACTGCGCATCTCAGCAGCAACATTCAGAACTAATTGGTTGGTTTTGTTCGATGTGCGGGAGCCAGTTCCAGTTAAAATCAAATTAAAGACATAAAAACATTTAGGACACTTGCACACATTTACATAGATGCAGTCACCAGCAGAGCTAAGCATAGCTAAAAAAAGGCATTTTAGCCAGTAAAGATCAAAATAAGAGCATGGAGCAAATCTCCTTGAACCTGTTGCCATGCTAATCACACACAAACCTCTCAAGCAACAGAAATCCTCTCCACTCTGCATTCTTTCCTTGTCTGATTTGCATTTTGGTTAACGTTTAATTGACTCTCATTAAATATCTTGTCACTTTGATTAATTGGTGTGATACAGAAATGGAAAACGGCAGTACCTTGCATACATAACCTCTGAAAAAAAAAGGGGGTGGGGGGGTATCTTGGCTAAAAATGCAAAACAGAGGTGAAATTTGAAACATAAAAGTGGAGTCAGGATTTTTCATAATCTTTAAGTAATGAGTTTTAAACACAGAGGTAGAAGGAGGGTTTGCACATACATGCGGTACATGAAGACACTGTCTAGCACTTCTGTTCATTCAGTTACAAACAGGTGTAAATATCCCGCATTGCTTCAGCACTGTTTACAACCAGAACGGCTGTTGACAGGCCGCTGCTTGAAAATTATCAGCACATTTCATAGAAGCTACTGTATCTATCATGGATCTTCTTTAGAGAATCAGGGGGGCTCTTTGGATCACCAGTTTGCTCATACAGCACAGTGGTTTTGGAGGCACAGGTAGACCACTAACTCATTTCACAGTGGATAAAAATGGCCTTCGTTTTATCCTGAGATCCACCTTTAAAGCCAAACTGTCTGTGTGAGAGGTGCATTTGTCAATTCTTGCATTATTTCTGGATCATTTCAAAAGTAAAATTACCTAAAAAAGTTTGCGTGTCATGGATATGGTTCTTTAAAGCATTTCTTTCAGATCATATAGAAACACAACTATATCACAGATGAGTCATAAAAACCCTCCTTATGTGAATAGTTTTGTATCTTATTTTTGCCCCAGATTGTGTCATAAAATAATGTCGCAACTATTTTTAGGATTCATGCACAATAACGAATACACACTTCAGTTTCAGTGCAAAATAAACATGCATATTAATGATGTGGTTTACGTCTAAGAACACACACAAGAGGCAGTCTGAAGATCTGACAGATCATTTTTATATAACTATTGTAAGTAGATTGCAGAATCCAAAGACATAATTTGTGTAAGAATTTTACTTTTTTATGTGGCACATGTGATAAGATATAGTTTTTACTGTCAAATTATTAACTGTATGCAACTCGTGAATCTATGTTTCTCAACATGTTTTCCTCCAGTCACATGTCAATGAAGCCCAAACTTTACAAAAGGAAGGAATTTAGAAAGTTGCTTGTACTGAATACTCTCCATGGTCTCAGTATGTGGTGACTAGTAGATTTGCTTCCTCACACAACTTCATTTTGCCAATGAAAATTAGGGAACTAAGATCATTGCATGCATGCATTTACAATCCAGTTGAGAATATTTAGTGTTTGTCAGAATCTATGAAAAATATGGTCTTATATTGAGTGGATCTGTAAGCAAGTTTTGTTGATGCCATAAAGAAGACACTAATTCTCAGACAATACTAAAAAGCTAAATTTTTAAGCAGTTGCATGAACATTTCAGAAATCTAATCTTACTTTTAAATAAAACAGATGTCTGTTTTTTTAAAAACAGCAATGTTTTTCTTTTTTTTTGTATTAGCGTTGTAAGAAGGGGTTTGGTCTCCAACGTTTCAGTGAACAGTATGCAAGACTCACCTTTAAAACGCTTTGGTCTCTGTTATTCTAGGTGAACGGACGTGACTTCTCCAAGGTCGAACATGAAGAAGCTGTGGTGGAGGCCATCAGGCGAGACCCCATTGTCGTCCAAGTTCTCCGGCGAACCCCTGCCAGAGCCTCAAATGCTGTTGTGCAGAACCCCTGCAGCTCACCACAAGATGTGTGTGTGGCTGATGTTTGCACACAAACAGACATCACCTTTGAGCACATCATGGCATTGGCCAAGCTTCGGCCCACCACCCCACCAGTCCCTGACATCTGTCCCTTCCTGCTCTCTGACAGGTGAAATCTGCCACTTCATTACATGTTTGTCAGTAAGTGTAGCGTAAGACCTGTTTAACAAGAGGTAACAAAGTTAAGTTAGTGTTTTTTATGCAATTAAATATCACAGATAGATTATATAGATTACCTATAAATACAGTGTATCAGTGTTAGAAAATACGTTTTTTTATGACAAATTAATCTGAAGTATCTCAGGTGTTGCAGTACTGTTCTTTCATTTAATAAGAGCTGTTAAGTATTTGTATCACTGCAAATCCAAAGTAAAGCTTGAGTTATTGTGATATTTTGCAAAGCCAAACCAGCATGATATAATTAGTCCAGTGAGCCTTTCCTGGGTGGCTAAAAAGCAGTGGGCTGATATAAAAAGTTATCCTGGCACCACATCTATTCTGTGTGAAATTATAATGGTTGCTTGACAAAAACAGAAGAAATTAATTAGTCTTATTAAACTATAAATGAAACCAGTAGTTTGTCCATTGTGGTTTACAAAATATGTGTCAAGTCTGGCAGATACTTAGGCATAACCAAGAATTGACCAATAGGATCATCTTGTGCTATATCTGAAGAAATATGAAAACACTTGCATACGGTGATAAATAAATAATAAAACTGCTTTTACCTTCATAGCTGTCATTCCATCCACACCATGGAACACGAGTTTTATGAATGCCCGGAGTATCTGTCTAACACACCGGCAGATGTGGAGAGAACGGAAGAATACGAGTACGAGGTACAGTTTTATAAGTGTGGATGTTTTTGTCCATATTGGTCCATCTTTTCCAGCTGACATGAAACTCAAATGACAAGAAAATGGATGTCATTAGAACGAGTTGTCTACTTCTGAGCATGTCATAGCAGTCTTCTTGTCATGTTGCTTTGTAGAAGTAGTTGCACTGTACAAGTACTACAGCTACTGTCATGAATTATAACATATACAGTAAAACTTCTACAGATGGTTCAGAAAGAGGATGTCTGAGCAACCAAAATGGACTAATCAAGGCATAATTTCTGAAACTTCACTGGCAATCCACGGTTCCATGGACCAGGGGTTTGATTAAAAACATCTTTTAAATTACTTTAATGAAATAACATGTCAACAGATGATTACTTCTAATAATCTGTTTCACTCAGTAACCTTTCCTTCTGTGGCTACACTAATTGGAAATGCGTCTGAGAGTATGAAAATCTGCCGTGACCTGGGGAAAGCAATGCAGATTAAAGCTTTAACTCCCCCCAAAAAAGTGTATTATAGGTAAAGTTAATTATATTCTGCACACTATCTCTATTGTGGCAGATGCCTCATTGAACCTCCAGGCCCAGTAAAATGACAGTGATGGGAAATGTTTGCTACTGTTAGCGATCCTCCCTGCCTTAATAGGCACTTCCTGGTTCAGTGAACTGCATTGTGGGTCATTAGGATCGCCCTTCTGCCAGCTGTGGTCTTATTCCTTACAACATTGTCTTTATAAGAGCCTCCTGTGTGGATTGGAGGAAGGGTGGTGGGAAGCTTGTCTGTTGTAATAACAGTTGTAACAGAATAAGGTCAGCTGTACAACATTCACATACTTTACCCCCACCTGCCAGACATGCACACACTTAATCGCCTGTCCTCACTTTTCCATGTCTATCCATGTGTAAACTGAAACGAAAATAGTTTTCTACTTGAATGAAATGGAATAGGTTTTCATTCCCAGGAAGCTTACTTCTAACTGACAGGTTTACTTTCACATTAAACTGATTGCCCACACAAGTACTTGGATCATAATACTCCTGCAACTTCTGCCATCCAGCACACTGTTATACTGGCAGGCAGCAGAGATCAGGTTGTTCCTTTTATATAAAGTATGGATGCCTTGACTGCAAGAATAAATGTTTTTCTACTTTCATGCACCATTATCAAGGATACCAATGTGGATACAAAGAAAATAAAGTCAGAATAGCTTCAACTGAATTTATATATGCATTTCTTCCCCCTGGGCAAAGTAATAATACATTTTAATCAATGCTTTGTTTGAGTTAGTGATCTAACTTAAAATGCATCACCTGAAGTGATAAAGTGGGAATCCTGGAGTTCTACTCATATTAACTCTCAAATACTTTGTTTTCTGTGCTCTTAGTCTGCAAAAGTACCCTATTCAAATATACATGTAGTACCTATTAATGTCAAATTGATTCTGATCAAATAAAACAATTGTAATTGTTCATAGATGCTTCAAAGACTTTCTGCAAATTGGAAAATGTGTGTTTTTCTTCATCTGACTGCAGGAGAGACAGGTTAGAGGTGCAGGGAGATGAAAAAAAACACTATTGATGTCAGAGGTAAATTCAGATTGTAGTAGTTTTTAAAAATATGATGATTGCTTTTTAAAATAGGAGATTCCTTAAGACTGCCCATTAAATAATTCCCCGTTTACACCTCATTTCCATGTAAAACTAAATGTTTTGCACATTTGAAGAAAAAAAATAAATAAAAGTGGAGTTTATACAACAGCAGAATGCAGGGAAAACACATGGCACCAGGGGTGTAAAACACCAATGTAAAGCACATGCCATTCTAGTGGGCAGATTAACTTTAATGGCAAACCCAGATTAAACACAAGGTTGCATGTTAACTTTTAGTTATCTGGCGCATGCAACCTATGCATTTTTCCTGAAGTCATAATTGTTTTACCAAATATAAGCTTTGCTTCAACAAACCAATGATTAAAATCATGCAGCTGCTCAAACAGGACATGGAGGTCGTTGTGTTTATTACGGCTGAGGAGAAGTCACGGTCACCCAAAGATTCCTTTTCCAGTTTACATCTTCAAACTATGTGCACTTTTACCACCAGCAATCCAACCACATTGTAACTCCTAGATTAGTAGCCAAGATGACATTTGAGCATAAGTGTGGCCAGTCCGAGTGCCACTTAAATATAAAATCGTACCAAATCGGACAATGTAACCCTGGGAATTGCACCCAGGGAAATGTAGGAGAGGGATTTCAACCCACCCCAAGGCACGCAGGTTAGTGTGCCAACACAAACAGAATGCAGTTCCAAATAATCACAATTCATTATTACAAACTTTAATACCCAGGACAGGGTGTAAGTAAACCTGGGGCAGAGACCTACTGGTATAGGACGGGGGTCCTAAACAAAAAGGGGGAGGTATGGACATATAAACGCCGCACGTGAAGTTAAATCAAACTAAAATCAAATCCAAACAAAAACACAAAAGGGGCACCATCACCAGGGACACCCATCCACCACCCTAGGCTCAGCACCTGGAAAGACAAAAAAAATAAACAAATTAAATTACACGTATCCCTTGTCCCAGCACACACACAAAAAGATGAGGCTGCTAAAATTTTCCAATATTCTGTTAAATTCCTTCCTGATTTTCCAAGCAAAGAACCCTGACCACTGCCAAAAACAGGCAATGGAAACGTAAATAAAAGGGAAAAAACAGAATATTCTTTATTAGACTGGTGCTAAATAAATAATAATAAAAAAGTATTTTCTAAATGTCAACAGAGGAATCATTCAGAATTAATATAGTGAGTGGTGTTAGGCTGGATTAGGGAGAGAATTCATTAATAATCCACCTGTGTGTTTACAGTGGTAAAAAAAAGAAGAGTGCACTGTGTGTGTGCTAAGGATAATTACATTTGCTCAAAAGATTTATTGGTTGTTTTAGCTCATAATTCATTTATTTTGACAGTAAACAAAGAGCCAATTAGAAGCACTGTTTCATGAAATTTGTTTCTATTTTTGTCACAATATTAATGTGGAGGAACAAATATAAAAGCACACAAAAAACTGCTCCAAATGTTTAATCAGTTTTTTTTCCAAGATCATCAGGAAGCCTGACATTACCTAAATGATCATCTGAATGATGTTGTTTTATAGATGGTTGGAGCTAACTGCTTAAGGGAAGTCATCGTCTGTAATGAGGACACAATGAGCCAGTGAACATTATACTTGCAGTAATTACTTCTGAAAGAAACATGGAGGTAATAGTTAAGTCCATGCCAGACTGTAATGTTTTTACCAGATGTTCAGCGTGCCTCTAAGAGACAGAATGCCATTTACTGTCAGTAAGTCTTTAATTCTCCTATAAACATCCACATTCACATTGTTAGCTCAAAAAGAATTAATTTTAAGTCAGTATTAGGCATCATACTACAATCCATGAACATGATGATCATTAAGCTTCAAATGTTCAGGATTTACAGAACCCTGGCAAAACAACCGGTGCGCTGACATGATGCTGGGTAATCTCAATTAACACGGCTGTGATTTCACAGTCAGCGATTGCACAGATCAGCTGGTGTACTCAACTGGTAAGAAGTGTGAGGAGTAAAGAGCAGTATGTGGTGTTAGAGTTTCATAAACTCCTTTCACAGCAAGTCTTTGAAGGTCAGGGCTGTTTGCACAGGGGGGTTAAATGCCACAAAAATTAATTTCTTCCCCTGTCAATCTCTGCTATCATGGTTTCCCAAGATGGAATAACAAGGGCCTGAGGTGTCATTTTGCCCCCCCACCACCACCTTCACGTCCCTTTTTACCCCATGGCCAGTCTCACACAAATTCTTTCATTTCATCGCATTGGTAAAATGAATTTGGCTGTGTGAGGTTAATAAAGATTACCCCTGGAGTTATCTTCATGTGATTACCTTTATACACAACAGAGATCAAAAGGAAACAGTTGTTAGAAGGCCTAAATTGAGCGAAAAATCCAGCAGGTGGTGTGGGTGGGGACCTTTCCCATGTTTCTGCATGGTGGGTTCAGTTTGACGCAGGCTTGCATGTCATCAGTGCACAAATCACATTGTACACTAATGTTTCATATTATCATAAATTATAATTGGATTAAATAAAATGAAAGCTTTTGGGACCATTTAAGTTTAGTTCTTTTATCTGTCTTATTCCTTTATCAGTCAAATGTTGGGTAGTTAAAATCATGATTTGATTTTAAAAACAGGGGTGGGGAATCCTGGTCCTGAAGAGCTGGAATCTTGTATCACTGGCCCAGCACACCTAATTTAAATCAAATGGATTAAACAGCTTATCACAATCTGCAGTCATTCCTTTATTTGAATCTGGTGTATTGAAACAGGAAGATGTGGACAATTTTCATAACAAATCGACTTGATTCATTTTGCCTGTCACAATCACATAAAAATCCTGGAAATTCTTTGTATCATATTATTTTTTGTTGTATTAACCTTTTTTTCCCAGGTAAATATTTGACAATCAATTGTCATGTGCAAACATGACCTGTACGGCTGGCTGGTTGTCAGACTGAACCTCTGACACCCCCAAAATGCACCTCTAAAAGTTTGGAATAATTCTGCAGCATCTAACAAGCAAAACTATCCTTGCATTTGGGGGCACGAGATGAGTCTAGTGTTTAATCTTTGAGTATTTGTTTTGTTTTACTATGAACACATGCCTTAATGGTTTAATTTTCTCCTATAAAGCAATGGATATGGCTGGATAGATGATGGATTAAAAATGCTAAATTAATGAAAAGAAAAGGTCTTGTTAGATGAAGCAGTGCTGTGAAGAAAGTTTTGATTTCATCAGGAAAAGATTAAGTTGTTTGATCCCAGTAACCAAAGGTGTTAAGCAAGAGAGTCATATAATACAAACTAAAACACTCGTTTAAAATTAAAACATGGACATAAATGCATTTTTCCTGACTTTCTTTGTGTAACAGGAAGTGGAGCTGCACAGGCAGAACTCCCTGGAAAAGCTTGGCCTAACACTGTGCTACCGGACCGATGACGAGGAGGACACTGGCATATATGTCAGCCAGGTGCAGAAAAACAACCATTTATACGTTTCATGTTTGGGGTTTGGATGTGTACTTAGCTCGCTAAACTCTCCAGGTTAGCTCTTAAAACCTTTTTAATGCTCTACAAAAAAGTCACAGAATGGCCATTTTTAGAATAGGTAATGATCAATTAAATAGCATATGCATTCCTTACTTTGTGTTACAAACAGGAGCGAAAGTCAAACTAAAATAAGGAGAAAGGAGAAAAAAATGTTTTCCAATCAAATACCAACTCAGTATGAGACATGCATGACCAAAAATGATCCCCGTCCTGCCTTTCTCGTTCTTCTTTCCTTACTAATTAAAAAGTTTTAATTGGCTCTAACAATTTTTTCCCTCAAAACAATCAGGTGAATCTTCTATTTAGTGGAACCCATTTAAGCAGCAAACACATGAAGCGATGAGAAAACATATTTTACAGATTTTTGTTTTTGTTTCAGTATAAATCATTGTTAGCTTGTTCTTGCAAAACTTGCAAAGATAAGGCAGAATGAAAACAAATTACTGAGCTATCTAAAACAAACCTAAATGAATGAAGCAATTTTAAGGAGTTTTAGTGCGAGCTGAAGAACTGACTGCAGGTGCAATTTCAATCCCATTATAAACACACAAGCAAAGCTGTGAAAAAATAAGAGCTACGATGAAGATTATTTCACCAACAAATGGAGTAGTGAGTTAGAATTACAAGACATTCTCATAAATTAAGCTGTGCAGTGAAGACTATCCTCGGCTATTCCTGTGGTTTTTATCTGTTCCTACAGTAAAAACGATCTGCAACCTGAGAAACGCATCTATTTGTGTATGTTTAAAGGATAAAATGCTAATCTCGCTCATTAAAATGCGTGTATGGGTAGAACTAGTTGAACATTGAAAAAAATGGGGTTTTTTTTGTAATCCCATGTCTACTCTATTCTTCTTTATCTGCGTGTCACAATCTCTTTGATCTTCAATGCCAGAACAACTAAATTTATGCAAGTATTGAACGTTGCTGCAGCATGCATATCCACAGGGATCCCATCTGAAAAACAGGTGTTGATTCATCCAGCTAAAATAGAACTTCGTCCATGCTCCAAACACTTGCAAATTTTTACTTTTTCTTGTTGTTTTCACCCCGACATACACACATTGCACTCACGTACTCTATTTTTTGTAAAGACTTGTATGTACTATCAGTGTTTGTCACCTACCGAAGAGGGAGAAAAACATCTTT
This sequence comes from Pseudomugil gertrudae, assembly GCA_037177535.1. Lineage (NCBI taxonomy): Eukaryota > Metazoa > Chordata > Actinopteri > Atheriniformes > Pseudomugilidae > Pseudomugil > Pseudomugil gertrudae. The sequence continues at coordinate 10,995,808 of JBAMHV010000025.1, forward strand.
TCCATAAAAAGAGAGGAAATAAAGGATGTAACACATCACTGGGGTTTTTTGGAGAATACAGAAAGGTGCAATAGCTTGATGTCAGCAATGATGTGTGTTCTTGCATGCAGGTGGAGCCAAACAGCATAGCAGCAAGAGATGGGCGCATCAAGGAAGGTGATCGCATTCTTCAGGTGAATATTTTCATCTCTATGACCAAAGTGCAGCTTTTATTAAACAAAAACCTACATAGCTTCTGACTTCTGTTTTTCTTCACTCTGTTTAACTCTCTGTACTCTTCAAAAAATGGTAGAAACTAAAAAAAAAAGGAAGGAAAAGCTCAGTATGCCATTTTCCTGGTAAAGAAACCGTTGATCCTCCAAGCTGCTTGTAAGACAGCCTTGGAAGAGAATGTTCAAACTGCTGTTGTCTCCAGTCTGGGCAAGGATATGTATATTTAATCACCTCATTTTGCCAAGGAAAATTAAAGTCCTTAGCTGGAGTTACACCAGACCCTACATCATCTCTAAGACCATTCTCTTTGTTGCAGCCCTGCTTTGTCTTTCATTATGCAGAAAACCCCCTATTGGGCCAGAGATTGAGAATAGATTTCTTTTTCACTAAGGTCCCTACTTGTAAATCTATCTGGAGCAACTGTGTACATCAAAATCTAATTATATTAAGGATTTGGGGGTAAAACTGTCAGTGTTTCATTAGCTAAGTGTGAGAGCAACTGAGTGTTAAGACCTGCAGCAATAATAATGTTTTGTCTGTAGTTTTAGTGGCCCTTGTTGTCCTTACAAAGATTATAGGTGACCCCTGTGTTTTAAGTGACACCAGGTGTCTGTTACTGGTACAAGGGGCCCTTTGCTAAGCTATGTTTTTAATCACATGTATATTTTCACATACATGTTGGGAGACTGAGAGTGCACATATGCGTCTCACAGGTCTGACATCTTACAGCTATTTAACAAATTTACATAGGCCAACTAAAAGCTTCTTCCTGATACATCTATCTTATACCATGTATTAATAATGTTACTTTTTTTCTGTCGTACACTAATGTTTGCACACCAAGCAAGTAGAACACAATTTAATTACCCAGCATTGTATATATACAATGAAACAAACTTATATTGTCTGGCATTAGAAAATCACTTATTGTCATTTTATTTACTAAAACATTTAACAAGGTCTTGTCTATCTCAAATATTTTAAGGGCATTTGCCTGCCTGAAATAAGCATGGTTACCTCATTAAGCATGCCTATTTCAGTCATTCTCTGTGACATTGCCACTAGTTTGAATAAAATTACATTTTAAGTAGCCTGAGCGGGAGCAAACTATATATTAAACACATGTCTCCTCTATTGTGTACCTCTCTCTTTAGTGCCTCCATTCTCTGAATATAGTGTTTGTTTCCTAGTTGTTTGAATGATTATGGGGGAGTAAGGCCTGCTGTACTTCTGGCCCTATTATCTTCGTCTGACAGCCCCATTAGTCTAGTGGAGGAAAAGATGAACGCCACCTGTCAAGGAAGAGTTAATTGTATGTCTGGATGGTGTAGTGCGCTCAGACTCTCACAACTGACTCCCTTTGATGAGTGATTCTGCAGCCTGTCCGTTGCCTCTCAGAAATGAAGGAAGGTGGGTAGTAGGGACGGCTCGTGGAGATTCAAGAAATATGTGGAGGAAAAACAACCTATGTTGTTTTGCAGAATGGGAAAGACAAGTTTTTTCCACACACTTTTTTGTGCATGTGCATTTAAAACAATTCTTTCCATCATTCATTATTTTTATTACCATCTTTATATGTATTTGATGCAGATAAATGGCTGCGAAGTGCAAGACAGAGAGAAAGCTGTTGCTTTGTTGTCAAGTGAAGAAGCAAGGAGCATCGTACTACTGGTGACTAGACCAGAAATTCAGGTAAAAACACACACATGCACACCTATACGCTGCCCTACTGCTTTGTCTTGAGTACATCTGTCATGTCAAATACAAAGAACAGCCAACTGCCTATTTGTTTTCATTTCTGTCCATTCAGTGTGATCGTTTGCAACTCTTACGTGTTCACACACATACAAACAAAACCGAAAGAGACTTGTTACTGACAAGATCGTGTGATTTCAGCTGGAGGAAGACACTGGATGGCTGGATGATGAACAGCAAGAGCTGGTTGAGGAGCTGAAGATGGAAATCCTGGAGGAGAGGAGGAAGCAGAGGGAGCATAGCTTTGACAGGGGAGATGAGGTGAGGCTGTTAAGTAAAACAAATCAAAGGCAAACCAAAAAATTCCAGGGGTTAGATGACAATGGAAAGATGGTGAGAAGGCTGTGTTTAATGGAAGTAGCCATTGCTGCAAAAGGCACAGGAAGCTAAGGGAATATCATCCTCCACACTGTGTGTCACTCAGCCATTTTTTAAATTAGTCCGAGATATTATATCAAGATTACTGGGATAAGATCCGGCTACCTGTGACCCTGAATTGGATGAAGTGGTATGAAAAATAGATGGATCATTATAGCAAATTAAGCAGGTATAATAAAAAAAACACATAGGGAGAATACATCATCTTCCTTTGTAGCATCTTCCCTTGTGCATTTCTCCAGAAACTGTAAATTTAGTAGTTTGATTCCCTGTATCAGACCCTCTGTGAAAACAAGACCATGTGACCAAACAAATGAGCAAGCAGGAATTATCAGATGAGCTTTTTGTATAGGTGTTGATGAGGTTGGGGTTGTTTAATTCACATATAAAATCATTTAAACTGTCCTTTCTTCTTACCCTTAAAAGCACATTTCTAATAAGAACTTAAAATAAAATGGTAAATGTAAATATTAGGGCAAGTAATATCTGACCAGACAAACACTTCTCATTTGTTATGGTATTTAAATTGAATGGGAAAATTTTATTCCAAATACATATCTTTTTTTTTTGTCCTAATACACCAGCATCAAGCTGAAGAGGAGGTGACCACAGACACAGCTACCTGTTCCTCCAACAATCAAGACAGTGGGTTTGGGCGTAGTACAGACAGTCCAGACCACCAGCCCCTGTTGGCTAAACTTTACCGGAGGAGCCCTGCCCGCTGCCTAAGAGATCGATGGCGGTCAGAGCATCCACAAACAAGGCGAGGAGTTGCTGCACCACATGACACCCAGGGCATACGAACACTGCCCATGGGGCAAGATCATGAAGGGGTGGTGAGTATTCGCAATGGAGGTGGGATCCATGGTTTAGAGAATCGCTTCCAGCAACTCCTCGAGCTCAAGTGTCAAATTCGTAATGGAGGGGAGTGCGGGGTGTATTCCATTCGACATAGCATAGAGTGTAGTCTCACAGAGCAAGGTGGGGGGGATGGAGAAGAGGAAGATGATGCAGGAGGAGGAGGGGTGGAGCAGGAGCTGAGGATGCTAAATGAGGAGCTGCGAAGCATTGAGTTAGAATGCCAGAGCATCATGCAAGCCCATCAGCTACGCCAGTCCCACCAGCTGGAGCGATCACAGCCCCCTCCCTGCTCACCAGGAAGGAGCCCTAAAGATGGACACAAGCAACACAGCAGGCTGGCAGACATTCACGAACACCCAGAGAGGTCAGACACTGATAAGACCCGGGAAAAGGACAGCTCTAGTGCCTACAACACAGCAGAGAGTGCTCGGTCAACACCACTAGGTATGGAGAGATTGCCTGACCACTCTCTGCAGAGACATGTCAGCATCATCAACCAGAAAAACCTCAGATTGGCCTCTTCCAGACCTTCCAGTCCCATCCCTATCCCCAAGCCTCCAGGAACAGCACGACGGTCAAGACCAACAGATCCAGGTCCACTTATCTCGAGCAGCCCAGACCAGAGCAATCCCTCGCGATCAGAGTCCGACCCAGCTCTGCCAGCAGACGATGAAAGGTGTGAGAAGAAGAAGCGGATCAGAGATTTGAAGAGAGGGCTCCCATATGGTTCTTCCTTTCAGACAGCTACTTATCATGGTCATGGAGGATCCAAACAACTTCAGGTATGTATCATCAAACAAACCAAACCAGCATCTGATCCTGATACGAGTATGAGTATGGCAACAGTGACCCAAAAATTGTTTTGTATTGCAGAGCTACATGCAGCTGCTACAACAGCACTCTTCCCTGGAGTATTCTCAAAGCCAGCTGAGTCTCCTCAGTGTTTGTCGAGACCCTGTGCATCGTAACGGACGCTCTGGGGAACCCCGTCTAGAGTGGAAAGTGAAAGTTCGTGCAGACGGGACACGGTATGTTGCACGTAGGCCTGCTCGTGATCGTATACTGAGGGAGCGGGCACTGAGGATCAGAGAAGAAAGGAGTGGGGGGATGACGACGGACGATGATGCCATGAGTGAGATGAAGATGGGCCGCTACTGGAGCAAAGAAGAGAGGAAGCAGCACTTGGCACGGGCCAGGGAGCAGAGGAAGAGGAGGGAGTTCATGCAGAAGAGCCGCCTTGAATGTCTAAAGGAGGGGACAACGAGTGGAGCTGAGGGCAGGAAAGAGGTCAATATCTTAGAGCTCAGTCACAAAAAGATGATGAAAAAACGGAACAAAAAAATTTTGGATAATTGGATGACCATCCAAGAACTGATGAGCCATGGAGCAAGGGTGCCAGAGGGCTCCAAAGTCCATAATGCCTTCCTTTCCGTCACCACAGTTTAATGGATCCACTTCAGTGATGTTTATTTAATACTGAACTCTTTTATATCAGGTGGCGTGCATATCAGGATCCACCGTTTGGTTTGAGAAATGAACTCAAAATTGTCATTGGTGATCACTTTTGTAGCATTTGCAATGCAACTTTGTACTTACAATTTAAGAATGTTCAATTATTGCATCACACACCAGAGCCATTGAAACCACAACACTGGCTTTTTGGTGATGAACTGGGAACTAGTAGCATGTTGGTTCAAACAGATTCACAGAAAACATGGAGGAACCAGCACAGTAACTTTGTGTACACTTTTTATTGTGTTTCCATACTCATCAGTTTTATAGCACATGAAGCTATTTCACTTGCCCCATCTAAGGTGGCAGTTTTTAATGAGTAAATGATAGTATTTTTCACAGTTTGTAATCTGTAATGTTTTGTAAGGATTTTTTTTACACTGAATGACAATGCACTGTAAACGGCTTCTTGCAGTTTTTTTTAATAAATATTCTGTCACCTAACCATTAATGTCAAGGTGAGACTATTTGATTGTACTGCAGTCCACACTGTATGCCGGTCCAGGAAGAGAGAAATAAGAAATCTCAAATTGCTGGAGGGAAAACTTTTCATATAAAAATGCTCTTTTCATTGTATTGTAATATTACCTGATATTTTCAGTGCTTTAAACTGAGTGTATCAATATGCCACCACAAAGGCTTGTTTTCATGTACAAACTGGGAGGGCTCCTTAAACCAGTTTTACCTCAACTTGCAATCAAACTCTATCAAGATTTGAATACTTGGCTAATGGGATCAAATGTTTAACCTTCAACCTTTAATTTAAACCATAAATCAGTGATTTATGATGAAAATGTTCATTGGAATTGTATTTATATTTATATTGTTAACTGCTTTGTATTTATTGTAAATTATTTTTTATGTTCTTATTTACGTTAAGTGACTTAAGAGGGTGATGCTTTTGAAGAGGTTGTATTGTGTTTGCAGCTTTTGACCTCAAATGTGCTGCTTTTTAATGTAAAGTTAATTCAAGGGGCCTTGAGTTAAGTATTTGTTACTGGTGGTGTTTGTAATAAAAGAATCATAAAGTGACCTCCTTTGTCATCACTTAAGTCATTACCATAATAATGGTTATAGATTAGGTTTATAAAGCACTTTTTAATGCACCCATTGCTTTACATTGAATCCATTATTCATTCCCTCCTTATTCATACTTAGTGATGGTAAACTACATGTGCAGCCACAGCTGCCCCAGGGCACACTGACAAAAACATCTATGAGCACCAGCAACGTCTCTGACCACCACCAAAACATTCCTTCACAATCATACTAGAATGTCTTTATGTTGCCATGCTGCCATGTAGGCCCTTGGGATAAAAATGTCAGACGTTTTAAATTACGTGGTGAACATGTCTGCAAAAATTTTGACTTGAAGCTTGGATGAGCATGTGAGCTGCAAGCTATTAGCACTCAGGCTTTCAGCATGATTCCTTCATCCATTGTGCTTCTTGATCATCTATGTGTGATCAAATAAAAAAAAGCCCAAAAAGTAAGTTTAGTTTTTCAGACTGAATGTCTCCAACAAATGTATTTAACATCATTAAATGTTAGGTTAAATTAGGCTGTGTGACAGAGGAAGGCAGTGCAGGCTACATTGCTAGCAACTGTTAATACTATTTATTAGAGTTATCTTGAATCAAGATCTTGAATCAAGCCTTCTTTAAAGAAAAGAAAATAGGGAGATGGGTTGTGGTCATCCAAGTCTTTTCTCAGTCCAGATGGGGACATTTAGCTTTTTAAAACATGATCTCACTGACTGTATGAATTTCTTTTTAGTGCAAAGATAAATGCAACCATTTAATTATTAAAACCTGCAATATGAAAACCGATGAGTCACATACCAGGGTATTGTGACATAGTGGGGGTTTAGTTCAAGCTCACATTTTCAATGAATTGTAAAATGATTATAAATAATATAACCACTAATTAACACTATAATTTTAAATCACATGAAAGCAGCTAGAAAACCGCTGTATCCCCCTGCAGGCCTACTACACTGGGCCTCCTGATCTCCATTTTAACACCTCTATGAAATCAAAGCATTTTGATGTTTCATGACATGATGGCACACAGAGTAATTTAGCCTCTCTCTCGTTTACGGCACTCATGCATTTACACTGGGATGACTGACAGTGTGAGGGGGGCTGGTATGGTTGTAGAGAGTGTGCACGTGTGAAGGGGGTGCATGTCCATTCAGCAATAGGAAGCATCAAAGCTTAACTACACTCTCATTTCAAAGCATTAAAGAGACATAGATGAAGCCTCCTCATCCCCTGTCAGTTTGCTGTGCCTGTCTACAGCCCACTGAACTGAGGAATTAATGAGACACTGCAGACTGGCATCCTCATCACCAGGTCTTTATGCATATTATTAAATCAGGTGAGCACTGCACCCATATCTCTCAAAGCCTACCATCTCCTTATATTCTTTCCAACATGCAATATCAGTGTGACAGAAGGTGTCACAAGAACTGAGATAAGTTAGTCTCAATCTTCTTAGAAATATGAATCATTAATCCCAATGTGCAAAATAAAGATGATTAAATGTAGGTACCATGCAGCCTAGACAGGAGGAAAACTGGGATTTCCATGCATGTGTGATGCATAACAACATTAATGAAATACATAGCTGGTTGCTATATCTATGAAGCATCAGTTAAATGCTACAGGAATGCTTCCTTAAAGAAGTTTTTTAAGTTTAAATGCTTATAGTGTTGCAGAAAATTCACTCCTCTAAAGAATAAAAGATACACTTTTTTTTAAACATACGCAAGCATGAACGTTATACATGAAATAACATCTCTTTCATTTAGGTTCATCAACAAGAAAATTACATAAGGCTCCAGCTTGTTAGTTTAAATAATAAGATGCTGAGAGTAAAACAATTAACCATCACAAAAAACACTAACTCAATATCCCGTTGGTCTAATTGATACAATACATGAAACATGCTTCATCATGAAGGGTAAGCTTTTTCTCCCAGGGAATGCAGGAAACACTGGCACTGGTCACACCAATTTGCAAAGTGAAAGAAACAAAATGAGGCAAGCTTCCCCTAAAATAAATAAAAAACATCTAGTCTGCAGGAGGATCTCCGCATGTCCTGCATGCAAAGAACTGAGGACAACACATGAGACAAACATAAACTGAAGGGGTTGATAAAGATGGTGCAGAATTATATCAATGAGGTTTTTCATGAGTAGTAAAAAAAAGCTGCAGATGCTCCCTTATGGGGAAAAGGGCACACATTGGAGGCTGAGAGGGAAAAGTGGGTGAAAGCTCAGAAAAAGCCCTGTAAGGTCTTTCATACGCTAGAGATGCAAGAAAACTGTAGAGGAGCATGTGCACTTTAAAAAAAAAACATTTATTTTATAAATTAAATCAATAATAATGTAATTTACAGCATTTTCCATAATATTCTTTAACTTCCAACAGAAAGAACATATCATTCATGTCAGTCTTACTCATAGACCCGACAGGTGTTTCGAGTTTCCCTAATGCAACACACCTGACTCGAATCAATAGGTAATTAGCAGACTTGTGTCTGTGTTTCACATCAAGCTTTGCACAATATATAAAGAAGTCTCACTCAACTCGCCTTTTTGTAACTTTGAAATTATTAAAGAAAAAAAAAGTTCTGAGTATCTTGATTACATTTCACTATTTACACACTGATACGCTGCTGAATAACTAAACAGTAACTTGCCAGTGCACATATATACAAAACAGAATGTGCAAATGAACTGTAATTCTTAGTGTGATTGTGCAAACTTTCTATCCTCACTGAACATCACCAAGTTTCAGAACTCATTCAGTCCAACTTGAACATTAAGATTTTTTGTTGTTTGTTTTGTTATGGATCACACCAATATAAAACTGTTTCTTTATGGATGGATTGTGTGTATTGTGATATGAGGCTTACCTGGCAAATGGTAGATGCTGATGGCGGCCATTTTGAGATCTGGGTGGGAGAGACTATTTAAGCTTGAGGCCTGATTTATGTAGCAGGGTGCATGTTAGGTTAACGAGTATATTTGATTTGACTTATGTTTAGTTGGTTAAAAGTAATTGTTAAGTTACATTATTTGTTTTCTTGGTGATTTCCATTTGTTTCTTTTCAAACATGCACCAGTGTAAAATAAAAAGTTTTCATGTTGGAGGACCTCTGCCTACCACCTTCATTTAGCCACTCTGGCCACGCAACTTACCACAGTAGTTTTAAAATACCAAACTTTTCCATCCATCCATTTTCTACCACTTCTCCATGAATGGGGTCGCGAGGGGGCTGGAGCCAATCCCAGCTGACATCGGGCGAGAGGCGGGGGTACACCAGGTCGCCAGTCCATCACAGGCCCAACACACATAGACGAACAGAAAGGTTCCTGGTTGGACCCCTGCCCGAGTCGAGGCTCGGACCAGCAACCCTCTTGCTGTGAGGCCACAGTGCTAACCATCTGCGCTACCGTGCAGCGCAACCTTTTCCTTTTTAATAAAAATTGTCAACAATAAGATGCATTTTGTTAGATCATGGCTTCTCTCCCAACTGCATGTGATAAAAGTAGTGCAAAAATACTGCTATGTGTTTTCTAAATCCATCACCCAGAACAGGATTAAGCAGTTATATTTACTCCCATGAAATTTGAGGAAATTGGACAAATTGAGAACAAAAGATGTGAAAATGATTCCCCTCGGGAAAAGAAAATCTAGCAAAAATGTGATGTGCTCAAGAAAATATGTGTTCACTGCTAAAACTGACTTTAAAATTTATTAGAAGCTACTACAAACTCTTTTTGTGGCTTATGAAGTTACAGAAGTCTATTTAAATTATTCCCTTCATAAACCATGAGTCAGGATTTTGACACAAAACTGTACAATTTAAAAATGAACCTGTTAGTCACACATTCATACTGACATTAAACTGGGCGTGGTTACAGGTATAATACAACAGTTGTAGATACATTTGCATAATAAAAAAAGTAGTTTGCACTCTAAGCACAAACATACTTATAGGTACATAGTCATATAGAACCAACAAGATTAGGTACATATTTAAGTTGATTTTACTTTCTCATTATCTAAACCTAATTCATACAAGATCCAACAGCTGAGGTGGTGCTGAGAGGAAAACATCAGGTATCTAAGCTGCACAAAGAAAAAATAGAACATGAGTGCTCACATACAGGTTTAGACATTGTGATGAGAATCAGGTGACATATTGTGTGTGTGTGTGTGTGTGTGTGCCTGGATGATGATTTTATGTAGATTATGTGTCAAGAACCAAAGTCATTTTGTTCTTTCCCCGAAATGAGTCGTAGACATTACTATTGTTTTGTTTTGCTTTTTTATTTTTGTTTTAAAGGATTTTTTTTAAACATAAGAGAAGTATAAAGAATTAAACTATAATTTACTAATCTTACTTCCATGAAAAAACAAAATAAAACAATGGGCTGGAGTAAATTCTGATTGACTGGTAAGTTTAGAATTCTACATCCTATTTATGATTATTACAGTTGATTTGTAGCCCTGTTCAGACATGTATAAGATGCATTTCAAATTAAACATTCAGTATATTTTTATATTTATAAATATTTCATACAAACATTTGAACATGAGTCTGTACCCTGATATTACAATACAATATTACAACTGATAATTAAACTGTATCCTGTATAATGACAATAGTTAACCATATCTTGATACCAACCATCCATTATCTGTTCAGCTTTTCCAATTCAGTGTTTGGGGTAGCTGGAGCCTAACCTAGCAATAATTACAAACATAATGTATTATCTTAATCGATGGAAAAGTACAATATTTTTAATGACAGAATCATTTTATGCCTGTTAAAACTGTATTGTATTCATCTGAATTTGTGTCATCCATCAGTCCACTGCCTTATGCTTATTTACCAGTTGCAAAGAAGCCATTTCTGAATTATGATTAGAAAATATGTTTACAATGCGAGCGTATCATATGTCATCATACATTTAAGCTTAACAATGAAATACACGTGTTATGTCAAAAGGGGTAACTGGCTGGTATTGTGGATGTTTTCTGGTGTCGCTGCATTATAATATTTCAAACACTTCAACATCCATAAAATGAATATCTGCATATGCAATAAATAATAAAACATCATTATCACTTTAACAATAGTCCTTTTCTTTACACATTGTGTTAAATGCTGTGATACAACCCTAAGATTGATGTCATTGAGTGCAGCACGGTGTTGTGTTAGATTTGTCTGTGAAATCAGACAGTGGGAAACGGTATAAGATTCATAAATTTGTCTCAGCTGATTAATATGCCTAACACAGTAAAATAAGGGGTCAAAAGAGAATCAACGTCTTTCTTTTAAACATCTGTGTGTTGTGAGAAAAGCAGCGTTGAAGACCTGCAAATGGGAATTTTGTTCATCCGTGTTGTTTGTCTTGCCAACAACTGTCGACGCCAGTCATACATTTACATTTGCGGCACAATGAAGATGTGTGTATTATTATAGAATAAATGAGTGATTAGGCTGGGGTAATGACAGATAATTTTCCATTCATTAAACTTCTATTCATGGCCCCAATTATAGATGAGGGCTCAACTGATTTCTAATTAACAAAACTACTTTTGCTGTCTTTCCCCTACAAAGGACAACAAACCTCATTTAGAAGTTCAGTAATATCTCACTTAATTTGTTGTCGTGCTGGTTTCCTAATTTGTTGTGGACAGAGTGCTTCTGATGGCCTATGCTCCTCTCAGGATTTAAGTGATGAATCATTAAGCAGTAACTGGAAATTAAGACATAAACAAAGAGCGAGAATGGATGTTTTTTTCAAGACTGAAGTTTCTTTTTTTCATTTACTAAGTACTTCAAAGTCTTTTTCACAATAATAATAATGCATCCCAAATATTAGAGTGTGAGCAGCAGGGGTTTATCATCATTTAATGTACATATGCCTGAGGTGATTGGGTTGTTTCCACAGATGTTGCCTCTGTTGTGCCACCAGTGTCTTCTTAAACGACATTCCCAGACCTTGCAGTGCAAAGAGCTGCTATTTTCAAATAAAAATGCACGCAGAGCTGTAAGACTCGCAGTAAAGATGGCTTGACTTGTGATTAACGAGAGGTATGAAATATTCAGAGACCCAGCACCAGTGCACCAGTAACACTTGAGATAATTGGAACAGAATACATAGAAAGGGCAGGGTGGTGGGAAACAAAAAGAATGTAACTGTGCTTTGATGGGATGGGGGAGAAAGATGATGTTATATAAATGAGCTACACAGTTTCTGCTCTTAGTTGCATCAGCATGATTTCCATCTACTTATTGGCATTTCTCTGAACACATTAATTTTAGACCCAAAATCTTAAAAAAAGACTGTGACATAGTGGCTTGTAAACACACTTGTAATGTTAGCAAATAATTAGATTTATCTTATTCTCCTCTCTCCCAAACACAGCAGGGATGATGGCAGCTGGTTACAGCTATTTTTCTCAGCCAGCCAGTCTAAAGCCTGGTTTATCCTGTAGGGTGAAAGCTTGGATTGAACAGTGATGTGCTTGAGTATTGATCTAGCTGACTACTCCTGTTCTTGCTTAGTTATTACTGGTTTACTGAAGGAGTCATGATGGGCTTTGTGGTTTAGAGTGCTTTGTTGGGAATACTTGCCCTGCTCTGTTGGTGCTTCAAAAGCTCCCTTGAGCACAATAAAAAAAACAAAATAAAAATACACTGGAAAACCTTTACTGTAACCATGCTCATTAAAAAAAGGTTAGTAGACAACTAAGCTCTTTCCATGTAGACGATCAATGTTTACATGGAAACAATTAGAGCAGTGTTAGGGTGTAAACAGGTCCACGTCTAAGCCTACGGATTCAGACCAAAGTCGTACATAGACGTCTGGTTTATAGACGTCTGGGTTTATAAAAAGTACCCAGACTATCATCACTGTTTGCATACTGTTATATTTGTGTAATTCTTTTTTATCATTTAAAGATCTTTAACTTTATACCAGATACTGTTAAAAAATTAAGAGTTCAAGACTAACTAAATTAGGGACTAAACACACATGTTTAATTAGCAATCATTTCATGTTTATCCCTCACATCAAACTAAAATTTGGTTGGAAACTAAATAATTAACCTGAGCAAGATTGATTTTTGGTTCTGAATATCAGGTTTAGGTTTTGATTCATTTTTGAATGACTTAAACACACATGTGCCTGTAAATTTCCCAATTTGAAATGGATCTGTATTTTTTCAGATATCAGGATACAGATCACTGTGTACTGAAGTGTTTGCAACATGTTCCTTCATCCTCCTCCTCCACTAGCAGTCTCTGAACGGCCTACTTGTGGTGGGGACCCTAACCAAGTGTCATTAGGCTTGATTAAAGCAAATTGATTTTGGTGCCAAGAGGATTTTCAGAGAAACAAGTGTCTGTGAGATCATCTTAAACCTGGACAAGGCATGTTTTTGTTTTACTTGGTAGCAGAGCACAGATGGGCTTCCTTCTTCCACATCTCCTGTGAAGTTGTTGAAAATGAACACAGGAAATTAAACCCAATATGTCCCACTTGAACCAATTTATCTGGGTTTAAGCTACGCTGTGATGTTGTTAAGTCCCAGAGGGTGGTGAGAGGGAGCTCAAAGCATGCTGAGAACAATTTGGTGAAAGCATAGTTAAAGTGGGATTGTTCAAGCCTAACTTGAGTATAGAAAAGGAACAGCTGTAACAAAATGACTTGATCACAGCAGCAAACATTACCATATCTAAACTGCATGACACACTTGTTCATGGTGAGAGCATATGGTACTGATATTAAAGACTTGTTCATGAATGCACTCGTAAAGCGGTGGATGTAATGTGCACATATTTTATGATATTATAGTGCAGTGTTTCTCAACCCTGGTCCTCGAGTACCCCTGCCCTGCATGTCTTAGAAGCAACCCTACTTTAACATACCCGATTCAAATTAATGAACTTTCTCATCAAGTTCTTTGCAGCCTGTTAATGAGCATTTATTCCATTCAGGTGTGTTATAGGGTTGCCTCTACGACATGCATGGCAGGGGTATATGAGGACCAGGGTTGAGAAACACTGTTATAGGGAATCAAAACATGTAGTAAAGTCTACACCAAAGGTAACTAATTAGACCGCAGTACCGATAAAGCTCTTCTAAATTAACAAATGCTGCTTTTTAGTCAACGCCCAAACTAGATATATGTATTATAGGTAACCTGTCTCAAATGAATGGCTCATTTGTAGAGTTGCAGAGAAATTAACGAGCAGTGTAAGGAACCTGAATAAGGTGTGCCGGAGATGGAAGGAACCAAAACATAATCTGGTTAGTTTCCGTGGGATAGAGTGGGCAGATAGGGTCCGCCTTGGAGTAGGCGTTCGACCGTATATCTTGGGGACTCTTAAGGGGGGTACTCTGAGACTAACTGTCGGGTCCTTGTACAACCGGTGTCAGAGCTTGGTACGCATTGCCGGCAGTAAGTCGGATTCGTTTCCATCGAGGAGCGTGAGATCAACAGGTGGATTGGTGTAGCGTCTGCAGTAATGCAAATGTTGAAGCAAAAGGTGAATCTCTCGATCTACCGGTCGCTCTATGTCCCTACCCTCACCTATTGTAACGAGCTGTGGGTCATGACTGAAAGAATGAGATTACAAGCGGCCGAAATTAGTTTCCTATGTAGGGCGGCCTGTGTCTCCCTTTGAGATAGGGTGGGAAGCTCGGTTGTCCGGGAGGGACTCAAGAGTAGAGCCGCTGCGCCTCCACATTGAGAGGAGCCAGATGAGATGGCTCGGGCATCTGGTTAGGATGCCTCCTGGACGCCTCCCTGCTGAGGTGTTCCGGGCATTTCCCTGCAGGACACGCTGGACTAATTACTTCTCGCGGCTGGCGTGGGAATCTCGGGAGGCCAAAAAAGCTGGCAAATGTGGCTAGGGAGAGGGAAGTCTGGGCTTCCCTTCATAGGGCTGCTGCCCCCACAACCCGATTTTAGATAAGCGGTGGAGAATGGATGGATTCAAAGCAGAAGTTTCACCTTGTACACAAAGACCTTTACAGTTTGTGTGGTAAAAAGATGAAAATCAAAGAGGGCTCATGTGTGAAAAATAATCTAGAAATGTTGGGAGAAATCAATAAAAGCTACTTTAAACCACAGTGACTTCTTGGACAGCATAACAGAGAACTGCAAACATTGAGATCAATCTTCCTAATTAACTGTTTCACACAGCAGAGCTCTCCTAATATCTCATTAACAGCAGCTCAATAAAGATTAAAACTGTATATTCTAAGTATTGCTTTGGCCTCTTTGTCTGACTTAACAAATGTACACTCACGCACTGATCGATTGAGTCACTCTTATGATTTGTCACGCTAGTCATCAACACTCAGCTGCATCCTCACATTTTAGTTCTACAGGAACAGGCCTTCTCATGATCAGTAGGAGTAATTGTCTCTCAAGTAGTTGCCATCTGGTGATGTGAAGTGTTCTCCAACAATATGAAACAAACATGAGCTGTAAATGGATCAGCATTAACAGATGACAAGGTTCGCACAGATGAATTTAAAACACATTACTGGTTTAGATTTGTGCTTCTCTGGGAGAACACCATCTTCTGCTTCAGACTTCATCTAGTCTCTGACATCTTGATCTGCCCACATTCGCCAGTTTCACAACTAAGAAGTTTGTGTGAACTTCTTTTATTTCCTATTAACCCATTACCTAATTTCCACATCCTTTCTGCCTCACCTCTACTTACGTCTTAGTCCCTTCAACCAAAGATAAAGGACTCTAGAGCGTGTCTTAAAATTTGTTGAGTGCACTTAATATTTTACAGGTCTAGGACTTTTATTATCTCTCTGAATTGCTATCTGCATATTCAGTAATCATTACCTCCTTTCCCAAGCTCAGGAAATCAAACCACCATGATAAAAAGCCAAGAGAAGGAGTGAGTCTTCACCTTTGATTGGCTCTGATTCGCAGCTTTACACAGTGTTGTGTGTTGGTTTGAATTTAAAACTGCTGCACATTAGACATCCAGCGTGGTTACAAATCAGTTGTAAAACTTTAAATATGGTGGATTTTTTTCTTATAAACAGGGCCTGAGTAAAATGAACCAGAAAAGCTGGATGAGAGCTGAATGAGTTTTGATCACTGAGTCCCCTGACTGTGGGATGTCTCCTCCACTGACCGGAATCAAGTCTCTCCCAGAAGTTCAGCAATTAAAAGAAAAAAAGATGTTAGGAGGCTCTTTCCTAAACTTTGTGGTGCCACTTGTGTAAGAACCTGATTTGTGGTTAATCCTATTTATGTTTAGAATTATGTTCTCTCCAAAATGTCTCATTTGAGCAAAGGCATCAATCAGTAATCAATAAGGAAACCTGCAAACAATTAGTACTCTTGCATAGTGAGCTTGGGTGTGTCTAAGTCTTGATTGAATAATTGAGTGGATGTGAATAGGGGTTGTATATTAATGTGCTGGATAAATAATAATAAGTAAAATGTTTCAATTTAATCCTGCTCTGTTAATGCTTTAGTAAATTTCTTTTTTCAGAGATCTCTTCAGCAGGTGGTACCTCAGGGTATATATTTGTGGTACTGCCAAACAGGATGGTTGTGTAATATTCAGTCCATAATATTTACCTTATGAAGGTTTAATATAAATGAAGAGTAGATGGAAAATGATATGCGTTAATTTAAACTAGAGTAAAGTTTGGTGCAAAAGTAAAAAAAAAGAACAGAAGACCTAAGTTTCACTCTAGGAGGATGCAGACCCCCCAAGTTATCAAGGGGCCGTTTGTAGCTGCGGCCGTCTCTCTCGCCGCGACAGTCTCTCGCCGCGGTATATGCCCGCTGTTGAACCCGCGGCCGTCTCGATCAGCTTGATCAGCTGCTCAGCATATGATAAAATCTTAAATAGATTTCATAGATCAGGAGAGAAAGCGGGGACACCGCGCTAACAAACGATCCAAAAGCAACCCGCATTTTCCCGATCCTATTTATGATCGGTGAACTAAAGAACCGGCGTCCTGAACTCCACCATGTTTGAGTTATTCCTCCTGTCCATGGTGGAAAATATCATGGTGAAAACTCATAACTTCAACACCACGAAGTCTGGTAAGTGTTGCTGTTATAGTATTACTCATATGTGACATTTATTATTACGCACGTAAACATGACGTAGATTACGTAATGACGCAGAACCGACCAGGCTCTTTCGGTGGAAAACAAAACTGGTTTTTCGGAAGCACTGAAGTTGAGCCAGAAAAGCTCTGGCTCTAGCTCAAGAACCGAACTAGAACGGGAACCAGCCTGGTGGAAAAAGGCCCACTGGAGTCTGGCTCCTGTTAGCTAACCACAGGCTAAATTAGCACAAGCTTGTTAGTTACACAACTAAATAACTAAAACTAACCCAATAAAATACCACAGTTGACTTAATTTCTTGCTGAAATGTCGCACTTTCAGCAACTTCCATCCATCCATCCATTTTCTTCCGCTTAATCCCAGAGCGGGGTCGCGGGGGGCTGGAGCCAATCCCAGCTCAACGGGCAAGAACTTTCAGCAACTTACCAAAGAAAATGTTTCCAAAACACAGACAATAAACAAAAATATTGTTTTTGGACAGTAAGAAGTGCAGGGGACATAAACAGCTTTTTGAAAACGTGCAGGGGACATGTCCCCCTTGTCCCCCTCTAAAACTATGTCCGTACCAAGAACCATTTCCCTGGTGTTATAGTTTGGTTTGTGTTTTCATGTTTCCTGTTTTATTTTGGTTTATTTCCTGTTTTGTCCATTATGTTTAGTCTAGCTTGCTTGTGTTCTAGTTTATTGGTTTCACCTGGGTTCATTTAGTTCATTCATTCCACCTGTGTTAGTTCTGTCTGTGTGTGTATATATATTCCCGGTTTCTGTTTCTTCCCCACGGTTCATTAGTAGTTAGTCTGGTTCTTTTGGTCGGTGCTTTCTGTTACTTCATTACAATAAATATCATCATATCTACATCATCTGCCTTCTGCCTGCTTCAGGTTTTCTCATCTTCATGTTTGCACATCCTCAGACACCTGGAAACAAAAATTACACAAATCTGCCCTGTAGTTTGCTAACAAACCAAATAAATGCTGACAAACCGCCTTCTTGGGGAGGTAATGAGTTAAGAAAAGTAACAGAAAATTGCAGAAAGACTAATGTCATGATACATTTCATTTCCATCTTCCTGCTAACATTATTTTAAAGTTATTCTTCTCCACAGTTTGTTGCCAAAACCAACTCTTCCCTGCAGCGCTCTCCATAATCATATAATCCATTCATTCACCTTCTTAAATCTCCTTTATATTTACCTCCAAGTTTTCCTGAGGGTGTTGAGGCCTTCTAACAAGCATTAAGCTACATTTGAGCTAATCCAGTCCTTCACTGCAGATAGGGGAAAGGACCCAAGGAAAGCCGTGGGGGAGAAATGTGGCTATTAAAATCAAACTGCCTCTGCACATAAACACACAAAAACACACTAATGGAAGCCATTGACGACTTCCTCCTCCCTATCTGAATCATTGGGGCCACATGTCTGTATTGTGTGACAACACATAATCTAAATGCAAATGGTTATTCATCTTTTCTGTGGCCCACAGCCTTTCAGGAATCAACATCCCTCAAAAGACATCTGTGCCATTATTAGGTTTGTAGGCAAAACGATCTCAGGTACAATCAAATAATTAAACCTGCATTGGTGCATTGCCATGCCTTGTCTTCAGCCGAGGGACATGCTGGTGTAATTTGTGTGTAGACTCGGGGTCCAATAACAGATACTTTTGGAGAAAAAACATCATTTTTAAAAAACTCTTCTCATATCGGCGTCTGTGGATAAATGAGGTTTTATACCCTAATTATTATTGTCTGTTGCTACAATGGAAAGAGTGGAATGTGGATTATTAAAAAATATATAATGTTTTCTGTGCATAATATGCAACACAGTTTCTTTTCATTTCTTATGATTGGTACAGGAGCTTAATTACATTTTAATACCAGTGTAGGCATTTAACCTTTTCTGACACCAATACATTAGCTGCTCTCCTTGCTCGATAGAAACACCGGGGAGTAGATCCTCAGAGCCACACCAATTACTGGTGGGTGGTTGAAGTCGGCGCTCACTCACACTGTATTGGGACAGAAGGAGAGGAGAGTCCCACCTACTGGAGGTTGCTATATGTGGTAATTAGAACAGAATACTAAAACAGAAGCAGCTTTCACATCAAAACATATCTGATATTAGAGACCACCATGTCTTTATTATAACTACAAACTCGATTTTTTTTCTTCATGCTCATCAGGGGTAATGAAACCAACACATAAATATTTAATGTCAGTATTTTAGAAATGTTTGACAATGATGGGTCATGTGTAGGAAGCCATGTGAGAATCTAACTGTAAAAATCATATGTATTTTTTTTTGGTTGGCTTGTAGCACTTTATTTCCTACATTCATTATTGTCTTCATGGTCATGTTGGGGAGGATTAAAAGATGCTTTTGTGTAGAAAAAAAATAGCAATGCATTCATTTAACTGCTTCAGGCATGTGACTACTGATGATAACAGTTTCCAAAGCTTTATTCACAAGTCAAAGAGGTCACTTCCTTCTGTGGTTGCCTTTACTTCCATTTTTATGGAATGAATCCCTGAAGACTGAGGAGTGCTGCCTTAGTTAAGGAGCTATCACAAAGCATGAAAGAAAACTGTGGAGAGACAGAGGCTTTAATGTCTTATGAAGGTAAAACAAAACAAACCACATTTTTGCTGAAACATTGCTCAGATGTGTTGCCATTAAGCTTCCCACTGCTTTATTCAAACACCTCAACGCATCAGAGAGGAGACTAATTCCCCTCAAGGCGCTGAAAACATTGTCTTGTCAAGGCTCCACCCTTTTTTTGTGCACACTACATAGTCTTCACAGTACATCTGTCAAAATGCATACTCTCCCTAAAGCATTCCCAGACACCTCTATCCAAGGACAAATCAATTAGCAGTGAACGACAGGCAGATGGGTTTGAGGCATGTCAGTGGCTGCGCCTCAGGTGAGAGGCATCGGATGGCAGTGAACAACTGTCAAGTAGGATACTCGTCTGAGTGATTCCCCCTTGTCATCCACACACACACACACACACACCTCCCCAGAGCTTCTTCCAATATCAGACACATGCTGCCATAAAGAGGTCGCTCGCATGATACTAAAATCAGCGCTCAGAGTGGGAGAGAAGTGTGAATATTTCATTTACGTATTATCAAACTGAATCACAGATTAGCAATCCTTCCAGTTTTTCCTCAGGTGATGCTAAAGAGGGGTCTTGTGGAATCATTTTTTTGTCTTTTTGTGCATTTGGAGCCTAAAAAAATGGAAGATCAGAAAGTAATTCTTCAAAGATGGTGGTCAAATCAAACTTTTTAATCCAGGATTTCAGCATTGAAGTAAAAATGGCAGTCTTTGTGCTGACTGTATACTTACAGAGCAGCAATACATCAAAGTGGCTAATTATATGATTTCCCAGCATCTTTCATTTTACCTTCCGACACATGAGATAACAAACTAACCAAATTAGCCAAACTGCTTATCTGCAGATAACCCAGATGACCATTTCTTCTCTTCATAATTGAGGTATAGCGGAAGCGGGAACAAAGGCTCCCTGTAGAAAACCGTTGAAAGGAATAATATGAAACAGTGAGGAATGATGAGAACTCGGTGGCGGATAGATAAGCCTATTGGTGGAAAAAGCCCATTTTCTCATGTGCTATAATTAAGGCAGACAAAGAGGAAATAACAGCGCAAGCACGGAAAGACAATTGCATATAAACAAAGCTGCTAAGATAGAAAATTATTGATTAAAAGACAAAAAAATTAAGAAGTGCAACAGCTTCTTGTTTTCAACAGTAAAGATGGAACTGAAATGCCATTCTGCATCCTTATTTAATGTCTTGGCCCACATTTTTTACTCTTTTGTGCTGTTTTCAAAATATTTTTCAGTCTAGCATATTAACTCAGCCTGACAAGCAGCCAGCTTCCAATCATGGAAATGGACTCTGAATAACTGCCAAAAAGATCATAAAGCTTGCTAATTGAGATTCATGGCTTCAAATACCAATCAGATAAAGTGATTAAGGCTTAGCTTGACCAGCTCTTTAAATCGGAGCTTCCCCTCCTCTGATAGTTCATGTCTCATCATTTCATTATTAAACTCTTTGTTTAGGAGCAATGTTGCTCCCATGAGAGGACAGACTTTGTGCAATTAGAAGCTGTAATTATTCTTCTGCAGAGCTGTAAATATAAACAATCTATATCAGTCTTCATCTTCAATAATCCTAGTGTGGGAGTCAGCGGCTGGGCAGCGATTTAGCCATTTGAGTTTATTTACAGTCACAAAATGCACTGCGAGATACCACAAAGAACCGTTTAGATGTCTAAAATGTTAATTCACAACTTCTTTTTTTAAGATAAAAGAAACATATCTTTTATAAATGCATTTGCGTCCAATCTTATGATCTTCAGTCTCTCTTACCAGAATTTGTACATCTAACACACTGCAAAATCAATGGCTGAAGGGATAATAAACAGATGTGGCAGATTTTCAGGCAGAGAAGGCAGGTTAAAAAATTGTGCCAATTCTGTAACAATGATACAGGTTTTGTTTTTAGATCATAATTTTACAACCCAGATGCAATAATAATGCCTCACATAAACAAAGGAATGATTAAATAAATGAAATGCTTTGACAGTCATGCTGTTTTTCAATAAAAAAGTAATAAATGCATGAAGCACTACTTCCATTCATTCAAAGACCAACTTTACTGCAGGTTTGGGACATAAACAAATAGATTTAATTTATAAATCCACAAAACACACACTCGCTGCTTTGCTTTGTAACCGTTTAATTCAGTATCAAAGAATAACTGCAGGACTGTCTCTTTCAGTTTGGAGACGTATGAATGTGCAAACTGATCAAAGAGGTGAACCCTAGTCCACATATAAATGTTGTTCTTGGTTTTGAATGTATTATCCATCCATTATCTGCACCACTTATTCCAAGTCTGGGTTGTAGGTACCTAGAGCCTATCCCAGCAATCACTGGGCGAGAGGCAAGATACACCTAGGACAAGTCACCAGTCCATCACACTGCCAACACAGGGAGACAAACAACCTGACATGTCACTGGATGGTGGGAGAAAGGCGGAGTACCAGCACAGAACCCAGACAAACTGAGGAAAACATGCAAACTTAATGCAGAAAGGCCTTCCCCATGTGAGACCATAGCACTAACCACTGTGGCAGCTCCCAAATATTCCAAACCCTCGGTATTGATAAGAGACTGAGATTCTTTTTACACATTCCTGCCATCTTTTCTCTGCAATGTGGTTGAGTAACTACAAGGTTGAGTAATACTCTGCAACATTTTTATGTTTAGGGGTCCTGTAATATCACTTTACTTTGTTTTGTTTTACGACACCATGTCAAACACCAGCTACTGCAAGATGGACACCAAACAAAAAAACTGCCAGAGTACAGTGGTGCAGCTTTAAGCCTTTTGTGGGCATTTGTTTTGTTTTTTGTTTATTACTATTGTTTTTAAGTAACTCAGTAAGTGTCAAACCTTTAAGAGATGGGCTGAGTTCTTCATATTTGAAGCAACTAAGTTTGCACATGCTACATGGTGAAAAGGAAGTCAGAGGAGATGTGTGGACCCAAAGCAGGCAGGAGGCAGAGGCAGAAGGATGCAGATGAGGTTATTTAATATAAAGAAAACCAGCCAGGAATACAAGACATGCAACGAACTAATGAACCACACCGAACTGAAAACCCAGGAAGTAAACTACTACTACTAAACTAAATACTAACCAAACTAAACAAGACACAGGTGAAAAGAATGAACTAACAAAGACCAGGTGGAAGTAATTAAACAAAGCTAGAAAGAACATATGGAAACCAAAAACAGGAAATACCAAAATAAAACGGAACCTAAACAAACCAGTTTTGCTTTTTACCTTCATAACATTGCGTTTACACTATATTTTGTGCATGCCAACAGAGTTCGTCTATGTCTCAAATTCACTGCTAAACCACAAAAGCTCCTTGCTAAAACATGCTAAAACAATGTTTTTTTAACACTTTAACTTAGAAAAACCTGGAAAAAAAATTTTTTCTGAACAATCAAGGTATTGTGAGAATATTTGTCATACAGTTTATCCACTCAAACAAAAGAGGAACATGATCCCTTTATGTAATGACACAATATGAAGTGTTTTCTTTTAACAGTGATATATTTGATAAACTACTAATACTAATAATACTAATACTTGTAAAGGAGGTAAAACAAATATGGAGATTTTTGTGGGAACAAATTATAAATCAATAATTGCAGAGATAAAGAAAGATGTCAGATCAAGTGTATAATCCTTCTTAAACTGCTTTATGGGAGCAATTATGTTATGCAAAATAGAAATCAGGAATTGTCTGCAAGATAAACTGCAAAAACACCAGAATAAATGGTAAAAATCCAAACTAAAAACAGTATTTACCCTTATCTGAGTGCCTCTACTCTGCTCAGAACAGGTAAATTGGAGCAGCAAATGTCCAACAGGGCTACATATTCCTCTCATTATAAATGTATCAGTAGCTAAATAAATGCAGATAAGATTACCTGAGGCTGTTTTTTATTTGTTGATCTGCTTGTTAAATATCTCATGTGGGTTTTCGATGATTCTCCAGCATCGTCAGACTCATTGATGAACAAAAAGCGGCATCATTCCCGTGAATGACCTTGCAATGCAGTGACAGCCTAATGACAACACAGAGTGCAAATCACCCATGATCAGAAGTTAATGCCTTAATCACTATTGGCCCAATTTAAGTGGCTGACAGCTGAAATGGTGTGAATTTGTTTAAACAATGTGACTCAATTAAAATGGAATAAACCACTTTGCAAGCACAACTTTAGTGTCATGAATTTGTGGTAAATTACTGAGAAGTTGTCATCATGGTGCATCATGGATCACTGTTTGTTTTGATTGCACCCAAGTGACTACAGAGTCAGAGTAATACAGTTACACTGCTGCTGCTGGTTGAGTTGAGTTACTTAATCTAAAAAACTGTCTGACAAAATCTCACTTCATCATATCCATAAATACACCTAAGATCAACTGGGCTATGGAAAACATGTTAATTTTAAATATGTTTAAAATTATTTAAACATGTTAAATAGAATCTGACTGAGGGAAAAGGCAGCAGTCCGTTTAGGAGATCTTTATGAGAGAAATGGAGCTCATTAAAAAGGGAGGAGTCCATTCATCTAGAAGAACATTAGGCTGATAACTGAGGATAGGAACCCATATTTTCAGGAGTATTCCGTTGGATAGCAAATTCATTTTGCATTTTGAGTCATTAACCTCTAAATGAATGAATCCTTGCAACACAGACTCACTCTCTTGGACAACTGGATCATTGAGGGCGCAAAGATTAAGAAGTCATAAAGCTGCGTGTACCCTTCACTGAATTCAGGCTGATTTTTTTTTTTTTTTTACAATGGTCAAAGATTTTTTTCTCATTTGAGATGTTCCTTTAGCTGACAATGTCTTTTTATTTTCCTTTGTTACAACCGTCTTTCTCCCATTGGGTCCACATCTGTGCACTCAACAGCGTGAGTCACTACTATTCCCCAAGTGGCAGCAATCTGCGTGACAGGCTGGGTTCTGCTCCGAACAACAGATGTCAGTGCCGTGGGTTTCTGCATAGTCCCAGATCAAAGTCAGACCTGTCTGTGCAGATGTGATGCACTTCCTCAGCAGGAAGATCCAGTGATTGGTTCTGCCTGTCTCGCTACACTGGCTCATAATAAGTACAGATTCCTATTATGTAGCATTAAAATGCTACATATCTATAGGACATCTTTTTGTAATCAACCTATAGGATCACATATAATACTTAACATTATTTTGCACTGGATGTATTCAACATCAACATGAAACGGGTACATTTTATTTTCCTAATGGGTCAAAACTAAAGATATTGTGTAACCATGTGGTGAACATTACGTCTAGTTTCTCTCTGCCACAAAGCCATCTTTGCCCACTATTTGCATTTGCCACAACCGAGCGAAGATAAAGAACTAAAACAAAAGCAAAAGTACCAAGAGTAGCTAACAGCTCAGATAATTTTATAGTATTTCTGGTACTTTCCCCAAGTGACAGCAAAACCTCTGGCCGAACCCAGCCAAGGGAGGCCAGCCATCTACCTCGACTGGTTGGGAGTAAAGAGGCCAGGTAAGACACATCAACATGCGTGATATCAATACTGTCATATGTTTATACATGTAAGATAAGAAGTAGAGAAATGAAAAAAAAGATGTACTTAGTGCATCATGGGATGCCCCTCAATAGCTATGGCAGCAAGACTACGGTACCCAAGACTATAAGATGTATTAAAAGGAAGGTCTTAAGGTGGATCTTAAGGTAAAGGAGTTGTCTGTTTCCTAACTCTACACTGTGAGTGTAGGATATAAAAAAACAGTATTATTGGAGACATCTACATTAACCAAAATGATCTGTGTCCTGTGTGCAGCTCTTCTGTAAAGTAAAGCAACAGCTGTCCTGTAAGCAATGTATCAGATTGTTATAATCCTGGGGATGAGCAAGCATGAAGGAGATGGTGGAGATGAGTGGACCCAAAGCAGGCAGAAGACAGATGATGCAGATTGACAATATTTATTATAATTTAAAGAAAACACAGACCAAATAAACCAGATTAACTACAACTAATGAACCGTAGGAATGAAACGGAAACCGGGAATATATACACACACAGACAGAATTAGCACAGGTGAAATGAATGAACCAGGTGAAACCAATAAACAGGAACACAAGAAAGCTAGACTAAACATGACAGACAAAACAGGAAATAAACCAAAATAAAACAGGAAACACTCAAACACAAACCAAACTATCACACAGATGACCAGTGTGTTATCATGATCTTTAAATGTGTATGCCTATGTTTACTGTTGTCACAGCAATCATTAAACTTAAGAATAGATATTTGCTAGCATGTATAATGAAACTCAGCCTTTCCTACCAGGGTCGTGTCTGTCTGTCCGATTCAGGACATAAGAGGTGGGTGGGTCTGATAGAGGTGGCTTATTCACCCATCATACTCTTAGATAGTCTGGGAACCTCAAGTAAATCTGCAGTCTGAGAGCAAGAATTAACTTGGAGAGTATAATCACATGGAAATAAAATCTATTTATTGATCAATGTATGTTTGTTGTTCTCCATCATAACTTAAAACAATAAAATGAATGGATTTGATCCTGTTGTTAAAATGTTCTTTGATCAAAGTTTTGCACCAGAAAAAGTCGTCATTGTGATTTCTCGTCTTTCTACACAAACATTGTAACTGATGCCATGAGAATCAAGCTCTTCAATTGTGACTGTCATATGTAGACCCAAAACACACTCATACTGCATTACACGTGTATTAATCATAAGGTTTTTATCGATGTGTTTTTCCTCAGTTATTCCTAAAGATTGATACTTTTTCAGTAAATTCCTGCACTAGCTGGTTGTGACATGCCTCATCTGTATCTATTTCTGAAAATGCATTGACACATTCTGAAGTTACCTTTTTGTTAAATCATATTCTCATTCATAGGTTAATTTATCACTTTTCAATGTAAACTGTTTGTATATAATAGTCTGCCATGTTGACTGCCAGAAAACTTTAGAATCACGCCTCTGTATACTGGACTTATGTTTTGTTTATTTATAGGAAACATCTTAATAGCTCGATTTAAACTCATTTTTTTTTCTTACATGTTGTCCTACTAGATGTATTTACTGTCATTTCAGCAAAAACAAATTATCAGACCATTTTTGACAGGTCAGTTTTAGAGTTTAAGCTCAATAAGAACACAGTGTAACTGGTTTCTGTCGGCTCTCAAAGTTCCACTAACAGGAGATGCAACAACATTGACCTTTTATGGCACTTCTTGCTAACTTTAGATAGTAAGTGTCCATATTTGAAGGCAATAATAATGAGTATTTCTAATAACATCATCTGTCAGTGTTCCTTCATTAAGATGCCTCGTTAGCCCCGTGTGCAGCTATCAGAGGCTGATCACAACCATGAGCCTCATATCCTGTCTCATATCCTCCACCCAGTACAACAGGAGAGCTAAGCTTAATGAACATCACTGATAAACATGCATTTGATTAATGCAGCCTGGCATCAAGCCAAGATGCTGAAGCTTTAGTTAAATATTTTACTCATAGACTTCATTTAGGGACCACAAATCAGGTGGTGATGGTTCATATATCCCAGCAAAGCTTCACGCTTCTCTGCTTTAACCTGGGGAAATGAATACAGCTGTAAATAAGCGAGAGAGGGGAGCATTTAGAGTCGCCTCTAAATTATGATCTATGTTCATGTGGGTTTTGTGTATTAGGATAAAATTGCTCACATTTTCACCCGTACATCTCAGCACA
Organism: Pseudomugil gertrudae; assembly: GCA_037177535.1. Taxonomy (NCBI): domain Eukaryota; kingdom Metazoa; phylum Chordata; class Actinopteri; order Atheriniformes; family Pseudomugilidae; genus Pseudomugil; species Pseudomugil gertrudae. Next base: position 11,023,044 of record JBAMHV010000025.1, read on the forward strand.
TAACATTATGGGGTGGTAAAAAGGATTTAATTAATGGGACGGGTCCTTATCGTCATGGGAACAGAGAGCGGGAGGATTTTGCTAGTATTTTTTGTCACTTTGAAATAGGTTTGAGAATTACAAGGTGTGAAGCACTCCATGCACACACACGCACGCACACACACACACACACACACACACACACACACAACCCTTCCATGAATTTGCTGCAGACTTTGCTTTGTCTTAACAGAGCATGTGTGTCCAGAAAGATCAATAGGTACTCACTATAAAACGGACTAAGGTGTACTTTAACACACCGGGGAGCAGCGTAGCAGCACTAGTGTAATTTGGGCAAATACACCTCTGCTGCTTGAGTAGACAACAAGTAGTTAAGTGTGGAAATGAATGCAATAGTCTGATTTAGTTGAAAATGAATTTATTAATCCATGTTTTAACATTGTAAATATTTACTTCATTCAGCATCACATCTACAAGGCATAGACTTGTAACAGTGCTTCTTGCTAGTACTGTTTCTTACTGTTTGCTAGTACTGAAAGCCTATTTGTCTCTCTTTTAAATGGTGTCAAATTAATGATGAAATTTTATTTGTGATGAGCTGCAGATTTGAGTCATTTTCTATACTGCCTAATCATATTCTGGGGAAGCTGGAGCATATCCCTGCCTTAAGCAGGCAAGAAGCAGGTGGACAGGTCACAAATCCATCACAGTCTATAAAATGTGGGTTGTGCTAATTTAAAAAATGTCAGATCTTCATTTTCAATGCTTAACAGGTTTTTCTGCTCTTGCTTGTTTTTTTGTTGACTGGATGATTGAAGTCTGAAAACATACTGTATGTCGGCAATATATCTATTAATTCATTTAACAAAGGAGCCTCTGCAACATGTGAATGTGTGTTTGCAAGTGCTCATAAAGCACATATTTCATATAAGCACATGTAACCACAATTTTGGCCAGTGAACACTGCTGCTTATACACTGTAGATGTCTGTTATCTTTGCATTATAATTATTAAACACAGTTTTATCTAAGTGTGCCCTTTTATGTTTCCATTTAATTCATTTATCTATTTATAATTAAACTTATTCCAGAGCTGGCCCAAGGCATAAGCAAACCCAGGAAATGCTTGAGGCACCCACACCACCAAGGGACTCCCAAAGTGTGCTTAAAATGCCATGGTACTGTGTCTTGATTTTTAATGGTTTAATAAATAAGAAAAAAAATACAAATACCATTAAATAATTAAAATAAAAAATAGTAATGCATACAAGACTCACATTTATGCTCATCAATGAAAATGTAATGGTTGACCTGACAGTTGTAGTTAAACCAATTCTTGTCAGAGTAGAGCGCAGTGGAATCGGAGGTTTAATGAACCCAGGGAGGCAAGTTGAATAGTTTATAACCATTTGTTGTGAAAGATTCCACCTTATAATTCTTCACAGCAAATTTAAAAGCACAAATTAATACTTAACCATTTTTTTCTGAATTTGCTACCCCACAAAAAAAAGCTCAGGCTGGCCCTGACTACTTCATCTCCTGCCTCAAATGCAAATAAGAATGCAACTTCTCCTCCTCAAGGCACATTTTTAATCACTTCCTCATCTAAACTAAGACTGGGTGAAAAGCACTCTGCTTAAAATGTTATCAAAGTGTTTAACAGTATGGTGAATGTGCTGCCTATAGGCAGCAGCATGCCCTGCAGGCAAATTCTTCCTGCTAACCTCTCACTGCATGCTGATTACACACCCCTCAATGTCTCACTGGCAAATACACTGAATGTGCAGCAATGCACTGAATTCACAATTAAAGATGTTGGTAAAAATGTGAAGGAAAAATAAGATTACATCCCAAACTTCCTCTATGACTGAAAATAACTGTCAACCATCGTTGACTAAAGCACAATGGACTCTTTAGAGCCAAAATGGGTGTGTGCACAAACACACCTGCGTTGATGCAAATATATACACAAACACAGAAGCGACTTGCAGACACCGTCCCAAATTCACTCACACACATACACAGAAGATTGTGTGCACACAGACAATAGCCTCCAACTCCCCTCCAGCCCGGCAGGTAATTGCTGTCTATGGGGGGACAGGTGCCTCTACAATAGAGCGTCACTGTCCAAGCAGGCTCTTTTCACTGCCACTGTAATTACCTAATTGAAAAGCCCACAAGGGAAAAAGAGATGTATGTGAGTCTGTGTGAGAAAGAAAGTGTGTGGAGAGTAGAGTAAAATGCAAAAAAAGAAGATAAGCTCAGAGGTTGAAGAGTACAATACAGCTCCATACACTCACTCGTGCTTGCACATGACTACACATGCACATATGCTTCAGTGACAATTTGTTTGCACACATGAACAAGTACGCACATGACCACACACACAGAGACATGATGTCGCTTCTAAATCAGATCCCTCTGGGGGTAAATATTGTCGGGTGCAGTCGAAGGATGAAGTGAAGGAAGGGGGTCGTAATGGGAAATCTATTGTTGTACGTTGAGGATGCAGCAGAGAAAAGAGGAGGGAGGGTCAAGGTACAGTGAAATATAAAAGCAGCAGGGTCACTCTCATTTCTGATGTCAGATTCTCAGTCTCAGCACCTCTTCTGCTTCGGCTTCCAGCTTCTAAGAAATCTATAGACGACAGTAGAGCAGTAGGGTTTTTTGTGTGTGTGTATGCATTTCTGTACAAGCATATATTACAATACATGCAAATTATTGGCTACTATGGCTTTCCTATTCTCTGCATATATGCAGCTAATGTATTAAATGTTTATGTATTGATATAGATATAGATGTTGGATAGGATACTGCTCTTTTAAATGAAAACTACTCTGAACATCTGAGCTATTGTTATCAAAAAAGTACATTTGATTCCATTTAAACCACACTAATTCACTTTAGGAAATAATGTTCAATTATCTCCATGTAGTGGCCCCTTTAAATTCATTTTAAGCAAGCAGTGACTATACTGTAGCAGCCATGTTGCTACCTAATGTGCCCATGTTGAAAAGCACAGCTGCTTTTATCCCCAGGGCTAGTGCTTCAAAGTAGGCACAAAATCAAGTGGGTATTCCTGAAATGTTTAAAGGTATAAAGCTCTGCATCTAAATCCTCAAACACACTTTACTGCTGTTTTTGAGCACCACACCCTAAGGAAAACCTCCGTGCATTGGACATTTTTCTAGCTGCAGTATGGAAGAGTTTTTTTTCTCCCTTCGTTGGTGCAGGAATAAACAGAAATCAGAGATTAGAAAGTGGGTCAATGGCTGAGGTGGATTTCAAAGGGAATCTTGTAGAAATTATGTGTGAAGACGGGTGTTGTAACAGAAAAAGAGATGAGTAAAAGGAAGAAATTGGCAAAGAAAAAAAAGAAAAAAAGAGACAGCCTGATGTAAGCTGGGGAATCCTTAGCGCTGCTATGTATACAGCAACACAATTTCAGCCAGAGCTGGATGGATATTATTTGGCTTGGCTTCGTGGCATTAGCTGTGTAGAGCCTGACAAATGCTAAGCAGTGAGGTAAATAAAGCAATCTGCTCAAATACCTGCCAATCTCTGACACTCTTTCTAGTGAATGGATCGCTGAAGCAAAGTGGGTGTTAACGTGAGTAAAGACGTTATATTCCACCTCAGTGGGCATCAAACATACCCTGCAGTCACACACGTGTAAAGAGAGACTTGCAAAACATGACATTCTGTTTGTGGGGGGGACGTTTGGGCCCCTCATCTCCTGCAGCAGTGACATGTAGACTGTATTACAGCATGTAAATGACCCCATGCTGTGCTGTCTAGAAGTATGGTATGACATGCATGCAAAAGCAAAAGTTCAACCTAGAGCCATCCTTTGTGTGGGTATGTGTTTGAACATGTGCACATTATATTGCACGTATGTAAGACTTAATCTCACATTTCCAAAGATACTTCCTTTCTGTAAGCAAATCCACCTAAAGAGAAACATCAAAGCACAAATATAAGCACCAAATTCTCAGAGCCTATGATGAAATGTTTCTATTTTCCAATGGGACACACGTAGATTAAGGTTTACAATTCAATGATACTTTAATAAGGCTTGATGAATAATTTATTCTCTTATAGACCATAAAAACCCTCAATGGACTCAAAAGAACAATTAGAACTTTTTCAGATCTGCAGAAGTGAAATAAAGACTATGATGAAACCACAGAGACATTTCAGATGATTGTTTGGTTCTATGACTGGAGCTTTACAGATCCACCATTCATCTATAGCTTGGTCTACATGTATTGTGAACAGTGGAACAACTAGTACATCCAAAAGAGAGGAATCATTTTCGCTAGACTAAAATGTGTTTATTGTCTAACAGTCAGATAATTACCTGGATTTAATCAAATTTAGACTGAGGAACTTACCAGTATGTGGTATTTCATGACAACTTGGTATTTTTTAGTTAATGCAATGAATTAAGTTATATTTTTTTTAGACTTTTTTGATCTAATGGTTTTTTAAGCCAATAATTTACCTTAAAATGCACCAAGAGGTCTGATAATAACTAGACTTCCTCATTCATTATTCATTATAGCTTTTAAGTTGAAATAGAAGTAAAATATTCTCGTCTTTCATGCAGTCATTTCTAATGCTCCGTAAAGTGATGGTAGATCAGTTGGTTGCCACCAACATTAGTTTCTGATGTCTGATTCAGTCATGGTTATACACTCACATGATGGCTCACAAATGATCTTTGTCTTGTTTATTTGTTCTTGTGACAAATGTATTTGGATTAGATAGACTTATTTATTCATTTTCCATTCTACTTCATCCAGTCCAGGGTAGCTGGAGCCTCTTGTAGCAATCATTGGGCGAGAGGCAGGATACACCCTGGACAGGTTGGCAGTCCATCACCTATTTAACACGGATAATAATAATGCCTATTAATTCAATCTACGCATTATGAGAAAATACATATGATTAAAACTTTATTCTGTTTTTGGTCAACTACTCAGAGATATTTTGGCCTTATGAGGGACCAAACACAGAGGACATAAACCTGGTACCTACTTTATTTTGGAAGGAACAGTAATAACATGGCTGCTTATTATCCATCTTATTGCCTGCCTTGCACTAATGTATTTATTTCTGCCTGAATTTTAAAGACAGGTTGTTTATGCTGCACTTATAAAACTCTGTTTGTCCTCAGGACGAAAGCAACTGCAAAACCTCGAATGGTGGATGTTTAGTAGCTTGAATGTCACTCTACATTAGCAAATGCATTATGTTTTCTCTAAAAGTCTCTCTGCTTGTTTTCCTTCGATGAAACCATTTTGAGGTTCAACTCTGTTTTCACACAACCACCAAAAAGATCGAGCTCCAAAGCTACAAAGTACCCTAATTGCCATATCAGCTGTGATGGCCTTTTTCTTTTCTTTTCATCACGAACACACTCCATCAGCCTTTTCTCTGCTCTCCCACTGTTCATTCAACTCTCCTCTTCAACACTGTGTTCACCAACAATAGCAAAAAACTGGCCAACCTTACAGGATTCCTCTTTGTTCATCATGAACACGTGTAGGTACATTTAATTATCCCGCAGTGTCCCCGCATCTTCCACTCAACCCTTTCTGAAAGCTGGAGGTCACACATTTATACAAAAACTTTCTCTTGTAGCCGCTAGTGCACATAAGAAATAAATTCTTTATAACAATATAAAACATGTAGTTTCAGGAAAATGAAACCTTGGAGTATGTACCATCAATAAAACCATTGTCTCCCTCCCCATCTCAAGGGATCAAGCTTGTTACATGTTGTTTTCAGGCACATGGGTCAATGGAGGTAATTGATAAGCTCTCATATGGATATATAGTGATGAATGAAGGACATTTCTAGTCCAATGAATCAAACTACCTCTGGAGCTATAAATGGACAACTGTATCCCCCACCTAATGGGAATAAGCATAAACTCATCCCCGGTAGTCAATGGCATGCAGCGTCATAGATGGACACATATAGAACTGCGATATTGGTCCATCACTTACATTTTATGAGCACCTCAGAGACAAGCCAGGAAGAGTGAAACATCGGGTGGCCCAGTCATAGATTACTGGCACGTCCATCGATCTGTCCAAGGAGGTGTTGAAAACACAATCAATCTTCAAGTTTAGATCTTTATGAAGTCAACAAAAAGAAGAGAAAAATACACCCAGAAAAGTCAAACTTGTTTTTATTTTATCTAAAATGCATTTCAATATGAACAGATTTTTTTTAATGAATAACTTTTCTTCTTTAAAAACAAAAATGCTGCCCTCTGATGGTGAAATACCAGAGCTGCACAAAAACACACCAAAGTAAAATGGTGCTACAGAAATGTTACACGGCATCTTAATGCAACCATCCCAACACATACATCCGTTTCAAATACATTCAGCTGTAGGAAAAAAAATCTTTGGCATCACAGAACTCATAGCTTATCACATTCGTTGCATGGATATGCTAACATATATGCTTAAATTCACATTCTTAATAAAACTAACATCATTTTAAGAGAAATAAAGACAAAGCAATTTAATTCAAGTTTATATAAAATAAAAAAAATTGGAGATATCAAATATGTAGACAAACATTAAGACTAAAATGGCTTTTAGGGAAAAGGACCAAACTATTGAGGCAATATATCCCCCTCTTAACATGAAACATATTAAAATAATCCAAAATTAAATGACTTAACCAAAGTTGTAAAATTTTACTTCCATACACATTTTGTTAAATGATCTTTACGTGGCTTCTAGAAGATACAAACAAATAAAGGGGTGCTGTTGCAGAAAAGCTGCCCAGCTGTTGTGGTTACAACCTCTTTTTAATAAGAGTGTTTCACTCAGACATCAAATTCTCCAATATGGAAAGTCCAGCGCTCCTCTTCTTAGCTTTGGCACATTCGGTCAGTAACCAAGAGTACGTCAAGAAGAAAGTGATACAAGGAAGAGTCTTACTGGCATTAAAAAATGGTAATGAAACACCTTGATGAAGAGGAAAATCCTTGTATTAATCAGTTTTCCTCACTTCAGTTGATTTAGGGATTTAATCATGTTTTTATTCACAGCTAACACAAAAGGGGAGCGTTTATTAGTCTCAGTCTGGCACAATCCCAGCTGTCCTTACTGAGCTTCAAGCAGCAGCTGCTTTTGAGAGAACTTCACAGCTTCACAACCGTCTGAAAGCTGTCTGGAAATCGTACGCTTCAACGGCTTTGTCAGGTACAAACTTGTTTCCGTTGTTGTGCAAAAACAACTATGGTCCATGGCACCTGCACGGTCCGGCTTTCTGCCTCCGTCTCATCACTGTTGGCGTGGAGCTTTGCTGCTGACGTTCGCTAGACTGTTGGTCAGTGTTTTAGTAAAAAGCACATGGGATTTGCCGCAGTAAGTGTGTGTCGTCTTCAGCAGTTCCTTCTCTAAAGGGTCCAACAAAGAAGAGACGGGGTCTGTCCCAAAGGTATACTGCAATGAGAGAATTTGTTTGATTTCTTTAAGATTGTAAAGTTAAACTTTTATAAGATGCCTCATAAAAAACAGAGTATCTCTTAATATCTGCAGTTGTGCTACTGAATATAATTATTATAATGCATCCATATGGTTTTATCTTGCCAGGCAAAATGAAATATGCCAACCTGGACTCCAAGGATTTCCTTTCTGGAATAAATTAAATAAACTAAATTGTTAAGGCATGGTTATGTCCTTCGGGACACCAAATCTGACCGGTCAGCCAGGCTAAACATAAAGCTCTCTACAGTGCAGGAGCCAGTTTAATGATATAGAATTACAGTCCGGCTATAAGCAGAAATTGCAGAAGTTTCATGTCTTCCCAATAATGAAGGAGCCTTTACAATACTCTGAGGAAATCAAAGGGGAATTAACATCTTTTATGCCAGCTCATTTGCTTGCAGTCGGGTCCTTGATATTGGGTCACAAAAAGAATGGCGTTTTTACGAGTGCATACTTATACACACCCGCTGCTCGTAAAGTAGCATTTACAGTTGGTGTATTGATTTTTCTGCGGCTGACGGGTCAATGCTGGTGCGCAGACTCCAACTCCAACCCTACCGCTGGCTGTAAAAATTAACTGCTGCTTTTTGCAGCGGCGGGCGGGGGGGAGGAGGGGCCGGCTGCTGGGGTCTGCTTGAGAAACAGACTGGAGCAGAGATGACTGTTTCCCCGTTTCTTTGTTTAAAGATGCAAAGCATGAACACTTTGTCTCCACTTTACTGGGGAGATTAACAGCTGGAATGATGATCCTGGTTAAAGTGGTAATCAGGACGGGTTAATAGTAAGCCGTCATTTTAGCTCGTAAATTATATTGTTTTCCTTTTTATTTGCTTATTATCAAAGATTTGCAGAACACTTAAGATTTGCAATGAAGCACATTTGATAGTTTCAGCACCGTGCATCACAGAAAACCTTTTATAGCAAGAAAATGCAAATGTTTGATTCCAATGTCCTGCTGGCTCAACATATTCCAGCAGCTCTTGTTATTAGTCATTTTGTCTGCTGTTCACTTTGAGGGTTTAAAAAAGCCTTAATGTAGTGCTGATAAGTCCGAGCCTACATTTCAGCCATCTTCAGAGTGTTTTACCTAAAAGCACCTTAAAATTGGGAGAGTTGTTTTTTCAAGTTCAGTTTTCTGTTTATTAGTGGCTGTGTTCACATTCATAGCAACATTTAAATATTAACCCACATAAAACTTTACTGTTAAGACCATCGAAAGCGGCATTTTCCTATCACAATAATCCAAACAGTATTTGGAGTCACATTTCACACATCCTGTAATAGTTTTTACTGATGTGGCTTATCGTAAAAAGCTTCAGGCTACACTTGTTTTCATAGACTGAGTAACTTGTTTTTAATGGGATGTCCTAAATTGAGTTACTGTAAACACAACAGTATGAGTATTGCATTTAGAAAGAGGTCAGTAGTTAGAGTAAGACAGGATTATTTAGTCTTCTACTCTTTAATATCTCTTCTGTATTGTTACTTCACTGATTACACACTGGTTCCTTCAGAAATTGGCAATAAGTCACTTTATCTGTGCTCTCCAAGCAGCAAGTGCTTTTTAACACACCTGCGTTGCCTCTCTTTTTAGAAAATTTCCCAATTTTAACCCACCTCACTTTTAACTCTAACTTCCATGCAGATGTATGTTGTTCTCTCTGCAACCTTGTTAGTGGATATGGAAAAAAGCGTATACATGCTAGTGCTCTGCAAGCCTTACTGGGGCTCAGATTGATTGTTTCAGATATCATCCAGCCTGTTAGACATCGTAAGAACAAACACTTTGACAATGCTTTCTGGGTTTTATTTGCACCAGCACTTTTCTTAACCTTCTCCCTGCTGTGCTAGCAGCCTGGAGATGAACAAGATGAAAAAGATGAACTGGTCTGTCCTGATATTAACCACACAGAAAATGAATCCATAAGCCTACATCTTCCTCCTAGCAAACCAGAGTTGATGACAAATCTATAGAAATATTGCTGTCTGGGGGGAAAAAGTGTTTAAGGTGTCCCAGCACACTGTTTGAGAACATGTGTGTCTAGTACCGTAATTGATCCTGTCCTATAAAGTCAGTCTTAACTGCAAGTCATGGATAAGCCATCAGCCTGATCTATGTTCAATAGGAAAGCAATGAGACCCCAAGTGTTGATGGCTTCATTAAGTAAACGCCACTTGTGTTGTCAATATCATTACAATGCGGGTAAGCAACTTATAACATCCTCGTGGGGGAAATTAGCTTTCACTCGAGCCATCTGTAGGTGGTGAAGATTTGTATTCCTCAGTGCAGACAATCTGAGTCTGAAGCACTTTGGGTCTTTAGGGTCAGCACCAATCCAAAACCCCATCCAGGAAGGTAAAGTGCAGACATGAGAGCAGGTGTTGAGCTAGGGTTATAAAAGGGCTTTTCATCATATGTTGAGCTAAATTACACGTGACCCCTGCAATCACAATAATGGCTCTCGCCTCATTTCCTTAGAAAGGGACCTGATATCATTAAATAATACCTGACCAGGGCGTTGTCATTACAGCTACACAGATGCAAGACTTACCCAAAAGCACTTTGATCCAGTGCTGGCTCAACATGTTGGAATCAATATAAAAGAGATGCATAACCCACACACTTCTGCACACATACCAACCTTTTTAATGGCCTCATAAACAGCCCTAAAAGCAGGCTGTTTGTTGTCATGGTAAACCCCTCTATTTCCATGCAATATGTAGATGCCATCCTCCTCAGCTGAGGCACAGTTACTCCCATAGATGCAATGGTCTGGCCGATAGTTCCATTTGCAAGGAAAATCCAGCAAGAACTCTGAAAATGGAGGGCACACACACAGAGAACTCATTAACAGATTATTAGCATCAATCAGGATTTGAGTGAACCCTACAGCTACAATAAGCTGCAGTTTAATCTGTACCATATAGACATTTAAACTCACTGGCCACTTTATTAGGTTGATCTTACTAATATTGGGTTGGCCCCCTATCCCCCCCCCAGAAATGTCCTAATTCTTCATGCCACATATCCAACATTTCTCAGAGATTTTGATCCCCTTGAAATGATAGCATCGTGTAGTTGTGCAGCTGTACATCCTTGTCTAGAGATGATTTGTTTACTTCAGAAGGAACCAGAGTAAACAAAACACTTTCTACACTGTGGGAGACAAGGTGGAGGAGATGGAGGAATATAAGTACCTTGGAGTAGAACCAGAGACTTAAAAAAACAATCAAATAGGTTGGTTCTGGTGCTGGAAAAACTCTGAAACTGACTGTCCCAGAAGTATGCTGCACAAACTGTTGAACATAATCTTCTTCACACCCTCTACAAACAAAACAATGCAAAAACGGCTGTGTTCAGTCAGACACTTGGAGACAGAGGTCCAGAAGGTCATTCCTCCTGGCAGCCATCAGCCTCCAGAATCAGACTTTATAAACGAGTTACTGATTTAGGAATGCTCGGACTGTGGCATCAATGTTAAATTGGTACTAAGGAACAAAAGTGTGTTTAAAAAATCCTTAAACTATTCCACAACCAGCCTGTACTACTGCTACAAAGCAGGATTCTGACCCTACCATTAGACTAGTCAGACCAGACAATGTTTGTCCTCAGTTGTCCCAAATATTGTAAGCCTGTGCAAATAGTTTCCAGTTCTTAGCTGACAGAAGTGGTACAGAGTGCCGTCTTCTGCTGCTGTAGTCAATCTGCTTTAAGACTGAATATGCTGTGCATTGAGAGAACATTCTGCATTTCTTGGTTGTAACCAGTGACTCTTAGTTAATCTGTCCCTTCTTCTCTGACCTTTCACATCAACACAGCTGCAGCTCACCATTCAGATGCTCAGTTTAAACTTCAGAAAGTGTAATGGCCTTCTTAGACTTTGTTTCCCTTATTATTTTTTGTGTTTTGTCCCTTTACAGCAGTTGGTGGGTTGAGCCCATTGAGGTGATCAGAGGACATTGGACACTGGGGAATATTATATATAATAATATAGTGAAAGTAGGCAGTAATAATGCAATGGAAATTATCATACAGAAAGTGCTACTAACATCATAATATATTTATTCATGAAGTTTTTGATGGGCGCAGTCTTACCGGGGTTGTAGTGAAAAATTATATTTAGAAGATCCTGGTCTCCCCAGGTTATATTGAGCTTGTATTTCTGGAGTAAAGGCATTAGCAACTCTTCCCAACGCAGTCCCACTGATGTCATATCATTCTGTTGACACAGACCAGTGAATGCAAGAGTCAAACTGCTGGGTTTTCAGTGTATACCTCAACCCCATGGGGAGGAGGACATCTTGTGGTCAAATAAAAGCAGCACATCAACATATTCAACACTACCTTAAAGAATGCCCTCCTCATTCTCGTCATGTTCATGAGCATGACGCCCGAGTTGATGCCAGTTCTTCCATAGAATGGGTGCCGGGCAAAGCGGTTGTACCAGGCAATGCGGGGTTCCTCGTGCTCCGGGGCCATAGCAGCCAGCTGAGTGGAATTAAACTGGGACAAGAAGTCCCATAAGCGATCTACAGGCTGCAGGAAGAGGATGTCGGAGTCGACATACACGATTGAGTCGACGTCCTTTAATATCAGCTGCAAAGCACAAAGAAATAAATATTGTAAGAATAACATAGTTGCACAAATGTGACAATAATGAGAAACTCACAGGTAGGAAGAGTCTCTGCGAAGCGCAGGGTTTAAAGAGTTTCTTCCACTCCGCTGCATTTTCACTGGGGAAACTGATGGAGTAGATGGTGTAGTTAAACTTGGAGTGAACTAAACCAGACCACGACTCCAACTGCAACACAGATGATAAATAGTCATGTCTAACAACCCGAGCAACTACAGCACACACCAGACAAGCACTTCTCCCCAGTTAAGACCTGGATTACAGAAAAAAAACGTTCTCACGGCTTCCATGAAGCTGGCGTGAAGCTGATCTTCTGCAAAGATGTGCAGGTAGAGGTGTTTGTTGCTGAAAAGCACAGCAGACTTTATCATGTTCAGTGTCTCTTCCAGCCTTTCCCCGCAAGCCACCACAGCCAAATGCATAGGAGGCTCAGGTCCATGCGTAACACCATTACCAGCAGCTTCCATCTGACCGTGCTGACGCATGATGTACCTGGAGGAGAAAACAGAGTTGGAGCTTGTTTCAAAATGCTGCACCTGATTGTGATCAATCCTAAACTGCTAAGTTAGACACAGTGCTTGAATGGGAGCTAAAGATCTGAATATTATGAACTAATATTCTAAAAATCAAACAACCAACAAAGGCATGTTGATGTTGTTTGTATTAGAATGACCATTTTTAGCTTTTAAATGCTTTCAGATACATTCTTTCATAGATACACTGAGGTATTGTTAACAGCAAGAGGTGACCTTTGCAGTCTACAGGAGGTAAAACAATTGTTGCACCCTCTTTTGAACTTCACCTGTTTGTACTCAGATCTTTAAATACATATTTTTCTACATTCTGATCTTTTTAATGGACATTTCCCATCATGGACTTGTGTGGTATGTGGGACATGCGGATGTTTCCCGTGCACCAGCTTTAGAAATGGTTTATAAATTAAGAAAAAAACAAAAACAGGGCAGATGACGTGCTTTGGTGTGCGCTTTCTTATATTATTATCAGAATACACACTATTATGTAGTAAGTTTTGTGCGCGCGACCGCGGAGTATCCGCCACATTCCTATGCATCGCTGGTGTTGGGGAAATGGTCCCCAACCCATCTGCCCTCGTTTAAAGTGACATTTTACACACGAACCATTACAACTTTAACTTCAGCTAATAAAAGACGTGAATATGTAGTTCTACCTATTGTGCCGGTGTGGATTTTGGGGCCCTGTTTTGTCCGCGGTCCCTCGCCTGGCTCCGGGGTCTCTCCGTGGGATGACAACCCTCTTCGTTCCGATCGGCACGTCCGAGTAAAACAACTTACTGTACACGTATAAACCCGAAAACACGGCAAACACCGTGCACAATATCAGTGCACGTATGTAACGCCGCATAATGAAGTTTGAAAGCGAATCTCGGCGCTGAAGTCATGACACAGAAACTGGAGTTATGGACTGGCTTTGAAGCTAAACGCTATCATTAAGCACTTCCGGTTAACGTTTAGAAAATAAAACGCTTTCTATTGGATGTGGCAGCTGTGACAATGTCGCCATCTGGTGGCCGTGTTGAAGCACTGCAACTGTTTCACACGACCTCTTGGTGAACCGTTGCTACAAAACAGGATGGATCAAGAATTTCCTGTTGGTTTAAAGCAAAATTGGATCCTGTCATATGAAAGCTGCAGTCTAAATAGAGAAAAAACAGACTAGACAATGTTTTCCAATCTTCTAAGGAGCTGGCTGTGTGGTTTCCTGCAGCTGTGACCTATCTACTTCAAGGTCATACATCTTTTGTGTTATTAAATAGTATCCTTCATATATTGGTTGTAACCTGTGATCATTTGAGTTAACAGTGCCCTTTTATAAACTCCAGCTAGTCAGCCCATTCTCATCAGACCTTATTGATATTAATAAAGCGTTTTTATCCATTTACTCTTGAGACACACAGAGATGGTTCTGTGTAATAATCCCAGTAGATCAGCAGTTATATATTTAGACCAATAGGCATGTTCATCTCACTGAAGGGAAAAACATGTAATTTAGTCTGGTCAGCGTGTAAGGGGAAAAACTTTAAAAAAAGCTTATTTTTTTTAGCGTATTTTTAGTTTGAAGGTTACACACGAGACTTCCGGTTCTCCTCTCAGCTCTGTCCATGAACCTGATGTAGTGAAACAGAAGCAGGAGGTCGGGACCCTCCGTGGGGGGAAGGGTGGGAGCGGAAAGTGAATAGGTCTTACCTCTGAAAAGGCTCATTCAGTGTGGCTTTAAGAGTGCTCTTTATTTAGTTGGGTTCAATTGTCAAACAAACCTGCACGTCAGTTAAATTTTCATTAAGTGTGGGAACACAGTGCATGTCTGTGTAGCTGCAT
>JBAMHV010000025.1:11040931-11127503 GCA_037177535.1 Pseudomugil gertrudae
AACAAAAAACGAGGCATAAGTTATGTATGGCTGTCTGATTACTTTGTGCTGTGCTTCTAATAAAAATATTTGAAACAGAAAACCCCGGAGTCACTCTTTGCTGCTTTTTATTTTGCTTTACAGGAGAAGGTCTTTCTGATGGTCTCTTTCAAGTGGCATTAACAATAGTTCTTCAAGGTATGGCACTATCTGCTGTCTCAATCAGTCCTTCTACCTACCATCTTCAGTAAAATGCAGCTCTTTAACGTTAACCTATGTATCCTTCATGCATGAAAACTGCACTTAGCTGAAGTCAGGAACTTGTGCTGTGTCTAGAAATAACTTCCAAAAAGTGATAGGCTGATACTTGTCGAGTAGGGACACTTTAAATCTGGACCGGCATCCTCAGACCTCAGAATTATGGGAGCAGATCATTTAGAGACAGAATGGGGGAAAAAAGGCAACCAGCATCCAAAGATGTCCTCCTAGAAACCTGAAGGTTATTTAAAGAAAATAAAAGTTGATCTGAGAAGTTTGTCATGTGTTCCAAATTTCAAGCTTACCTTTTTTATTCATTTTTATTTATTATTATTTATTTATACTGCATCCCTTTAATTTAAAAAGAAATATCTATATCAAACACTAGAAGATTTTTTTCCTTTTAATTATGGCTTTAATCCTAGAAATGTATCTAATTATGGCACTACTGACCCCATTTTCCGTTGTGCTTATTGCCATCACGCTCCTTTTTTCCTCAATCCTAATCGTCTTAACAAGCAAAAACACCATCTTGGTTTAAATATGACTTCATTTTAAACCTGAGTCTGTTTCCATCCCCTTCTTTTGAAGGACTTCATTGAATTTGATGCCTTAAATTGAGTGACATCATAAAAAAACACCTCGTATCCATTTCCTACCAGCTAACGTTTGTGTCTGTGCTTTTACCTCATCTTCTTGTGACTGTTCTTCTTGAGAGCCGGCTCTTTATCGCTCTTGTCCCTCTCAACTCGCTCTTTCTTTTCTTTCTTGGGCTGCGATGGCAACACAAACTGCTGCGTGACCTGCTGCTGAGAGACGAGCTGTGAAACTGGACGAGGCTTCCTGGTCCGGCGGGAAGGAGGGTGAGGAAAGACATAAAGCAAGGGAAGAGAAAGTGAGAGGCAAAACGTGGCAGATTAATGAGAAGGGAAATCACAGTGAGCACCCAGCCTCATGCTTGCCTACCGCTGTAATCAAGAGGCAATAGTCGCTGCCAGTGCTGGTTAGGACGATAGTATTTTTAACACTGAACGGCAACACACAAAGATTCTAATAGCATACCTGCACAGGCTTGTTTTAACGCTCACATTGCTAAAATAAGACCTGTCTGTGCTTACCAGTTGACTTCACATGTGTGTAAAGGCCACACAGGTAGCTGATTTATGAATAACCTGTATGCAGCTTTGTAGTAACCATGAAAATAAACAGCAGCATGTCTTACAGGTGAGATGAGACAAAGACACTGCTACTCGCTGTGGTGTTGAACTTTATAGACATACCCTGCACACTTAAGTCTCACAGCTAGCATCATTGAGACAGATGTTACCATCTGGCATGAAGGACGGCTCGTTCTGATGGAAATTAGGTTGTAGCTCATTGAATGTGTGGCTATCATGATGTGGGTTAACTGGGGAGAAAGGCTGCTCTGTGTGTAAGGCTTTCCCTGTGTGGGAATAAGCTAAGAGATCAGATCAAAGTGCAAGCTTTACTTATACCTGATGCAACATATACCTGCTTTTATCTTTCAAACATGTTGTGGCATGAGCATTGCATCACTTTCAAGATAGTGAATCTCCTCATATCCTCGATATGAGGAGTGGAGATGGACAGCATGAACAGCCAATCATATAAGAAACAGCAGAACCAATGAAATGCAGTATTTTTGTTGGTATTCAATTAGTTTACTAAAACAGCTATAATGCTTTTATTTTTTAGAGAGCTATTCATATCTAATTAGTCTGGGTCCACATACAAGACAGCTGCCATATTTGTGTAAAGTGAGAACCCTCTGAGCTTAAAACTGTGGGACAGATAGGTGACATGGCAACGCCTAACCTCTAAAACTCATTCATTCATACAGTGTAATCCAATTCAGGGTCCCGGGGCACTAGAGCCTATCCCAGCAATTAGCAGGCGAGAGGCAGAGTACACCCCAGACAGGTTACCAGTCCATCACAGGGCCAACACAGAGGCACTCACATGCACACTCATTAATAGGGACACTTTAGAGTGACTAATGAATCTAGCATGCATGTCTTTGGAGGGTGGGAGGACACTGGAATATCCAGAGAGAACCCATGCTAACAGGGGACAGTAATTATTTCAAGACAGCATCAGTTGTCGAATTTAATTACCCACTATTCTCAGAAAATCATCTCTATACACATGCACAGTGCATGAGCTCGAGTAATATAAAAGAACACAGACGAAGACGATACAACTAAGCTTGGGCATTTAGGGTCAACGTTGTGTACTTCAGTCATTATTTATGCACCGCACCTTTTGAATCTACTGCTGTACAATATGTTGCAACATTATCATTAGCACAATATCAACAAGGCCTCAAACACATGCACTTAGGAGCAGCTAATTTCACTAAAGAGATTTTGTAGTGCATCTGACTGAAGGCTGTATAGTGAATAAGAACAAGCATGACAGCTGATGAGGAATGAATACGAATGAGGGAGGAGAAAAATAAGGACATTCTGTCACTTCTTATGTAAGCACTTGTAAACAAACAAAACTGCCATTATGCAAATTATGGCTTTTTTTAAAAGAGAAAAGCACCCAACAGAATAAAAGGATTCTGGTAAATATTTGATGAAAACTAAACATGTTCACTGAAGGCAGATGGCGACAACTTCTTGGCAGGTGACCTTTTATACAAAACTTCCACAAATGACTTCAAGCAATCAATCAATACCAGTGAAACATTAGGTACCTACATATTCCTCCTCACATCTTCATCCTGTGATGTCTACTGCCTTAAAGATGTTATATTATGCAACCAGTTTATGTGCATGCATAAGGGCTGTAATGGCAGCTCTGTCAAGGACTCTGTGTATTTGTGTCTTTCAGGGTTGGCGAGAGCCATCGGCGAGAGGCAAGTGTGCTGAAAAGGCCATCTGTTGAGACCGCTCACATTTTTAGCTATGATTTGCAAAGCACACGCAAACACATTTGAATGAGCCTGCACACATCACAGCATGATATCTGCTGCACCCAAACATGAATGCAATTTTAAAATTAAGTCCATGTGAATAAAATAATTGCACTGTTAGAAACGGATGCAATGTGATCAGGCACTGCTGAGTCCACTGAGAAGGATTTGTGCACATGACTGCACACGTGCACGCAAACACACACAGCAGCAAGCAGATGAAGCATGAGGGAATAATGGTGAAATGATATAAACGCTGTTTTCAGAGCCATATTTGGCAGCTTTATTAGAAATTAGAAAGCAGCATATTTTAAATGGTGCCTTCACTTGATGCTGTGAAATGTATCAAAGTAAGAATTTGTGTTTATC
This sequence comes from Pseudomugil gertrudae, assembly GCA_037177535.1. Taxonomy (NCBI): domain Eukaryota; kingdom Metazoa; phylum Chordata; class Actinopteri; order Atheriniformes; family Pseudomugilidae; genus Pseudomugil; species Pseudomugil gertrudae. Next base: position 11,044,479 of record JBAMHV010000025.1, read on the forward strand.
TTCAAATAAAGTGTCTCTAAATGCTGAGCAAAAACCAGCTGCCATGCCTCATGATGAATAAATGTTAATTAGTCCTTGCCTAATTTAATCATTAGAATGGCAACACATGGAGCATGGAGTTGTTTTTAAATGTATTTGATCGAACTGGATCCATCTGTAGAATAAGTCTGAGCCGCTGGACAAGCGCTGCATTGCTTTGTGCTGCAGTTTGGGCCAAAACAAACCATGGTGTCCTATTTAACTTGGTGGAGAGGCTTCCGCTGCACTTTCAGTGAGAAAATAAGTGATCAGCGGTTGTTTAACAATTCTAATGTGACCTTAATTAGGGTCCAGCTTCAAAGAAACCCTTCCTTGTTTCATAGTTATCAACGCTCTTGTAGAAACTTAATGTGATGCTAGAATGAGATGCAAATGATCTCTTGACCTATATAACTGTCTGATAAGGAAAAGATATGATATCCTCTGATATGTTGACCCTGTCAACAAGATGCAGAATTGCTGACGCTCTGCTTTTATAAATAAAAGGCTTTAGTATAGAACTGTGGCATATTTGTGTGTATCATGTTCAGGGTTACATTACTGATTGACAGTGTTTAATAAATGATTTACTTCTGCTCATTAACGCCAGAAACCAGAGCGAGGTTTGCTTAAAATGCAACCTATCAATCCATCACCTGAGTCTAATAATGTTATGTGCCAACGATAAGCACAACCCATCTTCTCAGCATGTTTCAGTGAAGCTGTTAGCCTCCAGCAGAGCCCGCTAAATAACCTGAAGGTGAACGAAAGGGGGGGGGTGTGAAATCCAGAGTAAACAGAGTTGCCTCTGTTAACCCAATCAAAAAGTGTTTATCTTACCACTTAGGCCCTCACTGCTGGCCTTCCTCTGGATGAAGAGTGTGTGTGTTTGTGTGTTTACTTATTCAAAAAAAAAATACTGCACATAAAGTAACAGCCTTTTCTCTCTGACATTAATGCTGGTTGTTGGAACAGCTGCTGAAGTCGATATTTGCTGCACTCATGCCATCCATTCTGCAACAGCTAATGGAGTCCCGTGCTGGGAAATTAGGATATGAGGAGAGCTTATACATACACAAAACTCTACCTCAAAGAGGAATGGAAGGACAAACAATAACTGCTACCATTTGTTTTTCTTCTCAGTTTGCAGGATGATTTTAGGTAAAATGTTTGCACCCCCCCTTTTTTTTCTTTTTTTTTTTGCTGACTTGCTTGAGGATCTTCCTTTTTTCCCATTTTGCACATGATTAAACAAAATAAGCAGGAGCCTCACACTTGGTTTCTCATGCCTGTAATTGTATCATTGAAACACAAGTTAAATGCAAGCATGTTTCCTCCTGCAGAATGAAAGCAGGGAGGAAAAAAGTGCTGCCGCTAAACCTTCACGTCTCAGTGACTGGGAACTCTTGCTGACCCCTTCTCAAATATGTCTCACACACACACAAACATGAGCACACATCATCTGCTGCTATCTCACTCCTCTGGACTTTCACACTCTTCTCCCTCCTTCTGAACAACCGGCTGACCTCATACTCTTCCCCCTCCAACCACTGGCCTGCAATTAAAACAGAAAACTACCTTTTGTGGCGATTAGCTTATTTTCAGAAAGCACTTTAGTGCTCATATTCAGAGACTATTTGTTTGCATCAAATGGCTTTTTAGCAAGATTACAAATTATTTCTACACCTTTGGGGATGTTTTTGTGATTACAATAGACCCCAGCAAAAGAGGAATAATAATACTGATCTTGGAATATCTGATCAGTCCAAAGTACAGAGATGCATATACAAATGTTTATCAAAGTGTGTTTATTAATCACTTTTTACTGTATGGGTGTGAGTGATCCATGCTTTCATCACGACTGAGCTCGATTTGTGTTGGTCTTTCCACGTTTCTCCTTCACTGCATGCACTTCCTGTCCTTTTTCAATTATGAGGTTTAAATTGTTTTATTTGTTTTTGAGACACTTTTGGTCTTACCCTGTCCTATCTCTCTGACCTGCTGTCCTCTACTCTTTCTGGTCACTCCGGTCAGTGCCAAGGACATGACGTAAGCTCAGATGGGACAAGGCTTTTGCAGCGGCAGCTCCTCGGCTGTGGAACACGCTGCCTATGCATGTTAGACGGGTGTCCACACCATCCACTTTTAAATCACTACATGTGATTGGGATTGGAGAGTTTATTTTATTATTATTATTTTAATGCTAATTTGGTGTTTTATACATTTTTATTTCTTAGTTTTACACTGTTTTATGTTGTGTCCAAAGTCCATCCTCCAGGGGCATGGTCCTGAAGGTGCTTGATGCATCCCTGTTCCAACACACTGTGTATTCAGCTAAATGGATCAAACAGAAAATGACATTCTGAACATTTGCTGATTAAATTGAGTCTGGTTTGCTCAAGCAGGCATACATGGAAAACCAACAGCATTGTGACAACGTATTAGAACCCCTGATATAAGGAGATGATGATAATACTGTACGTTAGACAATTCTTAACCCAATTTTAGTAGTATTTTTTTTTTAAATCTGGAAGAATGGTAAGGATAAAATCATCTACAAGGATAAAATGAAGTTAAAAAATCCTGAATGATTTTAGTTGGAATCATCCATCCATCCATTTTCTACTGCTTTGTCCCTGAACGGGGTCACGGGGGGGGCTGGAGCCAATCCCAGCTCACCAGTCCATCACAGGGCCAACACACACAGACAAACAACAATACACACTCACACACACTCCTATGAGCATGAGTCTCCAATCAGCCTATCCCCTTTGGACTGTGGGAGGAAGAGGAGGAGAGAACCCACGCTAACACGGGGAGAACATGCAAACTCCACACAGAAAGATTCTCGGTTTGACCCCCGCCCCAACCGGGGATCGAACCGGCAACCTTCTTGCTGTGAGGCCACAGAGCTAACCAACTGCACCACCGTGCAGCCACTTGTTGGAATCAAATGAAAGAAAAACAACAGTAGAACCCAGGCTGTGTTAAGTGAAAGTGAGAGCATTCCTACGCAAACATCACAGAGAAGTCAGGCAATGGGAGTGAATAGCTGTCCACTGTCCAGTTTAAGATAACCCTCTATGTGAGGTTATTTGGAAGGGGAAAAAAAGCTTTTACTCTCTGTAATGGAATTTCATCTGCTGCTGTCTTGGCCAGGTCTCCTTTAAAAAAGAGATCTTGTAATCTCAATGGGATATCCCTGGCAAAATAAAGGTAAAAATCAAATAAATGGAAAAAATGTCAATCTGGGGCAATGATCTGGGCGCTGTCATGTTCTGGAGTTGCTGCAGCTGGTCAGATTTAGGTTCAGCAAGGTTACACTACCAAAAAAATGAGGTCAAATTATTCTATCAGTGGGTTTTTTTCTTCTCTGGTGACATGGCCATATTTCAAAATAAAAATGCCAGGATTCATTAGGCTTTAATTGTGAAAGGGTGGATCAAGGAAATACTTTAGAACTAACCACCGAGTATGTGGTTCAGCACATAGCAAAATGTTCTTAACCAAAGATAAATAACATTAAACTATTTTTATTACAGTGCAGATGAAAGCACAAAAATGCCTTTTAAAAACCAAACATTTGTGCTTTTCTATTTTATTCTACAGGCATTTAGCAGACACTTTTATCCAAAGCGACGTACATCAGAGAATAAAACACAAGTAAGAAATCAAACATGGGAAAGCATAGATACCGGTAAGTGCCAGACTGCTGCGAGTCTGGTTGGACACACGTGTTGTCCTGTAGGACACACGTGTTGTCCTGTAGGACACACGTGTTGTCCTGTAGGACACACGTGTTGTCCTGAAGTGCTATATTCCATTTGTTTCCCAATATCAGTGCAGAGTTGTGGCAAAGAGCTGAATAGATCTATGAGTCAAATAGAAGAGTTAAGCTAAGGGCTGAAATGCACCTTAAACAGCTGAGTCTTTAGCTTGTACTTAAAAGTAGATCAGGACTCTGCAGACCGGACAGAGTTTGGCAGTTTGTTCCACCACTGAGGAACAACAGAGGAAAAGAGTCTAGCTAGTGATTTAGCCACACGTAAGGGCGGTAGGGTAAGGCGTCTTTCACTGGTTGAGTGTAACTGTGGAGAGGGAGTGTAGCTCTGAATTAAGGAGTTAAAGTAGACAGGAGCTGTTTGAGTTAATGCCTTTAAAGGTCAACTGGTCGTCCATCATGACACCAAGATTCCAGGCAACAAACGTAGGTGCCAGTGTGATAGAGTCAAAGTTCACCCTTATTACTGGAGGTAAGGAAGGATTGGCTGGACAGACTATGTACTCCGTTTTAGAGAGATTTAGCTGAAGGTGGCGAGCCTTCATCCATGCAGAGACATCAGTAAAACATGCTCATTGAGACGGTTGTGTCCTCAGATGGGCAGGATATAACACATCTGCTATCCTGACTGCATAGGGGTCAGTGAAATGAAGGATCTTGAAAGATCAGCTGAGGCTATTCCCTCTATTAAACAGTTGATCTGATAATGAGGCAAGGGGGAGAAGCAGGAGTTCAGAAATCTGCAGGTATTTGGACTGTGTATTATCAACTATCACATACATTGTGTGATGAGCAAACAGCCCAAAAGACAACTGATGATCTACAAATATGCACAGGAGCACCACCTTCATTTTGTGATGATTGTAAGATCGCTGTGAAATGGCTCATTTTACGCACTGGTGAACGCCTTCAATCCAGGTGTGTATGTATGCGCATCAGGTTCTTTTCTCTTTTTTTAATCAGCAGGTTGAATGTTGCTCTTGGGAGCTCCTCCAACCCAATGATTAATGCCTTTCCCTGCTTCCCTGCCTGTACATGCTACCACTCTGTGTGTGTGTGTGTGTGTAACAGAGAGACAGATGGCTTTCTACGTCCTGTGGTTTATGACACCTTCTGCAGCCTGCTGGCCACACTACGCTACATTCTCTTTTCACACAAGTGCCTGCCTGCACAAACACACAGTGTCATGCATCAGTGTCACCGCAGTAATTACAGGCTTATCACGTAGCCATAATCTTCAGCCACATTGACGTGATAACAGCCAGATTCATTGTCTGCTGGGTACACTGTGTTTGTACGCTATGTGAGCGTTAAAATCAGTAACCCACACATCTCAACAAACTATTACACTTATTAGAAGAGGTTATCATTTAAACAGCAAGGCATCCTGAACTTTTTGCCTGCATACATTCATGTGTATGAAGATGCCATTTTTAATCGGTTATTGTTGTTTAATTGTTGCTACGCCTGTGTTTCCATTTAAATTACCAGCTCGTAAAGCAGGTTTGTCTGTTGTTGCCTGGTCTAATTATGCTAAATCTGAAAAATAAAACCTGGATGTGTTTCATAACAACTCTTTTCATAAAAGTCTTGCCTCACAAAAAAATAGTCACACATCAACGGTGTTGCAGAATAATGAAACCAAACACAAAAGCACTTAACAGAAGGAAAACCCATGCTTTTCAGGTGTTGCTTTCTCTTGTTTACAGGTTTAGTGTAATCGGAGAAGAGGAAAATGTGCATCAGCACTATATAAAAGAGAATAGAGAAGGTGGGGATAGGTTTTGGGTGCATGATATATATATTGTTTTTATCACCAACTAGAGAATCAAGTTATTTCCTTGTGATGTGGACAAGAATGTTTAAAAAAATATGTGCATGATACAGTATAATCATCCTATGGGATAGACTTAAAATAATCTTATAACATTTTCTCACAGATTTTAGTTTATCTCTTCAGATCATATGATTTTTCTATGGGAATTAAGCCGAGTCTGATATTTTAATTCAGGCATAAAACGCCATCTTACAAATCTCTGCATCCTAAAATGATGAGTTTAATGTTAAAACTCTCATCAGAAAGTCTGACTGGAACCTAGGTCAACTTTAGAACTGAACTACTTTATTGTATGCCCAATAAATATGTCAAATAAGTGTAGCAGTGTCATCTTGAGTCATGTCAAAGAGCATTGCAATTAGATTTAAGTGGTGAAGCAAATATACATGGCTTCATCTATTTCAGGGAATCGAGCTGCAGGATGTTACATGTTACAACAAAGTTACATCTCCAGAATATGTGGCGCTTTTAAGGTGGCCAGGGTGGCATTTGGTTGCACATTTTTAGAGCATCTTAAAAAGGATTTTAGATCTAATAAAGGAATTTACCTGATGTTAGCATGTTACTTTCAAACATTTCAATGTGAGGAAAAATGTGTTATATGTGGTTTCAGGGACTGTATTTAGAAGTTGCACATCAGGTAATGGAGATTTTCCAATTTGAGCTGAAAACAGACTATAAAGAATGCATGAAGAACACCTCAATATACTGAGTGCTAAATAAACCAGAGCTACGTGATCCAGTTTAATTTAAACCAGCAAGGCTGCTGGTTGAATCTAAAGTTAGTTATGGCATGAAAATGAGGACAAATACATCCTGTAACCAGTCTTTTTAGCTAAAGGAAGATACAGATTGAAGAAAAATTACAGTATTTTAGCAATCGTCGGGCAAGAGGAAACATACACCCTGGACAGGTTGCCAGTCCAACACAGAAACAACCATATGTGTAAAAATAAAAGTCATGTTAATGATGTGCAGTGTTAATCAGTTGCACATACTGTAATTACTGCAACATTTTGTGAGGTAATAAATAAGATACTGTAAACACGTTCTTCTTTGCATTAACACAGTAGGTGTTTAAAATTCAACCCCCACCACGAGGAAAGACTCGTCTCTGCAACGCTCTACCATGACTCACAATCTCCATTTCACACATCAAACAGCTCCAGCAGGCTTATCGTTATCTTTTAACTATAATGGATGTTGACTGAAAGGAGTTACTGGCTGGATTCCCAAAGTTCAAGTCAAACATATATACATGAATTAAAAAAAGACATCTGAAGATGAGGCATTTTGACATTAAACAGAAACTATGTGAAGACTTGTATAGTCAGCTTGCAGTTGAAATATTTTTGTAACTTAAAATTAGACAAAAGAAAACATGGAAATGAGCTGGACTGGCACAATTATGGCCTACTTTTTAAAGTGTGTTCTGTATATAGAGCTGCTGCAGAGCATAAAAAAACATCTGAAACAGTGAAATGCTGCTGGTTCCCCGGCCAGTCAGAACAGCTCGCGCTTGTTTAAGTGGAGCTTACGAAAACCTGCACATCAGTCACCCTGTCAGAAAGACGCCCTGGGTTAAGTTCAAATCCAGGGGAAAGAGGGAGAGAAGGAGAGCAGATGATGATCACGAAGATAAGGAAAAATAACAATGGAGAGGGGGAGAGCACAAACTAATAGGAACACGATCAGGCTCGGTGTCCTGACCTGCAGTAATAGGCTGTAACGCTGCCAAACAGACTCCTGAATGTGGAGAGTTTCCCCGGTGGCTCCGACTTGTCAGATCAGCTCAGTGAACTGTTGCAGGTGCTGTAGACACCAGAGAAGGTCACACACTGCTCTATTATACCCTGTATTTTCTTTATCTAAGGAGGGCGTTAGGGTTAAACAACTGTCTGTTAGTGACACTTCAAATGACCATTTCATCTAAAACATGCCTCAGCTGTCTCTCTACATTGTCTTAATGGATATAGTTGAGGAAGCGACTTTGTGTGCTTTGCTGAAAGACTGTCTGGGAAACTTGGCTACCATAGGAGTCAAACCTGTAACCTTGCAGTTTTTTTAAAAGCCTCTAACAATAAACTTTTATTATTTACATCTACAACGCCTGCTTTCAAAGTCTGGGACTGAGCCCAATCACGTAAAGAAGAACTTTTTCTTCAGCAGAGCCTTAAATTAGTGAGATTGTGTGATATGTTGTGATCTAAGAGCTCCTCTAGGACCGCTTTAATTAAATAATGTGACACAGCAAGTTGTGGTGGAGGAGTAGCATTTTTTTTCTGTACTAATTTACACAAATGTCTGCACCAGCTTTGTAGAACGAGGAGGATTTTCTCTGCAAATGAAGTGACAGAAAGGGTGATTTATTGAAACTTTTGTGCATGTGAGCAGATTCTACATTTTGTTTTATCAAATTTGACTTGACAGCATTAGCAGAGCACCAGCCAGTTTCCATTTAGTCACACTGTCTTCCTTTTACATCATCTCCTCAGATAAGCGAGTCCAATTCTGCTGATGTATCCGTGTCTGCAGTGGATTCAGAGCCCTGACATCCTGCTTTCAATAAGCCGCCTGCTTCAGGCTCCTGCAGGAGATCATGTCACATCACAGAAAAGATCGCCTTTATAAATCATTCATCTTCCATCTTGGCAGACATAAATGCAAACACTCATATCTACCATTCTAGTCTATTTTCCTCTATTTTACGCCTAGTCTTTGGCCAAAATATACCAGATCCAGTTGGGCAAAGTGACATTTTATGTCAATGTTATGATCTGATTTAAACTATTTTTAGGGCACTACATGCTCCTGTCGAGCATTAATTCATTACCTCCCAGCAAAAGCTCAGTCATGCTTATTTAGTAACCAGTGTACGAATTGGCTCCACCATTTATATTCTGCATGTTGTATGCCCTTTAGCACCTTCAGCTTGCTCGCATAGAAATCCACTTGTCCAGCATGTTTGTCCATTAACAGCTGCAACCACCTATGTGGCCACTTTGTTCAGACCACGTTTGGCATGTGTACATGTTCACGTGTGTCCTTCTGCATGAGCGTAACCACATTACTGGAATGCTTCTGCAGCAGCACTGCAGGTGGAAAGACCATATGCTATTGACATCAAACAAGACCTTCTCGCAGACATTTTCTAAATTTGTCGCTACAACGTCAAGGGCTAGTAGCGATGAATCTCCGCTCACAAGTCCATGCCAACTCCTCAAAATCATCCAGATGGGAAAGACAAAAGATGCCACAGCTTTAAGCGTCAGGAGGTTTCAGACAGGTTCTTGGCAGAGCTTAAATCTGCTTCTATCTAGCCTATCCTACACACAGAGGAGTCAATGAAGTGTCCACAATAATCGACACTTAGCTGCAATTAGATGGACCAAAATCATAGAAGCATGTCTGCAACTTAAGCTAAACTCAACAACTGTGTTGTTAAACGTTTATGTGTGTGTTTGCGTTCAAATGTGTATGCAGTCATGTTGAAAATTTGCATGATGAGAGCATTTGTACGTGTGTGTGTGTGTGTGAGTGTGTGCACCTCTGATGACAGCAGGCTGATTAAGCTGTTGCATAGTAATGAGCTACGGCTGTCTGTCTGGCAGCTGCTCTGACAACCTCTTTTCACAGCTAGCCCTCCCACACACACACACACACACACACACAGATGCAAACACAAAGAAATAAATACAAAAAGTATCAAAGATCTACTGTTGTTACATCGTGGCTTAAACATTGGGAAAGTTGTGCTAATGCAGAAGATAATTAGTGATGCATTAAAGAGGGAGATCATGTAACAATACATAATGTGTCCCACAGCCGAGGCGAACCGCTTACACTTCCTTTCCTTCACCCTTTGTTGTGTTTTCCCCCTGATAATGACTGCCACTCAGAAATAACCGCAATTTCCTGCTTTAAATCACTGATGTCAGGAGAAACATCAGCCACAGGCGCAGAGGGCACAAAGGGTGCACATCCATGCTGTTTTTTGTATGCGTGACTATCCATAAGCGAGGTCATGTGCACCCCTCCGAGAGTCATTTATTCCTCTCCTCTTGGTTACAAATGTCTCTGGGGCAAGGAGATGAGTGTTTGCACCTAAAAGAGAAAGCTCTCGCTGATATTAGTGTCACCACCCACATAAAAACAGACTAAAGCACAGGGGATGTGTCAGGTAAAATGAAGAAATTCAACATAGTGAGTTTGACTAACTTTAAAAATATGCATGCATTTTCTTTAAAACACAGAAAAAACAAACAAAAAACTAAACAAAACATCACTTGTAATAAAAGTAGAAATAAACAACATTATGTATGGATTCTATACAAGATATTCAAAATAGGATGAGTTAAAAATGTAACATCGTAAATATATGAAGGCTTGTTTAACTCCTGGTTCAGAGAGAGATGGGGTGGCTTGCTCCTGGATCCCTCGGGACCCCTTAAGGGCCGCAAATGGCAAACATATGAAAGATCCATCGCCTTACCTTGTTGATGTCCCCTTCCTGACATCACACATCATGCACTTAAAAGCCTCTGCTGTGTTCTTGTACGTGCACACGCTGCAGTCCCAAAACCCCTCGTCGGAGGAGGGCTTCGGTTGACGCTTCGGCCTTTAAAAGACAATCAATGTAAAAACAAAAAGAGAGAATTTTAAAACCGAAATCAGCAGGTAATGGAGCAAAAAAAACGGCACGAGTGAGTTCGGCTCTCATCCGCTATCGATAGCAAACATCTGGCTGAGCCTGTAAGGATTTAGGAAATCATCTGCCAGCGCGCTGTGATCTCACACTGTAATTGCCGATGAGGTTTTAACACCCGCACGCGGGATTCTCGCACGCGCTCATAAACACACGCAGCGAGAGAGGGAGAGACCGGAGAGAAAACCCATTTTTTCCACCCGCGCGCTCGCCTATGTTCGCTCCCCTCCCCTGGCTAGGTTTTACAACAAGCTAAGGCTCTTGTTACCTTGTGGGGCTCCTCTTGTCGCCCATGCCAGACCAGGGTTTATTTAGAAGAGCTGAGATGAGCAGAAGTCTGGTTGTTTCAAATTATTTTAGCAAAGAAATGATGCGCCTGAGCCGCTCGGCTTCCAGCTGTCGTGGAAACTCCGCTTGGGAAATGAGCACGTGACTCGACGTGGCCAATCAGAGGCCAGGTTACTTCCCGAGGCTGACATTCCTCTTCATGAATCAACGCTGCCTTCATGTACATCATGTACGCTGCTAAGCTATGTGTTGTGGCTGCTAAAAAATGATTGCTTATGAAAAATATGAGCAAGTCCTCATATATATATAAGCAAATAATTAAAAACACCTCATTATCTGAATATTCAAAGATAAAAATATAGGTATTTTACAAAACCAAAACCGAATCTTAGTTTAGGACAATAACGTGTAGCACCTTAAACACATCACACATTCTCATTTTGCGCCCCAATGATCATTTCTACTTCTTAATGCATCTTATATAGTCTAATTATGCAACTCTGCAACTCCTTCTTGCAAAAATAAAGATTAAATAAAAGCCATCCTTTCTGTAACTTCTCCGTTTTGGAATATCATGAATCCGTGAATCATTTTGATGTCATTGTCATACCTGTTTTGGCCTCGCGCACAGCCATGTCGCAGTTTGTTATATTATAATCGCATTAATCGGGGAAATCCTTGGCTCACTCTTTGCATGCAGCCACGATAAAAAATAAAATAAGTGCATGAAAAATAATGGAAATTACAACGGAACAATAAAGTGTAATGTATTAACACATTTCCTCACACACACACCTGGTTTTACTGGTTGGAGTGGAGAGGACAATACACTCATATGGCCAACAGACATGTGTCACCACAAAAAATGAACAACAAATATGTAAAAGACAATTAACAAAAACATTAAAAGTGTTTATTGAACTAAGCACAACAGGAGTAAATAAAACAGAATGACAATAAATCTAGAGGCATACTTTTGCCCATATGACTCCATCCATAGTTATTGTATAACTTCTTGCTACAATAAGTGTGAGTATAATCAGTCACTGAGCTCTTCTTCATCACTAAAGTATGCACTCTTTTTGATCCTTGGTTTCTTTGAGTCGGATGATGTGGAAGCACGAGCACTTTCTTCCTCTGCCTGCCTCTTCTGTTTGTTCTCTTCTTCCTCGATACAGGCTTGCTGGTAGAACAAAGCAATAAGGTTAGCTGATGGATAATAAGTCTTTAAGTAAATCTATTGTTTTTACACATTCTATTGCAGGTTATTGAGGCATTCTCTCTTCTTGAGTCTCTCCTTAAATATTTTCAATGTCAAAATATACATTGTATATAAAGCTGTGTTTTGTTAGATCTAATAACAGCAGTGTTCAATAGACTTGTCCGCTTAGGTGTGAGGAAAATGAGAAGCAACCAGGTCCCTCTTTGGATGATCACATGCAGTTTTTAATGCAAGCTTGACTAAATAAGCATGCATGAAAATATTTAGTTGATTGAAATTGTAGGATAAATTAAATCTTGTGTGCGTCCAGTGTTCTGTCAGTATATCAATGCATCCCCTCGTTGAACAGTCTATGATGCAATCATTCCAAATTTGGTTTTACAAACCATTAGAGCCCCGAGGGCCCCAAGGTCTCCTTCTGTAACATTGCATGAGTTAAAATATAAGAAAACCACCCTCCACAAAATTTGAAAAATGCTAGAAACTGCTGGCATGAGGGTATGATGGGAGCAGACAGCTGAAAGCTTAAAATATGGAGTGACAGCAGCCAGAAGCCACCATCAAGATGGGAAGTGACAGATTAAGAAACAGCTGTGCTACAGAGCGGTCAGGTGGAAGGCTTTTCACACAAGGTAGTCCTGAACCGGATCAGTCCGAGCAGTTTGGGCTATTTCGCTGGCCCTCCAACTTGCAGCAGCCTTCAGAAGCACTGCTTCAAGCTGCATTGCTGCTGGTCGATATGTTTTACACTTCTGTTTGTCTCCAGATGAGACTCAGCAGAGAAAGAATAAAGTTGTTACTTTAACACCCTCTAAAGCACAAATGTGTCCCTTTGAAGACATATTTTCTCAGTTCTGTAAAAGAGTAAAAGTCTTAAACTAGTGAATCTACTTCAGACAACAAGCTCACATATGTGTCATTGAATGTGTTTTCTATGCCCACATGGCTAGTATAAGCCATTTGAAGGGACGAGCTGCAGTGTTTTTTATTTTAATCTTGTGACGAAGACGAGAACATAGTTTACTTCTACACGAGGAAAAACAAACCCTAGTTTAACACTGTAGGGGGTGTTTCAAGTCTTTTTTTAGCCCCCAAAAATTCTAATTTTTATTTAATTAAAAACAAAACAAATTTCAACAACAGTATACTTGGGTTTTATCACAATTTAGTAACACTATGTTGTTTACAGCTCAAATAGACATTTTGCATGTACCTACCATTTAATATACCTAATAAAGATGGAAAAGGAAAACTATTTAATTAATTATTCAGATTTTCATTTTTATTATGAATAAAAAAAATGTAGAAGTTCTGTTAAAGTGAACAAGTTTGAACATTTTATAAAAAATAAAATATTCTATTTTAAGAATAAATTTTGCAAGTAATTAATTATTAGCCAGTTATTAGTTATGATATTGTTTCCTCACAGCAGTATCAAGCCAGATGTTTACTTCAATAATAGTATTAATTAGATGAGACAGGAGAGTGGGCATCATTGCATGTTGTGTGTGTGTCTGAGTAAATGTGAGAGAAACTATGATGATACCTAAAAAAAATTTTTTGTCAAGCACTTTGTGCTACTCTTTGTAATAAAATGTTATTCATAAATCACTTTTATTTTAATTTTAAAAAGCTTTAACTCTGTTTCAAACATAGTTACTTTTTAAAAGAAACTAGTAACTATAATAAATTACCTTTTTTCCTTTAAATGCCACTAGCTTAAATAGAATTATTGCAGCTTCAATGTGTATGGTTGTTGTGCATCAAATAAAATAGTATAATACAATAATATGAAATAAAAAGATCCTTTCTTTTAATGCATCCTTACCTGAAAAGCTATGGCTTGGCTTAGACTATCTAAAGCGGGGTCTTCTCCTTCTTCTTCACTCTCTTCCTCTTCGCTAGACAGAGGAGAGAAATGCTCTGACTTAGTTATTTAAAAAACAAAACCAAATGTCAATATCTGCCACAAGAATACTTACACATGCTCAGGCTGTTGTTGTACCCTTTTCTTCTTTTTCTTTTCTTTCTTCTTTGGAGGTTCCCGCTCTCCAAGTATATTTTTTGGACATGCATAGCTAAGATGTCCTGTATCCTGAGATTTAAAAAAACAATGCAAAAATGGGATTTTCATCCAGAAATGACAAATAAGTAATCATACCTGCAATTGTAATTCCACAGTTGAACAACTAAGTGCATACTCACCCCACATTCATAGCATTTGGTCTTGTCTGTGTAGTTTCGCCTTCTTATAAACTCAGTCGCTCGCCCATTGTCTATAGCAATGCTGGCTTTAACCGTTCTGCCAAATAACTAGACGACACACATTTTATTCTGGATAAATCAGCTTCCATTTAGGAAAAGTCACTGGAAGTTTGGCTGTTTCTTCTGATAAGTGTCATTTTATATGTAAAAACTCACCTGTTTGTTGTTCACTGCTCTTGCACAGTTATGAGCTGATTCTCTGTCCAGGAAGAGAACAAACGCCACTCCTTTACTTTGGCGAGTGTCTTTGTCCTTAACAATGGTAACCCTGGGTACATAAAGTATGAAAATATTACTTTTTATTACTGTATTTGTACCTTAAGGCTTTAGCTGGATCTGTCATAATTGCAAGTACTGAAAATTGTTTAGAGTACAAAGGTGTTTGAGGATTTCTAACGTTTTAAGTGTAACATAACCATAGACTGAGACAGAAATACTTACTTCACGACTTTTCCATATTTAGAGAACAGCTGAAATGACAGTTCGTTAGACGTTTGCAAAATCAGTGAGTAAATTTACTGTGTTTTATTAAAGCAAATTAAGCACCGTATAGTATAGCCGTAATACTTAAATTACCTTATGCAAGTCATTGTTGGTAAGAGAGAAGGGCAGGTTTGACACATACACTGTGCTTTTGCTTGGTGCTAAACCTCCGCTCATACTGGAGACTTACAATTCTGTAAGACAAACATACTAATGATTAAAAACAATAACGATTTCAGCCTATTTTATACATCTTGCATGTTCAAATGTTTTTTAAGCAAACGACTACATTCGCCAAATTACTCACCGATGCAGATATCACTGATATAATACGAGTTAAGTGTACTAGAATGCCATACTTGTGCTAGTTTGTACTATGCTTTTGATTTCACAAACAGAAACAAGCTACACATCTGTCGCATTTTGATGACGTTTACGCATTGCCCAGTAACTAGCCGTTGTGTC
This sequence comes from Pseudomugil gertrudae, assembly GCA_037177535.1. NCBI lineage: Eukaryota > Metazoa > Chordata > Actinopteri > Atheriniformes > Pseudomugilidae > Pseudomugil > Pseudomugil gertrudae. The sequence goes on from JBAMHV010000025.1 coordinate 11,059,543, forward strand.
CATGTAGCCTACCGGAGAAGGCTAGGGTAACTAAACCATACAGGAAGGTGAGATTGTTTTGTAATTTAGCGGATAAATATTTAGTTGTTTTTTTATCTAGCATGCATTTATCTCCAGAGTACCATAAGTCACTGTACGTTTTTGATTCTGATTTTGTTTTTTTCTTTTATTTAAGTAGTCACGAAGATAAGCTAACCTGCTCCCTCCTCAAATACAACAGGGTTCGCTAATTAGCTTTCCTAGCTTTATAGTTTGTCCGCATTTGCATCGGCATAATCATCAACACAAACAAATAGATAAAATACACATGTTATGTGAGAATTGGTTTGTTGCTGCTACAGTTTGGTGCTAAATAGAGCTAAACATTTCTGAGTGAACAAATCGGCAACCTACTAGTGCAGGAATAAACTTAAGCTGGTTTAATAGTTAAAACATATTTTGAAACAATACAGTTGGTTGTTTATTATTATCTTTATGCTTGGTTATAATTAAAGCTATATAGAATTATTTTTAGCAAAACACACTCAACTTTTTCCAACGTGGGTGCAGTAATGTTGTTTAAATATCTTTACAGATTTTTTTGAAGATATTTCAGAGGCACGTCATTAAAAAAGTAAGTTTATTAACTGTTTATAGATCTTTTATTTGACACTAGTTTAAAACCATGAGACATCTGTTTTAATTAAATAAAACTATTTTGTTAAAGACATAAGCGAAATGTTGATTTTGAACTGTCGATATTTGATATGAAATGAGATGAACTCTTGTATAAATAATTGTAATCTCAGTATTGTTAATTTAATGCCATTTGCAGTGACTTATAGAAGAGACAGAAGTATACGAGAAGTGTATGATGAGCGCTTTCTACCAGATAGGCCGGTGAGTGGTTTACAAAATATAATTATCTATCTTTTTCCAGATTCCAGTAGTAGCACAATTATTTTGATTTATTTGAAGTGGCCCTGAAGTTTTGTTTTGTTTTTTTACTAAATTACTGGGCAAATACATGGTAAAAGCTGCAGTAATCTATTTAAAAATAACACAAGTTCAAATCCAAATGTGAACTATACCCACAGGGTCCATATCCACGGGGAGCTGGGGCCGTGGAAAGAAGAGGCCCCTTTGGCAGGCCAGATGAGGACTACGGTCGGGGTGGCTACGAATATGAAGGAGGTCCCCGTTTCTACCCAAATGAAGGAGGTCCTCGACCTTACCATGAAGATCAGAGGGGCTACCAAGGTGATGGCCTTCATTTTCCTGAACGAAGAACAATTCCACCAACAAGAAGGGTAAGAATGTAAAATAATTTTAGTTCTATTTATTAGTATTCTTATGAGTATGAACAAGCTGTATGGAAGAACAATTAGCAAGAGGCAGGGTAAGCTGGACAGGTTGCCGGGCCACCACAGGGCAAACTTACTAATGCTTAGTAAATTATCCAGACTCCATATTTGGTTGAATATACTCAAAGTGAGCATGAAATGTGGAAACTAAGAAATATCCTAAATTTAATTAAAATAATATATCGGTCAGGGTTTGGTAAAATTAGTCACTTAGAACAACCAAAATTGCAATGTTTTTTTTAAAGTTAGTTGTGTTGCCTCATGGTTTTCTTGAAGCTTTAAACCCATATGTTTTAAATCCATAAGTCACAGTATATAGATGCTGTTAAACATAACTTCAGCTGCCATGTAGCTGTTGACAAAGTATTTGGTGCTTTGAATGTAACCTTATAACAAATACCTTTTCCAGAATTTGAGGAAGTAGTTGTTAAAATACACTATAATAATTTCACCTTCTTGTAAATAAAAAACTTTTTTAAATGTTGTTTATTAATAATTTTATTTATAAGTAAAAAATGTGCAGAGTTTAAAGATGTCTGTTAATATAAGAAACATTAGGTAACAGTCACCTTTTCCTCCACTCTCTCTGATCTGTTGCTACTCATCAACCACACACTCATTCATACAGATCCACTGCTTCATTTATAACTGGAGCTATGCTTTCCATCAAAAATATATCTCTCCTTATTTATGAGATGCTGTCAAGTTTCCAGCCATAAATTTAGAAGATTGCATGAGGAAGAGGGGAGGACAAATGGCAGTTGGGTTTGATCAACATATTGCCATCATGGAAGTAGTTTGCTGTCTTTAAGAATGAACTTAAACTTGATCTTTATATTTTTAAATGTGGCAAACATGAGAAAATACATTACATGTTTTTAAACACATTGTGTTTCTTCTACTTCAAAGATCAACAAAAATGTTGGCAAATCTAAACTTCAAGATACTTCATATTCATTTAGTTTGTTTTTAATAATAAACCATATTGGAAATAAATAAAATGTAGATACACAGTTACATTATTTTGAAACAACAAAATAGTTACATAATGGGAAAAAATCAATCCTGTGTAGAGGCATTGATCAAACCTTGAGTTTCCTAAAGACGAAAAGGAGGATCTGCTTATCTCTTGCAAACAAATAACATCTTTTAACATCCTCCAGGATAAAAAAGAAAGGGATCATTTGCTCACATTAATGTGAAATTCTTTTCTTCATATTAAAGAAAACAAAACATAGGTGACTATATGGAAAATGGTCATTTGCATATGTGTGAAGGCACCAGTAATACAGATATAACTGTAAAATAAATAGATGAACAACATATGCTTATCCAGACATTCTCTTCAGGAGGAGTCTGGCTTAGCAAGCCTGTTTAACACCAGCATGTCTGTATTAGAAAAGCACTTTTCACATGTAAAAATAAAATAAACACTTATTTCCCAAAGCAGCTAATGTAACAACAATACACACCCTTTGTTCTGACACCCTGTTTTGAGCTATAACTGTGAAATAAGTTTTCTGTTCATAATTAGTCATGTGGGTTGAACATTTGACATGTTGTCTCTGTACTTTGTTTTTATTATAGGTTTAGCTGCCCTGGAAATCATTTATATTTTCACAATGGCTACTGTAAATTTTACGCCTTGTCTTTGTGGTGTAGGAGGACTATCCTTACAGAGTGTCAAGAGAGGACTCGCACCAAGGGCGGCCTTTGGAATTTGGGTAAACATCTTCTGTTTGTATGGTAACAGCATCTTACTAGGAAATCACTATTATTTACTACTTATTATGGTATCACTTTGCTTAAATCCAGTAATCTGGGACAGGGGACAGACTTTCTCCATGCACTCATTCTCAAATCCTCTGCCTTTTAGTTTGTCCGCTTTAGGAAGACAGGATGGCTCCAGCAGGAGTTGCCCTCCTTTTTGCAGGATGTTTGTTTACATAACAGCAATCATAAATCATGGTCCATTTCTGACCCATATTGTCCCACTTCACCTTATTCATGTTTCATAGTGTTTCCATTGGGAATCACATTATTAAAATTACTGTCAGGTCATTAGAGTTGGATGGACAGGGTATTTTTTTAATTGGTTTATCCATGGTTGCAAATAACTTATTATAATTATTTGTATGTTAATTGCTAGTACAAAAAAAGGACATTATATCTGTGCTGCAGATTAGACTCCTCGTGTCATAATTCATAATGTAGTCTGAGAGTTTGAATTACAAGTAGGGATGTTTGATATTGGCTTTTTTATTGATATCCAATATACTAGTTTTGTCCAACTCTTAGTATCTGATATTATGATCCCACTCAAAAAAAACGTGGTAAATAGGATACATCCTCTGCTTTGCAGCTAATTTAATGTCTCTAGACACTTTGAAAGAATCCCAAAGCATGAGGATAATGATTCCACTTTCATGCTGCTTATGCTGCAAGTGGTGACACGGTTTGATGATGTCACCGCCACTGAATTTATTGGAGTTGCGTAAAACAAATTTATCTAAAAAACTAGACATAACATCTCTTATATATCAGTGTGATCTGAAGAGTTTGATACTTACTATTATTGCTCCTCTCTTAGGCTTTCACAATAAACCTCTCTGATTCCAAATCAGAGCTGAACCTTTGTCAATCGTTAACATACAATATATGTATCTAATCAGAGATTTTTTTCTAAACTCATTCAGAGGCCGTGCGCCACCTCCTCACAATGTGCGAAATCAGGGCATCTATCCAGCGCCCAGATCGCTCCCAGAAAGTGGAGAAGACACATTAGTGCAAGCCATCCGGAACCTTGACAGAGGGTATGACTATAGAGCCGCTACATCATTAGTCAGAACATTTCTCCAGTTATTAGAGTTAAATATATAATAATGTTCATTCCAGGTTAAACAAAAAAAGCTGTATTTTAGCATAACTTACATCTTATTCTTTGGTTAGAATGAAAACCGAGTATTACCTGTTACTCATCAATTACAAAGGCATACATGGGACAACAGTATCTTTATAGTTCAGTTAATTTCAAGCTAATTGCATGCTGATTCAGACTGCTAGGTGGCAGCATTGTTTTCTGAACATAAACTAGATGCAGCATCACAGCTTTGAACATTGCTTTTGGTTTGACCATATCAGATTTTATCCACATATTGTCTCACTGTGGTTTTTTTATTTATTAAATTTTTTTAGGGAAGAGAGAGACCCCTACAGGAGAAAGACAGGCCTATTTCCTCCCCTCAGAGAGCGTTCCCCAGTGCGCCGAGAGGTGGCCCGCTCCCCCCACAGTCGCTCTGGCTCCAGCGTAAGCAGCAGAGGATACTCCCCGGACAGAGCCAAAAGCCTGCCTTTTCCCTCACAGCAAGGCAAGAGTATGTAGAAGGTTTAGATTCACATAACGCTGTAGAAAATGAACTGTAAATGGCTTGATGAGCTATTTATAGTTGGAGCATCCTTGTAATACAACAAAGTGATGCTTAAAAGATTTGATTGATTTTAACGGCTGTAGTTTATACATATTAACTACTTGCATAACTCGGATTATTATAACAGACCTGCAAAGAAATAAAGCAAGACTAAATATAGGACAAAAATAGACCAGATAAACAATTTGCATGGCTTGCAAAAGTTTGGCAGGACTCCTGTCGTTACAAAGAAGACCGACTGAGTGAGACATCAGTCATTTCAAAAGCTACATATACAGTATAAGATTAGTCAAACCAGAAAAACCATCATAATTTAGACGAATATTTAAGCTCCAGTCAAAAAGAAAATCTGTCCCAAAAAATGTGCATTCAGTATATCCCACTTATGGTTTTATTGTCTGTCCCTGACTGATAATCTGGCTGATTGGCTTTTCAGGCGTGGACGGTCCAGAGGGTCACACAGGTTTTTCTGAGCAGCTCTGGGGGGCGCTCTTTCCTCAGCAGAGTGGACCTGACACTTTGGGTCTGTACACTAAAGCCATGTGAACAAGCTTGGACTTGGGTGATGTTCTGGCTTGCATCCTTGTCATGTCAGAAAACAAGTTTAAATGAGATGAGAAGGATGTAAAGAACAAAGTTAATGTATAATTGCCAGATTGGAACTGATATTTACAGGAAACTCTTCAAAGGAAAAAAAACGGCTTCATTTGAGTCGAGATATATTTTTTTACTCACATTTTTTTTCACCCAGGTCTGGAGTGAGTTACATCATGAAAGTAGTTTATTAAATAGAAGCTAGCTGGAAGTTTCCTGTGTTGGGATGTTCATGGCTGTTCCATTACCTGTTAAGGAGATACTTCAGCACTTTTTAGTTTTTCCTACACTCATGCATGCCCAACCGTCTCTTACGTTCTCTTTAAGTTACATCTCAGATTGCACTGCTCTTCTTTTTTAATGATTGAACCAAAAAGTGCTAAGGTGTGTCCTTACTTTCTGCATGCTTTGTTCATTCCCTTTTACTGCAAGTGTTTATGCTGCTATCCTCTGTGTTGCTCATCTCTGCTTACATTCTTGTTTTAACTCTTGCTTTCCCCTTTTGAGATGAGTGTGTAGTGTACATTCCAACACAAAAGTGCTACATTTTTAATTGCTTTACCAGACTTGGATGTTTAATTGTAACTAAGAGCAGGATGAGAAGAGTTACACACTAGCTCAGCAGTAGGTCAGTGAGTGTGACAGGTATTTGTTACGCACGACCCCTAGTAAATTGTGACGTACAGAGCTGGTGACCTTGCGGTTTGGTTTTCCTGCAGGGTATGAAGAAACTTATTCTCAGATCAGGATAACTGGTAAGTATAGTTGTTGTAGAGAACAGCGGTTGACCAGTATAAGATTAAACTGCGCAGCGTTTCTAATAAATAATTGGTAAATATTTCCCCACAACAGGCACAAAGATAGGGCTGCCAGTTCTGTCTTCATTGTTTTATTTTTCTTTATTTGTCACAATAATCAGTAGTAAATGGTGTGTAGCTATCGGCTGATCAGATCCAGATCAATGAAAACAAAATAAGTTGACATGCAAAGGATTTGTTTCAGATAAATGAAAAGTTTACTGTCGTTTAAACTCAAATCTGTTCCCAGTCTGGGTAACATGAGTGGACAGAAAGTGTTTCTAATGTGTCCTGCAGGCAGCTCGGTCTATCTGCCACTTTGTCAGGCCCCATAAAGATGCCACTAGCTCGTGTGTAGAAGTTGAAGGAAAGGGTATAGGATGTCTGATGGATATTCCTGAAGCCAAAGCATCCACTCTGGGTTGTTTTCTCTTTCATTTGTCAGAGTTTAGAGTTCACAGTTGGTGTTAGTTGACCACAAGTTGTTGGACAATGCACGATACTTGTAGCTTGTATCAGGATTGGTAGAAATAAAAAGAAAAGTGGTACAAGAGCTGCAGAAAACATGAGCAACTGGAGAGTAGGCGGTGTCCTCGGCATGTTAAAATGATCTCATCGACTGGAGTTTGGAGCAAAGCTATCACATCTTTTTCTAAACATTTCTAGCTTGTGTATAAATCTTATTCATGAACTTTGTTCAGAAATCTTCATTAATAACATCTCTCTTTCCATGACATTCCTTCTTGCTGCTTTTCCCCCCTTTTTTTGTCATCATTTTCTTAACCCACAACTTTTCTTATGTATCCTTTCTGAAACAAAACTCTTGTTCAACGCTGTTCCACATTTTAATATGGTAATTCTTTTCTCTCTTGTCATCTTGAAATCACAGACAAAATCCCCGGCCTGTCAAGAGAAGGCTCTCCACATAGTGCAACATCTATAAAGGTGAGCTTAAAACAAAAAGCCATAAGATGCTGATTATACCCAAGATGAGCACAAAAAGCTTTCATTTTTTCACAAATATGTTATTGGTTTAAAGATAATCTGCACTGCTTTCCACTGTGGTCTGTTTTTTTATTTATTGGTTGCCATGGACGCTGCCTTTGTGCAGCAGGGTGCATCTGGAACTTTTTAAAGTCCATCCTTATAAGCATTTAGTCAAGGTAAAGCATGTTAATGGCTTTTAAAGTGGTGCTTAGACACAGCATAATAGCCATTGGTCCTTCGCTTTGTTTACCTGCTGTGTAAGCAGACTTCTGTCACAAGAACTTTTAATGGTACAGGGAAAAGGGTCAAGTGTTGACAAAGTTTGAAAAAAGTACTTTTAGCATCGAATGTGTATATCTCCTGACTGGATTGCAAATAGTAGTTTGTTTTGCTGATACCATCCATCTTCAATTATGCGAAGGGGTGTAAATGGAATCAGATGTGATTAGGAGCAGTGTGTCTAGCAGTGGCCACCCAGAAGTATAGGGTTAAGTCAGTAGTCCGAGTCATAATTTTATCACATGATCTTAACTGCAAAGCCAGCAGAAGTCCCTGTGGAGCTCACCGAGATGTGTTTACGCTGTTTACAATGAACAATCATTTCCCTTTACGGGTGAAGAATATGTCTGTTTGTTGCTGAATGTCTGCTCGAAGGAGCAAGTCAGCGGTCTTGTGATTCTTTTTTTGAAGAATTGATGTGCAGCGTAAGGCTCAGAGGCAAAGTCTTTATGTACCTTTCAGAATCCAACTGTATTGCTAGTTTGTGCTGTGCAGGACAATCCTGAGAGACATCCATATTAAAGAACTGTTTGCCTTCATCTGCTCAGTCAGCTAAAGACAGAGGGAGTTTGGGTTTTAGGGTTCAACATACTCCACACTGACTATAATTACTACATTTTCAGCAATATTAGTGAATTCATTATTGGTAAAATGGACTCATACTTATATAGCGCTTTTCCAGTCTTATCGACCACTCAAAGCGTTTTACAGTCACATTTACCCATACACACACACTCACACCCCGATAGGCACAGAATATTCACATGGTGATGTCTTTAGGGTGTGACATTGCCATATCCCAACTCATCAAATATGAGATATTTGGGATATAAGGACCTAAATTTTTATAATAAAGCATAAAAATTCACTTCGGGTGTGTTCACAATTTCAATATTTACAAAAAAAATTTAAATTCAAGTATTATAAAAGGCTTACACATTTTCTAATAGTTTTTGGGATTCATTTTTCAAGAAAATATTACTTCCTGTTTTCAGTCAGCAGGGTTTTGGTGTTGATCATGTATTTTCTGAACATTAATATTAGCATTATTTACAATATTAAACAGAAGCATGTGAGATAGGCTCAACTAGCTTTGGCAGAAGCTACATTTACTGTGCATTACTAATGTGCTATTTCTGAAAGTGATTATTCCTGAGAAGATGGACTTTCTTATCTGTGTTGTGTAGTGATGGCTTCTTTGATGGCTCGAATGTCTTATAAACGCAGGCTTAATACAGGTTGTTGTAGCTTTCTTTATTTCACATAACTGGATAAATTTACTTGTAAATTTTCAGGAACTTTGCGAATATAATGATATTCTTAAACACTAATACTAGAAGCAGAGCTGCTCTTAAGTCAACCATGTACTGTGTGATAAAAATACATTTTAAGTGTACTCATGTAGAATAGAAAGATCAGCAAGGCCTATGGGAAAACATTGATATCTTTCAGTTTAATTTTCCATCAGTGCATTGGTAGTCGTGCTGTTTTGCATGATCTGGGGTAAATATGTGGTCGTTTCTTGCAAGTCTAAAATCTTTAAACCTGCTTTTCCAGTTAACTGCAAGTGAAATAGAAAGTCCCTAACACGGATCCGACCAACTAACATTCATTACTTGTAACATTTTTACAAGTAGAGCATGTAAGTTAGATCAGAATGGCTATAAAACTGTATCTTTAAACACTGCTTTAATGTTGGTTGTTTTAGGGTTGTGTTGTGGTTTTTCTGAAGTAATTCTTAAAATGTGCTGCCAGAAACCAAAAGCGTTTACATCCAAGTTGTTAAGTTAAGTAACAAGCTTTGTGTTTTAAAAGAGGCTAGAAAGTTTTAAAAGAACCCTCCGGGTAGATATTTTTGCTGTTTGTTTGTTTGTGCTTGTTTATATGGGTGAGTGACAAATAAGAGTTGCACAATGCAATGTATAAATGTCTCTGCAACCTATGTGCATTTATCTAAAAGCAATCCTTCTCCACCCAATCAGCTGCTGGGGTGCACCACCCTTACACACTCATTTGTGCTTCTGCTGCTGTTTGATCTAGCCTGTGGTGCATTGTTGTTCTCTGTACTCTGAGCACAACCCCATAACCTTGACCAACATGAAAGGCCTGTGCTGTTCCCCAGTAAAAGCTTGATCTCGCAGCCTGGGTCATTGCCTGCTGTGGAGATTCAACAAACACACACGCAGGCTTTCTGGAGCCATCCCAGGTTAAAAGGCCAAAGAATGGGACCTTAAAGGGTGGCCCCAGCTCTGGATGTGAGCTGGGATGGGGTGGGGGGTCTGATGTGTGGAGAACCGGAGAACAAATTATAAGTCACCAGGGCATTAGTGGATTTTTTTTCCCATTTTCCTGTTGAATTCTGTTAAACTTCATGTAGCAAGTCCTTTACTACCCAAAAAAACACTTCATTGTCAATAATTTGGGCTACAGTATTGTTACTTGAAAACACTGGTGCTTTTTGAGGGCGTGACCATAGAATATTTGTTTTCCTGCTCCACATATATGGCAGGTTATGAGAAATGAACAGGGACTATAAATCTCCAGTTGTACAAGTTTATTTTCCTCTCAAACAAAATAAGAGTGAAAAATCTCTAAATGTAAAAAGTATATTTCTTCATTTTTCATTCGACATTGAAATGGGATTACTCAAACCCCTGGACTTGAGACTTTTTCATTAAAGCCAGTTTGCAGAAATGATCTCTGCCAAGCTTTGAATTAAGCAGAACATTTCCAGGATAAGTTGTGCCCAGCCAGTTGAAATGAAAGGATGAGGCAGAACATTTTTTTTTTAACCAAAGCAAAGGAGGCTGTAGACTGACAAACTCAATCTCTCATATGTGCACAAGCTCATACAAGGGAATTCTCCCTAGCATTGCTTCAGGGAGGGAATTGGGAGAAATAATTGGATGACTCTTTATGAGTTGTGCTTTTTATTTTAGACCACACTCAGCTTTGTGCTGTGCCATCGCCTGTAATATCTTTACTCGGTCATCTGGGGATGGAATATGACTTACTCTGTGGCCTGTTTCCTGTTAATCTATGAGTGGACTTTTGTCATGGTTGGGTAGCTCTGCTCCTTGGCCTTCAGACTCTAATAGTATCAGGAAATGAATAAAGAAATTGAGCAGTGATCCAAGTTGGCCTCATTTTTCCCTTTTGCACTCTTTTGGCTTTCACAGTTAGATTTAAGATGCTAGCGTTTCCAGTCTGCCCGCAAGGGAGCTAATCTTGTGGTTCCTCGTATCTGATGATGCTGTTTAAAACCACAGCTGGATTTTAAGCTCTGTCATCGTGCACATAATGCATGAGTTTACTCCATCTATGTGTCCATTGCTTAAACATTGAATTGGAATATTTTTAAAGAATGATGTGAATTCCCATTTCTTTAACACATCTGTGTAACAGGATACATTGCTCATATTCAGCAATGTAAACTCTTGCTTTCCTTTTTTAGAAACAACACAGTTAAGATTAACCCTTCATCCCTTTTCAACATCCTTCCTTTGAGTTGGTCACAGTATTGCACAGATGTGTGCATTTAAGTTACTGACTCAGCCTTACACATTGTGTCCTGTACTGTGTGTCGTGCATAATGTTAAATTAATCTTTTTCTTATTATCTCTTCTATGATTGTCTGTGCTACATTATTAGGTTTTCGTGTATCTCTTGCCATGTTTAAAATAACCCTTTTGTTTCCTTTTGGCTGACTCGCCCTTTTTGTTCTTCTCTGCAGGAGGAGAGCCATCCTCCAGAAGGAGAAAAAGAGGAGCCAGTGGTGGCTCCTGCCATTGAAGAGAGCCAAAAGTCCACGGACAACTTCCAAGAGAAGCGAGCCCTGGCCATCGCAGCCAAAGCCCAAGAGATTGAAAAGGTAGTATTGAAAAATTAGGCTCATAAGATGGATTTTAAAAATATGTTTTCTTATTTTAACATCCTGAAACTTGATGTGGTACTAGAACAACTTTCTTTTGTTAAAAAATATACAGTTTATTTATACTATATAATAGCTACAAAGCTATAAGAAAATGCTATATTGAATGGAAACACAAGCATATGGGAAACATTCAGTGGGCCTGAGTCTGGAAAGTTCTGCTTTTACACTCCTCTCATTAAAAATTGCTAATTTGTCAGACTTTTCTATAAAAGTCAGCTTGGGCCATTCATGGCACAGAATATATATATACTTGGCTCACGTTTCCGTACATGTGGTGGCCTTGGTTTCTCTAAATCACACATGGATTATTACACTGAGTAGCCATTACTGAAGCAGTAATTGAACTATTAGATTCTGAACAGGGCAGAATATTAACTTAAAGTTTGTGAATTGTACACCCTATATTTCACTTACTACCTTCCTTTAAGCCAATCATGTAGCGGTATTATCAAGTGTGAGTGAAGGAAGACCAGACTATTGCATCCACTTCCTATTACAAGGCTCAGCTCAAGCTCTGAGGTGGATTCATGTCATTTAAACAGACACATCCTCACATAAAAGCATAAGCCAATCCTGCTACTAAACACAGCTTTGACATGATGTAGGATTATGCATATAATATAAAACCACCCCAGGCTGGAGGTTTCAGCCCTGTTCAGTTATCTAATGAATGTCATTCCCGCACCAATGAGCGCTACCGCTGGTTAAACTATTAAACCTGAGCTAGCTCTGCACCGGAGCATACATCGAGCTCTCGCATTGAACTGCAACACTGCGCCTATGGGCTGTTGGGAGGATGTTGCTGACATAGCAGCCTCTTTTTATAACCCATGTCTCTCTCTCTCTCTTTCACTCACTATGTTCTCTCTCCGTGTTTTCTCCAAATCATTTTGTACAAAAATGGTTTATTATTTTAACTGATTGCAGTTTGTTTCATGAAATATGTTTGTTATACAGATGGGTTGCCAGGAAACTGTAGGTTGGTTAACAAAATGTATTAAGGTTTGGAAAGATAAGAGTTTCAAATGAAAATGGAAAGAGGATAATGGCTCCCACTTTCACAGGAATATGAAGTTTCAGGCTTTCTATCCAGCGTTTCTCATTCTTTGATAACCATCAATTTCTGCCTGCAGTTCCAGCCCCCTCCTACTTTTCCCCTCTGGCTTTTGTGATATCCAGATCGTGTGTATGAAGGTTGTTTGTGATTTTGCTTTTTTGAGAGGCAGGATTCTTTGGTCATGATCTTGTGGTCAGAAAAAAGTAATCAAATCAACATATTTCTTGACTTTAAAAATAAAAAGGAAAAACGAATGTAGAGTGAAATGATGCCATGCTTGCATTTCTAGTTTAGGGAAGGAAAGTATTTAACTCTAATCAAAACCAGAGAGACCTGCTTTCACATGTTTACCCTCTCAAGTGAGCAACATATCAACCGACTGCTGTAAAAAGTTAAAGAACTTGTCTAATTGCTGGCATAAATTTCCCAATGGTCCACAACACTCAGCTCAACACATTTAGGTTAGCCATTCATTTTCAGCCTGCAATAACAAAGTCACTTGCACAGTGTGGCAGCTGTATTCTTCATGCTCTGGGAGCTTGTTTGTAGCCACTTGACAAGTGCCAGCCAGATGTTTGGCTTTCTGGACTCTATCTGGTCTCGCCATCTCTTCAACACACACTTGCACAAGATAGCAGTATCCAGCAGTCTCTCCAAAGCTAATCTAACTGTCTCTGAACTTCTCCCAGATCACAGGCTCAGCTTTCCATCATGAAGCAGACATCGTGCTGGGTTGTGTTAAACAGTAACTCAGTTTGTGTGGCTGTGTGTAGCTAGCCTGCTGAAATTCAACCTGAATGTGCTCTCATTGTCAAAGTTGACTTTGGCTGCTTTACAGCCCAACTAGTCATAGTGAGTGACAAGGTATGGGAGGCTATATAGGTTTTGTTTTACTCTTCATCGCTCAGGCTTTGACAAAAGGGGAGTTTTATATTATTTATGGAAGCATATAAATAGATTTGGCTACACGACAGCCTGAAAGGCCCCCGTTTGTGCAACTTAGTTCTGTTTCTCTCATTTCTGAGGCCAGGCATTCTCTCACATTACTAATATTCACCCATAAAATAAAAAATATGGCTTAAAGAAGAATTGGTTTAGCAAGGGAATGGGCAGAAATAAAGATGGGACATGTCCTACTCATCAGTATGGCAGCGTTAAAGGCAAAAAAAATAGATTTTGGACAAGATTTGATGCTTTTTTTTGTAAAACTGCTGTGCATTTATCCAGTTTATCAGTTTATTGTGGATATTTAAAATTTCCTCATGAGACACTGTGGAATTCATTTAACTACTTTAATTAAGCTAAATCTAAACTAAGTATGTGTCAAACTGTTTTTTTCTTTTAATTTGAGTCAAACGTGTTTCCAGCTGCAACCATATCAGAGATCATCATTATGTCCATTACTTTACAACATGATGTGCATCCCACATTCTGCTGCAGTTTGGTCCCAAACTGTATTAGAATCATCAAAACACAAGCAGTTTTTAAGCAGTTTGCTGTGACAGGAAAGTCAGATTTTTATATTTTTATCAGTTTTGTACAATTAAATCTTCGTACCTAAACAATGGTTTTTGAAGATGAGCATCTTTTAACTTGATATAAAAAGACAAAACAAAAAAAATGTGGTGTTTTTATTAAGTGTCCAGGTCAGTTAAGCAAAGAAAAATGAGACATCTGATCATTACATCGTTCATTTATTTACATTTGTTCTTCTGCACTAAAGATCCAAGTAAAAACCTGGAAGTTTTTAAGGGAAAACAACAAAAAGTTTTGTATGAAAAAAGTGAAGTTTGGATGAAAATGGGGAGAAAGCAGCAGAGAATATTGAGAGAAGGCAGAAAGGTGTTTTTTTAGTCACATCTATTCTAAGTAGAGGAATTAACATTGGGTAAAAGCCATCAGAGGACAAAAAGTGTTTCCGTCACAATCTGTTCTTAAAAAAGATTGTTGTTGTAATTTCGCTCATGTTTGAAGGTAAACACAGAAGAATCCTGACAGATGCTTTTATTCTCAACCCAGAGTCGAGATCTGGTGTTTTCCTTCCTGATTGGATAACAGGAGGGATTTCAGGAAATGTGTCTGAATACATTTTCAGCACATTGTTGTGCAAGAACAGTTTTCCCTACGTAGAAGTCCTCGCCCACACATTGATTGGATACTTCCTGGCTTAATTTAACACATAAATCCACTTTGTTATCTGCTTCCAGCTGAGACAATGGGATGTAGATAAAGACTATAGAGGGAAATTTACTGTCACCAAACTCAGCCATCTGATGTTGGTGGCAAAAGGTTTGTTCTAATGAGTTTGGATAATTACATAACAAAGTTCTGCTTGATAAGTTTCTGTACATAAGGAAAACATGGAAACGCCCAGAGGAGATGTGTTTGTTTGCGTCAGCACTTTGTCCTGCAAGAGTTTGCATCCTGATTGTCGGAACAAATTTCCTGTTAAAATGATTTAATGTATTACTCATGCTGTTTGTTTATGTAAACCATCAGGGATTGAGTTTTAGTTGCACCAGATTGCAACTTTCAAGCCATCTGAGCATGTTAAGACATGAGTAACGAGTAAATGTGCAATATCTCATCAGAAACGAGCGGATGAATGCATTTTTTAAAAAAGAAATACAATTAAGCAAACCTTAATTGTAATTTTGATGTATTCTTTTACCGCTGTTGGCATAAAATGTAGTATTTTTTATGTAAAGTCTACTTAATAGAATGATCAGTTGGAAAACAGCTGTAGGTTTACAGAATGACATTTCCTGTTCAAAGACCAGATAACATAGTAACACGGACAGACAGTACGTTTTGGATATTCTGTTTTGGCTGCTTTTGCTTTCTCATCAGATTAATCAGATTAGATTAGAATCAGATTAGAGCCACATTGACAAAACGGTCAACAGGAGAGACACTTTTACCATAAACACGCACAGAGAAAAAAATGTCTTATTTTCTCTAGTTAACTCCCCATTTCTGGTATCTGATACTATAAGTAAGTAAACATGAAAAGAAAGAAAGAAAAGAAAAAAATACTTTATTGATCCCAGAGGGAAATTCAGAAAGTTGGATTTCACTTTTCATTCGCAGGGCAACACAAAGTGTTTTACATTATAAGAACAATTCTTATTAATATAAAGCCTTCAAACAACAGAGGATATAACGACACACAGACATTTCCCTCAGCCACCCCGACTACCTCATTTTCCATAAACATCCATCATACTGTCTCTTATCCGAGTATGAAATTATCAATAGAATAAAAACATTTGGCTTGATGATGCTGTTTGGAAACATTATCTTGGAGATCCATTCACATCAGAAACCACCCGCCTTACAGGGCATCCCCATAGGAACAGCCCAGGTCAGGACAGTCGCCATGACAACAAATCTTTAGACCAAGCGGACATGGTCCCCCAGGAGGAAATCACTGGAACTAAAAGTATAAACAAAATAAAATAAACTTAAAAACAGCCTACAAAAAGCTAATTGATAGAGTCTAAATTTCTGGCTACTTTTTAGCAGCCGTTTAAAGTATTCATATATTGTACCTATTGGTCACATTTTCTTGAAAGTTTAACCAAACTCAGCTCAGGTTTGGTTAAACTTGACTGCTTACGTGAACTACACCTGAACTCCTAATGCAGTCTGAGAAATACCTGGTACTACAAATGTTATCACCAGAATTTTAATATTCATACCCAGATGTATTTATACAAATGACATAATGGATTTTCGGCTCATAAAGTTGTTTCTTTCCAGTAAAGATTTATTAACTGCTACATGTATCGTTTTATGTTCTGAAACCAGTTTTTATATATCTGTAAATCTTGACTTGTAAGCTTTTAAGTTTCAACATCTGGTGCAATCAGCTCTTGGTAAACCTCCACTTAGGAAATAAATTTAAGGCTTTATGAACCTTGAGAGTGTTTGCTCTTATACAACAGCAGGCATGTTCTGTTATCAATGCACATTCTGGAAAGATGCCATCTGTTGTTGCAAGCACATTAACTCTGTTTGACAGCAGATCTTTATTTGGGATCGCTTCTCTTCTCCTAGCATGCGTCCTGTTCTAGGAACATTGTGGAAATCTATAAATAAGCCAGTGAGTTTGAGCGCCCTGCAGCACAGAAGCCACCGTCGGTATCTGACGGATGAACGCTGCCCTTGCCTGGCCTAATTTTACACGACACAGGGGCATGTGTGCACATGTATAAACACATGCAACGACGCATAATTCTCATCTCCTGGATGTGTTTGTGTGTCAGCCTGCGGCACGTTGACTTGATCTGATAAGTAGAAGTGTTAGTGGGTTAACTCACTTCCACTGACTCAAGAAAAAGAAATGAATTGGTGACTGTCCTGATGCAAAGACAGACCTGATAAACAGGCTGCAAAACAACATAGTTTGTGTCTTTATTAGAAGAGGGGCTTCAAAGTCGCCTATATAAAGGTCTTAAAGTCAGCTAAACTAAAAAAACTACAATGTTACAAATGTTTCTACACATCAACTGCAATAATGTAAAGATGATGAAGTCTCTTTAGCTGATGTTCGTGTCTGAAATGTAATCGTTGAGTTGAAAACGGATCTCTGTTTTGGTATTTCTCAATTCAGACCTATTTGTTGTATACGTGACATGCTCACAACTGTGTTTGGTGACATTTAAAGCTGTGGGAAGTGGTGGTTCCCAGATTAGAAGATTCCAGCACCTTTTCCCTCATTCATCTGACATCTGTTGCAGGTTCCTGTACCACTAATTAAATATGTTATGGCATCTTTTGCTACTCAGATCTATGCAACATGCTTTTATTAAACATGAGAGAAGAGGTATTTATGTTTCAACACTACATTGTGTTAACACCTAAATAATTAGTCAGGGCTGGATGGAGAAATTACACGTAGATAATGTGGAGTGCTGGAAGGAAAAAGCCCCCTTGGACCTTTTCCTGAAAAGCTTTACCTCTCCTCACATTTCCAGGTATACCGTCAGGACTGCGAAACATTTGGGATGGTGGTGAAGATGCTTGTGGCTAAAGATCCCAACTTGGAGAAACAGCTGCAGGTTCCCCTCAGGGAAAACCTTGGAGAGATCCGCGAGCGCTGCCTAGAAGACCTCAAGAACTTCATCATTGAGCTGGATGAAGTGGTCCGACAGTCAGAACCCCCCTCCTGTGACTCCTCTACGGCGCACAAACTCTCAAAGACAGGAGTGAATCACAGCACCTCTTACTGATGTATTAGTGCAATCTGCTCCTTGAACGTGAAACTAAGCATGGTGGATTTAGGCAGCCTGGATTTGGGTAGCTGGACTGAACTTTCTACAGCACAGCAGCCTAAAGAATTACTCTTCACAGAAATGAACAGTGTTATTTTTGAACGGATCATTTTTACCTTAAAGGAAATTATTAGAAATATTCCTAATAGCCGTTTTCTGTTCCAACGTTTTGTTTTCTTTTTTCTTTTTTGAAGTAAAAAGAGGAAATTTTTTATTTAAAATTATGCAAGTCTCCCATTGTTGTGATAATGGTTAATGCATTGTTCATTATTTAACCTTGTCTAATGTTTTTTTGTTGGTTTTTAAAGCATAACCACATTTTTGGGCTTAATTTTGTTGTTTAATTTTTTCAGTTATACAAATTCTTCCTTGTAGCATTCGGATGTACAAGTTGGTGCTGCTGAATTTACAACAATTCAACCCTGTAAAAAGTTGTCCTGTGCAGAAATACCAGTTGATTTCTATTTTCTTTTCTATTTTCTATTTTGCTTTTCCAAGTTGAAATCTTGATGTCATCCATCCACAAAAACTTATCAAATCTAGTTTATGCTTTTTGGAACAACACATTCAAGTTTAGAGTAAATATATATTGCAGGCTGGTTTTAGCACTGTGGTGGACTGGCAACCTGTGCAGGTGTACCCTACCTGTCACCTGCTACCTGCTGGGGTAGGCTCCAGCTTGAGTTGAACTGAGCAGTATACATATGCCTAAAAAAAATATCCTATCAGCATTAAAGATCTAGTTGGGAAGTGTTCTTAAGAAAAGTTAAATGTATCCATAAAAAAACTGCACATTCTGGTATTTTGTAATGGCAGATTTGTATAATTATTTGGGAATAAGCAGTAGATAATGGATGGATGGATGAAGAACCCCACTTTCTAAAGCATTTTGATACTGTATAAAATATAAATAAAAACAAAGAAATGATGTCCAGATTTCAAAGCAACATCTTATTTTCCATAAATCATTGAAATAAATGGTTCTAGGTAAGACATTTTTACTCTTTCACATTTAAAAACAAATTGTATGTGGCAACGACTGGATAAAGTCAATTGCTCTACAATAAAACGGCATGCTGGCAGTAATTGGTTAACCAGCAACAAGTCATACGAGCACAAGAGATTTAAGTCTCAGATTCAGTTCAGAAATCTAAAAAGAAATCAGTTGGGAATTCTGGAGCAATTTCAGAATTCACTTTCTTCAAGGTAGAGTTGCACATTTCAGTCTGCTGGTTGATAGTATCTTGATTATAAGCATTTAAAAATGAAAATACATGGATGCATGTGATTGTCATGTTACCCTTTATTATAGAAATAATTACACTAGTTCAGTTACTCGGAAATCAGTATGTTGGTATGCACATTGTGCCATCCACAAATGCCGCCTTGAGTTCTATTATAAGAAAGCAGCAATATCCCTGGATGGACTGGCGACCTGTCCAGGGTGTACCCCGCCTCTCGCCCGTTGACAGCTGGGATCAGCTCCAGCCCCCCCGCGACCCCGCTCTGGGATCAAGCGGTAGAAAATGGATGGATGGATGGAAGCAGCAATATGTTAACATTAATCTGAGATGCTGTGTTCTCTAGACGGACTTGGACTGAAGTAAAGTGGAAACTATTTTGTGGCCATAAAAATAAAAACATTATTTTGAAAATCCTGTTGAACAAAAAATAGATGGAGTCAAGCTCCTTGTATGTATGCACATACTGGGTAAATAAAACCTGATTCTGATCTGAGTTTACTTATAAGAAGTACTAAATTGAGTAAAAATAACAATACATATTAAGTTTAGGTTAATTTACTATTTTCTCTGAAGGTTTTTCTAGATTGTTGTGATCAATTGGATTGGTTTAACATCCTACATCTGGTAGAATGCATTAATGTCCATACAGCTGGTATCTTGAGTAACTGTAGAGACACACATTATGTTATGAGCAACGTAATGCTGCTCTTTAAGCAAAGCTGTACACACTTAAGCAAGCTAATGCCATACAGTACATACTGTCTCTGTTACATCATATTCAGTCTAGACCTTTCTATCAAATAAAAACATTTTGCACATCAGGGCGGTTGTAGCTCAGGAAGTAAGAGCAGTCGTATACCAAGCGGAAAGTTGGTGGTTTGATTCTGTCCTTTGGCATAACACTGAGCCCAATGTCCCAAATGTAAGTCACTATGGAGAAAGGTGACTTGAAGGTGTCTCACTCTTAACAATGTTTTCTTACATTTAGTTGTTTTCTTACACGGTTTTGATTGAGATTTAATACAGCTAAACATCTTTAGCATTAGGATAGTACTTTTACTATGACTTATCTCATGAAATCCAAATATTTGGTGTACGACGTTGTAAAGACGGGTCCGAAACCTGAGTTTAATCATGTATCCAAACTCAAAAGAACATTTATAAAGCTTTCAAAGAAAAGTATTTATTACAAGCATCTATACATCACAAAGCATGTGCTTGGTTATGTCAGAGGAATCGCAATTAGCTAATGAAAAATACAGGTTTCTGCCAGTTGGTTTATAATTTGTACACCAAGAGTCAGTAACATGAAACATTTTAACAGACATAGAAAGAAAATATGTAACATGGCACTTTATTGTGAGTAAAACGGCATCAGGTTCATTGGTTCTGCAATATTACGTTGTTTTTATTTATCTAAAACTGCTAGCCTTTCTTAATTGTACATTTAAAACAAAACATTTCTTGAAACCTTGGATATAAAAATACCAGTATTAAAATCTTAACTTAGTATATACATTTTCATTTTGTGCTATTAGGCATTAAATAATTATTTGGTTAGTTTCTATTTTCTACTTGAATGATCAACTTCTGTACAATCACTGCATTTTTAATGCACAAATACGATGTTTTTGGATGAGTACTAACCTTGAAAAACCACAATCAAACAAGAAACTTAAGAGTAAAAGCTAAAATGAAAAAAGGGTTTAATATGAACTGTAAATCAGTTCCATGTGGCAAATCTAAGAAAGGCCTCCAACATAGGTCCATGCATCTTATTAGTGCTGAAATTTGGTAAAAGGCAGTATCTAAGCCAACTTTGCAGATGTGCAGTTTTTTAAAACTGTTTTTACATCATGTTGCACAGATCTTAATCTCAGATATGATATGGAAATTGACATGGCAATGCATTTTGTTAGTGCTGCCTTTTTAAAACCAGAGTGTTGCAATTTTTAAGAAACGAGCAGAAAATCTTCAATGGTAATTTGAATACACTGCATTGTTAAGAAATTATACAGTTTTTGGAGCGTTGGCTCTTCCGGCGACCAGTTTGTGGGCCATGGCTCTGGGAAGGGAGGGCCGTGACTCTTGTTGGGTAGTCTTCTGCATAGTAGCGCCCAGCAGCTCTTGGCTGGGGGATTGGCTGGCCTAGGAAATAGCCCTCCTCCTCAGAGTCAGAAGATGACGAAGAGCATGTTGAACACCAGTCATCGTCATCTCTATGGAAGCCCATTACATGTTCAACCCGTGGATCATTTTGCATTGCGCTGCGAAGCATATAGTCCGATCGGGTTTGGGAGTAGGCAAGGGGCAACATGTATGAAGGATGCTGGGGACACATGGCACCAAATGCAGGATTTACCAGATCCTGCTGCTGAGGCTCAAACAACCTCTGTGCTCTTTCCATTGGCATCATGTGAAGAGCATTATCTGAGCGAGTCTTGCGGCTCCTGTGGTGCCGACCTTGTTTGTTGTGGTGCTGCCTGCGGCGCCCATGGTGACTCACCGAGCAGCTTCTTTCTCTGCCCATCTCATCTGGGCAGTATGCCTTCCTTTGTGGTTTCTCACTCATGGGATGTTTCGCAATGCTGACCTCAAAGTCTTCATTATATCCATTGTCAACAGTATCTTCTGAGAACTTGACCATCTGAGGGGGCCTGGATTGCGACTTGCTCCTCCTCAGAGCTGGGGCTTGAACAAAGGATGAAGGAAAACCGTCTGAATGTGGAGACAGTGGGTGAAGTACTCCTGATGTGCCCCCTCTTATTGCAAGGCCCATTTCTGTCTCTGTCTCCTCAACTCTCTTTTCCATGTTGAGGTTAAGAGAGTTGGCACTGTGGTGAAGATGAGAGGAATTAAATGTCCCCATGTTGCTCATCTTTTCGCAGTCATCTCCCACTGAGGGATCCTGCATTGCTTGAAGTGTATAGACAACTGGTCTATCTCTGTTATCTCCATCCACTGAGGCACCTAAGAATTGTGAACAGGAGATATTTGTTTTAATTGTGTTTATGACTAAAGAATGTGTAATGGAATCCATGCAGCCATCACGATTCTTACCAGTAATATTTGAGAGTGCCAGGGAGTCCATGGAGTCTCCAACACCCTTCTCGACCCTCCTCAGCTCATCAGCTATGCACTCAAGAGAGTCTTCATACCACTGCCTGTTGTCTGACCAGAAAGCCTGTCCTCCTGCTCTAGACTGATCCTGATCTTGGTCTAACTCCAGCTCTTGGATTTTTCTGGCACTAGCAGGACCTGGATGACTCCCATAAGCTGAGTCTCCCAGCCCATCCTGTGACTGAGCCCAGTACATTTCAGGCAGGTGCTTCTTGTCCATCAATCCAGGGCTCATGCTGTTGACTCTGGATTGACTGGAAAGCTGGCTCTGGGTGGGACTCATGGGGGTTGGGGAAGAGGCATTAATCCCCATAGATGTAGCATCGGACTTAAGCCAGGGATCAGAGACATTTATCACCCTGTCACTTGTAGGGCTGTGGGATTTTAGGATCGGCTGCTGAAGTTGGTGTAGCATCCCACGGTCACCAAACTTAAGCAGAAGCTGAGTCATGTAGTCATCATGTTGAGCCCACTCCTCTGGATCCTCCTCTCCACCAGCATCCTGCTCCTCCCGCTCCCTCCAGAACCTCTCTTCTTCCAAGCCAAGACAGGCAAGCTTACGCCCCACAATATCAATATCGCCATCAGCATCTCCATCACCCTCAGCATCCTCAAATTTGTGCTCGTATGAGGGGACGGTGGCAGGAGGATTAAACAGCTGGGACTGTCTCCACTGTTCAGCAGGCCTGCTGCTCTTCCCCATGCGGACACTTCGCCGGGATTCGCGTGAGCGTGCTGACTGGAATGCAGAATCCGACGAGTCTGACGCATGAATATCTTCCCCCTGACTGCAGGCCTTTGAGCAATAAATACGGCCTTGCTTGGGCAAAAATGGACAGCCTAGCAAGGATGTCTTACACTGGGCACAACAGAAGCACTGGTCAGTGGCATGCCAATGTACACCTTCATATGTCATCTGAGCATGGTCGACACCTAAAGGATTGTTTGAGCAAAAGAAAAAGGGACTCATGTTAGCTTGGGTACACCAAGACAAGTTTAGATCCCTATCGCAGTCCTATCATTTCCCTTCCATTTTACAGAGGTTTAACACAGGTGCAAAGATTTTTCCCACATTTTTCAAATAACTTACCAATGTTTTCACCACAGGCCTCACAGTATTCTGCATAAAGTGACTCAAAGCACCCACAGCAGAAGGGTCGTCCATCTTTCATGATGTATCGCTGCCCACCCAGCATCGTCCCGCACTCAAAGCAGGCAAAGTGCTTCATGTGCCAGTGACGACCCTCTGCTTCAGTGCACTCATCTGCAAAGATGATCTTAAAGACAAGCACATACCACTGTTAATTCTATGTAGACCAAAAACCACAGAGGACAGTTGGTAGTGTCACTGCCACCCACCTCATCACACGACGAGCATCTGGGTTTGAGAAGTTCAGCGTGGTGTCTTCCGCAAAGGATCTTGCCATTTTGGTAAAAATAGATGAGATCCACCAGGAGTTCTTGACATGTGGTGCAGACGAAACATGCAGGGTGCCAGCAGGTGCTCGGTCCAGCTCTAGAGGCAAAAACTGCCATTTCTCCTCCATTTATACCACCACAACACTGTCAAACACAAACCACAGATAATGCTATGAAATTCACATTTTTGAACATATAACCTTGTTAAAATATTTATGTTGATAGTTATCCAATATTGAAACTCAAGCAAGGATGGCTGTGACTGACATTTTAAAGAAGAAATGTTATATAATTGTTGATCAGAGAGAATACACAAAGAGCAAAGCTGCTAGCAAAAACATCTAATATAACTACTGAGTTGCATTCACACTGATAGTATGACAAAGAGCCAAACAACAGGTGATCATAATACAGATGCCAAGGGAATATGATCCACTAAAAACACTTGGGGGAGTCCAAAGCAATCGTTATCGAGGTGAATGAAACAGAAGCTGGATTTAAAAAAAAACAGTTTTCGTGCTGTTAGCATCTTCCCAGGGGAAGAAACATGACAGTTTTCCTTATGTTTTCTCTAACCGACTGACCGATTACATTCTGAAGCAATAAATTCTGTTTGATCTAACCCTAAAAACACACCATGTTGGGGAACTAAAAGCTAACACTAAAGGTTTATGAGTAAAGTTCCACATGGGCTTTTACTACTTGTTTAATCAATGGTTGTTTGACTTTGCTGTTTATTCATCAATTATTTGTTGGACAGTATCCTTGCTTTTAAATATTAAACAAAGACAATTGTGGTTGGTCCTCCGACAAAAGATCCTATGACTCCACAGGGACTATCATAGTGTCTCAACGTGGAGCCTTTATATAACGAAGCATACTTTGAGAAACCATAGGCAGCTATACGATAGGATGCACAGCTGTTAGCCATTATTATCAGTTTGGACAGTAAAGGCTTTTAGATGTGAGGGTGTTGTGTGTCCTTGAAAGTTTAGACATAGGGAAATTGGAGAAGTGTGTGTGCGTGTGTGTATGTGTTAATGCCTTTGACCCATGGTTAACAATAGCATGTTTACAGAGTTTTTGTGAATGTGCATACATGTATGTCTGTGTGTTTTTCCCTGAGTTTTTTCTACATGTGTGTGACCTTGTATTCCTCCTGTTAGCATCTGTGTCTGAGTGGTGACAGACTGAATCTCTCTTTTCAGTGGAAATTAAGGTAACTGCATCTCATCTGCTCCTTCCGGATGCTGTTAAAGATAAATTCAACGGAAGCCACATAACACCAATATTTATGTTTAGTGTAATGGAAGTAGGTTTATCAGAAATATGATCCAGGATGGCTTTTGTGGCACCAAATGCTATGTTTAAAACAGCGTTGTTAAACCAGGAGCACAAAAAAAGAAGATGTCAAGTGTTAGGATTGGTGCAATTCTTGTGCCTGTTCAAAGCTGATTGTGACAATTTCTAAATGGAATAAAAACATTTCCAAATTACTAAAAATAAAACAACAATGTATATTTCTGTAAACGTTTGCAATAAAATGACTTGAAACCAGCTGTTAGCACTAAGTAGAGTAATTATGCCGGTTAATGTGGAATTATCTGCCACATACTGTGATTTGTTCTGAAAAAAAGGAAAAAAACTCAAACCAGGATTGTAAATCTCTGATTAAAAGTTACTAATTAACCTGATTATTCTTTGCAGTCCGTCATGCTGTGATATAGATGGGTGGCAGGAAATTGGTTGAACTCCTCATGAGGAACTGGCCTCTCCGCACAGCTTAAACACGAGCCTCCCAATTTCCCCGTTTCCTCTCCCGCTCTAATGAGGAAGTTTATGTCGGTGATTAAACCACTATGTTCACCAGTCAGGATTAAGCCTCAGGCAGCCATGGATATTTGCACATGATATAAATAACGTCAGACCCACCACTTGGTTTCCTTGTAACAGCTATCTTATGGCTATCTTAGGGTGTGCATGTGTGTGTAGATGCTTGAGTGTGTTACATGAAGGACCTACATTTTCACAGCGGGTGTGTTGCAGAGCTCTAGGAAGGATCTTAGGTGTCCCTCGCCCCAATGCCTCTCTCTTTCTCTGGGTGCTGAACATGTGGAGCTCCCGCTTTTCCTCTTCTGTTAGAGAGTGGCAATAGCGCACCTGTTGAAAATATAGAAGCAGATGAGTTAAAAAGGGGAAAAGAAGAGGTCAGCTTATGGAAACAAGGGGAAATGCATCCACTCGTTACTGATGATGTTCCTGGTTTCATCTTTGCATGTAACTTAGGAGACGAGCATTACACAAAGTCCATATATAGCCGAAAAGGGTTTAATTAAAGCTAATTTCCCCCCACAAGGCTGCTTTGAAAAGATGGTATGAGCAATACACAAACCCTTCCTCTGTGTTTAGAGATGGGGATGAAGGTTAAGATAAAAGACCAGGACTTGTCCTAACAACCAGTTCAGTTGTTCTCTAAACAACAGTAAACGATGTCTGTGTGCGAGCTCACACACACATGCACACAATCACTGTCTCTTTTTCTTCCTTTCATACACACAGTGCTTATCCTTCTTAACCACAGCTACGCAAAGAATCTTCCAGCAGTTTGTGCCTTGACAGCCAGGTCTGCTAACAAACATCATAAAACCACTCAGTCAAACACTGTTTGTGTGTGTTGAGTGTACCTATTGTGTATCTACCATGTGTGCACAAAGAGACCACCTCAGCCAGTAGTACCCCCTTCCCCCTGTGGTGATAACCTTCCACTGTATCTCTAAGTGTAACTATACATATACTAACTATACATCTTTGGGAATTGTTTTTAAAGAACCTTTTTTCTATCTTTATTCTATAAAGATTTATTGATCTGTCCACTCGAGTGAACTTCATGCATTTTTTACTGTAAAAAACATCATGGTAGTTCAGTGGATATAGTAATAATTTAGTTAAACAGTTGTTATATATGTTGGAATAGAGATTCCTCCACTGTCCTGTAGGGCTTTCTAATTGAGTTTTATTTATTGATTAGTGTAAGACAAGGTTACAAAATAAAGACAATCGCTCTGAACTGAGACTAGTGTATCAGTCACTGGACAGTTACATCTCTGGCCATTTCCACCTAACTGATCTTACTTCATCCACCAGCTGGACCTTGATAGTTTTCAAAGTTGTACATGTACCCAGAGGATCCTGTTCTCCCACATTTTTACTACTTGGCTTTTTTGGGGGGACATATAGTTTGGTAGACAGACGTTCCTTATAGGGAATCACCATCTAAATGACCGAATTTATTCTGCAAGTGCTGAGCAGAAGGTTTCCTTGCGTGCCTCTGAGATTGGTTTGGTTTTGACAAATCTATCTGCATTATGGGGTCTAGTGAGTAGTCGTAAACAAAGTGTATGTACAGTATTTTAGAATTTGCTGTAATCTGTTCACTAGCATCAGCTATCAGATCAAGAGGAAGGCCAGTCTTAAATGACCAGTACATTCTGGTTCTTGTGTATCATACATATGACATTGCCATATTCATGCCAAGAAACTTTTTCTACTTTATCCACTTATAATTAAGGAACTTTAGCTAACAGTTGAATATTTAAACTTGATCAAAAATGAGTCAATAGCCTTCTTTGGTTATACTTACTGTTATTTTTTCATTATGATAGTGGTACAAAAAGTATTTTCCACACATTATTTAACAATTGTCTTATTAACATTTACATTTAAGAATAAAACGTAGTGAAAAATGGAAAACTTTTGGTTAAATTAAGTCTTGGCTTTTCATTGGGTAAAAGATTTTCATCTCTCAAGATGCGACGTTAAGACACTACAGACACCAACTAACACTAACACCAACTTTTAGCACCAATTTACTACATACCACCTGTCTCTCTAGTAGGGGATAGTAATCAGCTGTCATAAACACAACAAAACGTGCTAATTTACACTTATTTGAGCATTTTCCACTAAGTTAACACTAAGGCTCCTGTAACACATGGTTGTTAATGCATTCGAGCTCAGAGCCCATTGCAATCCTCTCTACACAAAAGAAATCGCTTGCCCTGTGCCTTACAACACATTCACACAGGATCGCTATGACTATCAGCAATCTGCCAATAATAAAGGGATCCCATCTGTGGTGGAACACGAAACAGAAATATATCTGGTTTCAAAGGAAAATAAAAATATGAAGCAGTGAAGTTGCTGTACTTTATTCATAGCAGATTACATTTATCAGATTTTTAGTGCTTAACTTTCTGACCTCTCTCATTCCTCTCTTACACTGTATTTATTACTTTTTTTTACCTCGTTGTCATGTGGCGGCAGCTGATAGAGGAGCTGACGGATCCTGTGCTTCTCTCCTGGGCTATTAACATACGGCACTTTGTCTTCAGGCAAACAGCAGAAATACATCTGGACCTGGACACAGATACATGTGCATGAACTTAATCAAATAAAAGAAATATGGACTCTTTTCATGGCATTGGTAACGTCTTTGCTGGGCCGCTTCAGGTGGAAAGACAAGAAAGTCTTTTGCTCTCAGCCAAGCATAGCAATGTATGTCCTCCTTTGGTGCCTCTGTGGACCAAACATGTCAATCTAGATCCAGTCGCAGGCGCCTGACTGTGAAATGTCTCCACACACAAAGAGACTGCAAAGGACTGTAAATGTTAATGTTTGCCTTAGTTAATTTCCCTTGACAGGAGAAACGGAAACATGAGGAAAATGTGTTTGGAGCTGTACACTTCATGAAGAAATAGTCTCAGTATTTTCTAAGTGAAATGAATATGTTTATCTTAAATACAGACAATTAAATCCATAGCCAGATGCAACAGCTCTGATTGCATCACTAATCCACTGGTGGAGAAAAGGGAACATTAACCTTATTTGAACTGTGCTCTTTAATCTTTCTAGACTTGTCCAGGAGTTACTTTAATGTGGAATTGGTTTGCTAAGAATTAGTTTAGACTATGAACAGGATAAAAATAAGTGTGTTGCATTGAAATCGTGAAATCAGATAATTACAGATGTGATGAATCGGCAGCTTATTCAGGGTGTACCCTGCCTCTTGTCTGACTTGCAACCCTTTACTGAAATCAGCAGTACAGCAAACGAATGAATAAATGAATGAAGATAATAAAGGAAGAAAATCTCTTACCTGCTCAGGCCTGAGTCCTGGTGGCACCCAAGCATACTCTTCCAATGCACATCCAGAGTCATCATCTGAGGTAGAGCTCCTCTGAAAGCCCACAGACATTTTTCCCACCTTTCCCAAAGCACGAACATCCACATCCGGGCCTCGGGGTAAAGGGCGTTCCCCTCTCTCGTTGCGCTCCAGGTTCATTGCACAAGGGTGCTGCAAACAAAAAAGGAGAACTGAGGATTCATATTGCCATAACCTGCCTTTCACTTCTTTATATATACATGTTATGCTTTACCATTCTGCTCCTATAACTTCACAGGTTTTTCTTTAATTACTCACAAATCTCTGGCTTTTACCCCTTCAACACAGATTGAAGGGACACTGCTGTTCGAGGACTTTTTTCCCTCTTGTAAAGGTTTTGTAAATACCTGCAATCAGTCACTCTGTTTCTCTTTATTTCTCAACAAAATTGTTTTTTTATCCTGGCAGTGTTGCAAAACTTTAACATAATGGCTTGAAAACCCTGGATGAGCTGTGAAAATCCAGGGAAAAAAATTTCTCCTTATTATAACACAAAATCCTTTCACAATTTAAACCAACTAACAGAATAACCCATCCCATCAGTGTACGGTACACAGGAAGATACAGCAGAGGTGGCTGTGCTGACAGTAAAACAACTGAAGCTACGTTTATTATTTATCTCTTTACAAACTGATAACAGTTGGGTTACGTGACTCATCAATCCTTGCTGTTTGTCTCTTCTCCACATTCAGCAGCAGCCTCCTTATCTGAGCATGTTCTCCTAAGTCCTCACACACTGATAACAGAGCTAAAGGTGTTGAAAAGGCCACTTGTCCAAAGGCCCTGTCATGCTCTGCTCCTTTAACATGTAAATCCACACCAGCATGGGACTCGTTTGGGTAAAAAACAGGCAGAAACTTAACACTTGCCCTTCAAACTATATGCAGATTAGATCTTTTACATATGAACAGGACTCTGAGGGGAAAAACAAGTCTTTATAAAATGTACCGGTAGTTGTGATCTTTGTTCCAAGTGAAGTAGAAGTAGTGGAGTTAAATTATGTTGAAATAAAACTGATCTTAGGGTTATTTCTGCTCTATTAGCCTAAATGTCATTTTAAATTTGTCCTGTTAATGAAGCATTTTCCAGTTTTATTTCCAAGACCATATGTTACTTTAAATCTAAACTCTGTGGCCCCATCACTAAAGAAATGTGGCTCCAGGCTTCCTACATCACACAACATGTTAACATAGTTAAATCCCAGTAATAAGACTGGGCACAAATTAGGATTGCCTTTAATTAGCATACAAAACTGCAGAGCTTAGAATTTAAAGATCAGAAATGCAGTTAAAAGTCAACCAAGAGCTCTTATCACAGAACAAAGGGGTATTTTAGCGTCACTTTGTTCTTCAGCAACTAATCTATCATGTTTTATGGTAGGACAAATACTGTTATCACGCAGAAGCTTTTCTTTGTCCCACTTCATCTCATCTAACCAGGTTAAGATTAGTAAACACTCGGATTAGATAAAGTAATCTTTTACTTTTCTCAAACTTATTTTGTGCCAACAAATAAGGATACATATGCATATTATATAAAGTTGTCAAAAATTGTACATTGTTTCCTGCACTTCATTCACCAAACCTAAGTTCCTCTCACCATCTTGTAAGAATGAAGTTAAAGCCAAAGGATTATATATTTATAAGACAAGAGACTAAATGATCCCGAATAAAGACAAAAAATATATAAGCATATTTTATTTCTACACTTTGCATGAACTTAAGCTGTTCCACTTTCATTCATCATGCTCAGGATCTGTGTGTGCCCTTCAGTCCTGCTGCCTCTCATCCTGCGAGCCACGGGGAAAAGGTGACTTCAGATTCCTGAGCCAACATACACAGCAACTCGCATTTCACCATGTCACCACTTGGCAATAACACAATGGCTGTCTTTGTCAAAAAACAAAAACAGAAGGTCCACCTATTCCACCTCGAGACGCAGACCACGGTGAAGACATGACAGAAGGATGTGAAGAAGGTTAAAAAGAGGAATTTATTTATTTTTCTTTTGAAAAAGGTGTCTATAGAGTACCAGTACTGGATCTGTATGAACACAGTCAAGTTGCTCTCTCAAGCTTAACTGATGCTTTCAGAAAATTTGTTATTTTTAAAAGAAATCAACACCAGGAAAACCAAGGGAACATTTAGCAACTCTATAATAGTCTGAATGAAGGACACTGAATAATAAATCAAACTGTTACAGGTTGAAGTACCTGCAGTTTTCTGAAAATCAGGTGTGAGGGATCTGAAATATAATAAAACTCTACATTTCTGCAAATATCATCAGATTTACTTAAGGAAATTTATTAAGTAGCTGAGTTCAAAGACTGTTGTTAGCTCTTTGAATGCTGAAGATTGAAGATTATTGTTTTAAGGTCATATGAGTGTGAGGAGGTACACAGGAGATGTAACACAGCTGGAGAGAGACCACCTGCACAGACTGTACACACAGACATAGGATGCCAAACCTAGACAAGGATAGAAATGCACAAACACAGGATCACAATTATCAACACATCTAAGTAACAGTTTGTTTTGCCAGCACAGTGTGTATGTGTTCTCCCAATAAAATCTGTCTGCATTGCAAGTTTAAGGAAGCAGACTCTTTTTTTTTTTCTCTTACCTCCAGGAAAAGCATCTCTTTTTCCAATTTAGCATAAAGCTCTTATTCACTCCCACATTCCCCTGGTCGCACAGCCCCCCAGCTTTGGCTTCATTTCTGCAGCATCAAGCCCAGCGGATCCATGCTCTAATAAGATCCAGATCAGTCAGGAAGTATACCCCCCCCTTTAACACACACCCTTCTCCGAACTTGCTTTTGAAATTCAATGTTAGCTTAGGAGAGGAGTCTTTAAGAGAGCAATTCTGTCGTAGTTAAGGGAGCAGTCCAAAAAAAAAGAAGTAAAACTCCAAAGGAGGGAGGGCAGAGAGGTGGCGTCTCTATCAGGAGTGACTGATCCCACTCTGAGTGTGTGCTCTTGGGGCAGCCGAGCCTTGTCAGCCCCTCCCTCATTCCTCTCCTCCAGAGAAAATCGCCTGCCACTGCACTTCAGTCTCTCACACACACACATTTACACACGTTTCAGAGTCAACAACCCCCTTTGCCCTCCTTCTCCATCTCCACACCCCTTCCTCCACCGGCATGACACCAAAGCCCTCCAGTCTGTACCCCCTCCCCAACTTGGCAACAGGATTCCTGAGAGCCAGATGACATGTCTACTTTCCACTCACTATTTCTTTTGTCTCCCACTTTGCCTTGTGCCCTAAAATATTTTGCTACACAGCTGTTCACTCTAAAGTTCACTCTTAACCCTGCAGAGGAAGTGTTTTTCCTTCTTTTGAAGTGAGCAATAAAAGCAGAAATTCTCACAGATGTGAAAGCATGACCAGCCTCACTCTTCTGGATGTCTTTCCATGATGAAATGACTCTTGTTAATGAAAATATGTGTGTACAGCAGCTCTGTGGTTAAATGCTCCAGAGGTTATCCAGACAGCTCGTGCCATTTGCTCTCAAAATGTCACATTAATTTGTATTCAGCAGCCGATTAAATCACGCTGTGCATAGTTAATGTGCTTTTAGCCCATCTGCTCTACTACGTAAGATGGTTAAAAAAACATCATTTGCACATAAATCTAGGGATTAAAAACATCAAGATTTTGAGGTTAGGACAGTTTGATTTAAGGTGACTGATTGACAGCATGAAGTTAAAACTTTTTTGGTATTTTAAACAGACTTTTGATAATAAAAACCTGTGTATGAACAAGTGTTGGCCACTAGGGACAGTAGGTACAAGCAAAGAGAACATGTGGTTGGCTTGTTTCCCTGATTATTCTGTCTCACACACAAACACACACACATAACTGCCATTATATAAGAGGTAAACCTAAACAAGCCATCAGTGCTGAGCGTGTAACATCAGCTTCTTATCATCCTGAGGTTTCTGTTTATCCAGTGCCAGTATAAAACAGTAGTGACATGGTGAGATGAGATGAAAGGACCTGGAGGAACCAGCAGCTGATGGGAAAAAACAAAGTATTTGCTTAAAAGAAAATATTTATAATTAATTGGAGGGAGCAATTTTACATAAACGTGACTGTATTTAACACAAACTTACACAGCAAGGGTATTAGTTGTATTATCATTGTTATTATACTGAACTCTTTTGCTATGGCATTTATTTAGAGTTATATATTTTTGACGCTGATTGTAATATTTATAGCATCAATTTATGGTTTTCATCACTGGTCCACATTAACTGTACGATGCAACAATCCCCTAAAGATTTCCAGCGATACTGCTTAATTTGCAGTATTTGGGTATGCAGCTGTAAGCCTACTCAAATCTACTTAAATACACATGAAATGACTCAAGACAGACAAGAAAAGACAAGACAGAAGGCTCTATTTGTATTTGTATGTGTATTGTATTTAATAAAAGCTAATTAGCATAGAATCGTTGGAAGGGTGTGAAGGGAATGCTGGGTGTAGCCTATTCATTTTTTTGTCCTAACAAAAGCCCCTTGCAAGTTACTAACGGTGTCAGAAAACAATAAGCAAGGAGACTAAATCTCAGTAAAGATGATAAGTGCTGTAATTGTCCTTCCAATGACAGTCAAAACGGACTTTTTTTCTGTGGCAGAGGTATTGAAGCCTTAAAAGCCCCTGCATCCTTTCATAACAACCCCCTGATGTCTTGTTGGTGTTCCTTGGGTTAAATATTGACTATGCTTCCTCCAAAGTCAGCCTCATCTATTTCAAGAAATTCTCACGCACAGGATCTGTGTGTTCACTCCGTCACCAACATCATCACGCCCTTCCTTTTTTTTTCTTTTAGTTCTGAATGAGTTAGAGGAGTGGGTCTCCCTTGTTCTTATTCTCACTTCAGCTGATCACAATGGCACTTTTGTCAAAGAACACTTCACTTCAGGAAACAATCCAGCAAATCCAGTGGTGGAGAAATTCATTCCCTAAGTGAAAACTTGTATTTGCAATAGTAAAATGTGAAAACTTCCAACTAAAACTATGCAAAAACCCAATACAGTTGTACAATCTACACATAAAATGAATCAAATGTGATTATTTGGTCTAATTCTACATCATCTATCATTGTGAAAAGCCGAAAAGCAGCAATAGCCTCATTTACAGAGTCAGAGATGACAAATGAGCTTGCTCAATTGTCTAGCAGACAAAGATGCCTTCTCCTCTGACAACTCCACAAAGTTTACTTGCAGAAAGGGCAAAAGAGCCGTTTGTCACATGCCAGATAACTTGTTAAAAATGAGAAATGACTCAGTTGGCTAATTAGCTTGGGAAACTGAGAGAGCTCATCTGTGTGCTTTGGTCTTCTTTCCTAACATTGCAAAGTATATTTGAAAAGGAGAGGAGAGGAAGGCAGGCTGTTAAATCTAAGGGTAGACCTTTCTGAGAAGCTCTTATGTTTCCAGGGATTTGGCAGTGCACAAGCCATTTCTGCATTAAACGCTCCCAGCAATGTGCATTGAGTTTCCTGAGATATACATCTGGATATGCATTTGAGAAGCTCTATAAAATCTCATCCAGGGAGATAGGTCTAGTGGAAAACTTCTTTTGTGATAGACAGGCACTTAATTTAGAT
Source organism: Pseudomugil gertrudae (assembly GCA_037177535.1). Taxonomy (NCBI): domain Eukaryota; kingdom Metazoa; phylum Chordata; class Actinopteri; order Atheriniformes; family Pseudomugilidae; genus Pseudomugil; species Pseudomugil gertrudae. Next base: position 11,093,855 of record JBAMHV010000025.1, read on the forward strand.
AATGAAAACAGGCAATGAGTGGGTGAGGAATGCTCCTGCTTTATCTCAGACAATAGGCAGAAATCTTTCTTTCAGACTGGGTTTGGGCTTGTGGCCTATGGTTCTTTACAAAACGCAAGAGGACAGTTGACCTTGTCGTCTCTTTTGCTTCCTCCTAAATGGATAGAGGGTGCCACAGTGTGAAAACTGATCGTCTTAGAGGAGTTTTAATGATAGGATTGTAGGAGTTCATTTGTTTATTGCCTGAGACTAAATAGCATGATTAGGCTATTTATATGCAGTACACTTCCTTTTGGTAGGATTAGTCTTTTTTTTCCTTTAATGGCCTTTAAACTCTTAGTGTTTTCATTTACTAAACAACCATTTATAGCTCAAAATTTGCCAAAGACAAAAAAGGAAGAAAGTATAGCCAAATCCAGCAGTCTTTGTTTCACAATGATTTTTTATGTGTCTTTGTCATTATAAAGCAAATGAAAAAGTGTGTGTGTGTGTGTGTGTGTGTGAGAGGACACTGAAAAGCTATTGGATGCTTGCTGTGAAAAGATAGGGCCCTCATCTCATTCAGATGTCTCAAACTGATGAGCAGGAAGCTACTAATGGAAGGTTTATGCAGTGACCTTTGCCCCCAGAGATTTTAAGCACTCATTCAGATGGGATGTCTTCAAATAGTAAAAACTGGAAGCATTTGTGTTGCTCAAAACTGTCCACTTGTTCCCAACTTCAACTACACTAATACTGAATATCTTTAAATAAAAATGTTTGGACAGAAATCTTTTTATTAAGCCCCTCCTAGTGTAATGCACTTGCCCTGCTATGCCCTGGCAGGCAAAGCCAGGGCTTTCAAAAGCTTTGCCCTGACAGGTCCGACAAGATCTTGTGGCTTTTCTGCATTTGTAATCCAAGACCAAGTCCAAACTACCCACTTACTACATATGTGCACACTCTTTCACACACATGACACACTTACTAATCTAGCTACACATTTCCAGCTATCGTTTGGATCACAACTCAGCTTGTAATCCAACCTTTTCTTGATCTTTATTGTGAAGTTATGAAGCAACCATACGCTTGCCAGCAAGGTTGCCAGTTTTACAAACCAGCAGGGCTTCATTCCCAGGAGGCAAAAAGCCTGATCTTTTAAAAATAGGTGCCCGGAGGTATGTTCCCTTGGTTGTTAAATTCAGAACTCCACGAGGACAGTAACATGTCTCAACATGCCACGGGACAGTTTGTCATAAAAACCAAACTCACACAAAGCACAGAGGCTATTTCATATTCTAAACTGGTATCAATTGAAAATACAAAGTGAAATATACAAGACTCCACACATAGTTTTACATGATTAAAACTACAAACAGCGTCTGAAAGTCGATGCATTTGTCAAACTGTTTTAAAAAGTCATAAAAATGACTGGATGTGGACCTCTGATTCACAGTGGGAGGGAAACAGACACTTTCAAATACTTGGTATGCACTCTGAGTCCAGAGAACATGAGTAGAAGCAATCGGTTTTATTCTAGACAGTTTGAATGAGTATTTTCCACAACGGCTAACCAACATAAAGACCCTAGAACTACATTGTAATTCACATCTACTATGACTCCACAATTCAACCCTGTTCAGCTCTTTGCCTGCTGACAGATGCTTCTCAGCAGCCTTTCACACCAGGAAATGAATCTTAAGCCCTCTCTAACAGGGCCCACCAGCTCAACATGCTGCAGCTGCCTATCAGGTCTGTGGAGTTGCTCCTCAGTGGTCCTGCCAGGTCGGTGTTAATATTCTTTGACACTGACCATCAGAGTGTTATTGAAGTTTCGAGTCATAAAAAAGCTTCTGCTGAGACTTTATAACGGCTTCTGGGTGTCATCTACACACCTTTGGGACAATAGAAGAAACAATAAAAGTGCTATAAAATTCAGGAAATTGTTAACTGGGAATTAAGCGCTGGGGTACTGGTTAAGTTTGAAAGCCTCAAGTTTAGAATTTTGTTTTTGCACATCTTTGCTTTTACTTCATTTTTTAAAATGTTGAATAAAAAATACTTTTTTAAAGGATATCACAACAAAGTTGTTTGATTACATCTACCTGTTGCAGTGTTGCAAGACGATGCAGGCTATTTAAGCATGGCTTAAATAAAGAGAATGTGTAAACACTGCTAACTAGAAACAAAAGCAACACAAAAATGGAATAAAACCTGCTTTAAAGCTGTATTACACCGAGAGACACCCTCACAAATCCTCTGGTATATCTAACAACTTCTAACTCTTGATTTAAGATTATGCTTGTAATGGTCTGCAGCACTCCCACTCCGTGCAGGGTGAAAGATTATAAGAATTTAGCCTTGGCAGAGGTTTGTTTTGTCTACATCATAGAAAGGCGATGTGTTTTCCAAAGCTTGCAAGCTAGTCTCTGATGGCACAATGCACACTCAAATGCTGTGGAAAGTTAGCTTATCTTCAATATTTTAATCCCACCATAAAGTACCCCTACTTTTTATGTGGCACGGCAAAGCTAAAGGATCGTTTCAATCATTTTTGACACATAAACTATTAATTTTTCTCGGCTAAATGTTCCAACAGCATGACATGCAAAGGGGACCTTGATCAGATTTTTCCCAAGCACTGCAGCAGAACTGGATATAGCAGCGTAAATATATGAATCAGTGGGGAGAGATGGTGTCTGAGCATTAAGCGCTCTGTTAGAAAGTATGTGTAACTCATGTATAACATGACAGGTCATTTTACTGAGAATTCCCAGCAAGCAAGTTCATGTTCATGGTTTTTTTTAAGTCACTGGAATAGCATGGGAAAATGCAGACATGTGAGGCTGAGCCATATTACAAGGACAGGGATCTTCTGTCAGCAAGGTCAGATGGCAAATCCAAAGCTGTCTGTGCACTACCCATCTCCTAAACAAAATCTAGTGTTTCTAGGAGGACTTATCACTACTCTGTGAAACCACAGCTTCCATTAATCAACCGTTCATATGCACCAAATTCTTTTTATTTTATTTATTCATGTCAATCTCTTCTTCAGTATGGCTGCATTTCAGCTTTGGATGTCAGTCTTTATTGTGCTGTCTGATCTACTTATCCCAGCACCTGAAGGCAATTATTTTGACATTTTTGTGGATTTTTTGTGAATCTCTGCACTACTCACAGACTGAATAATGCCATTTCAGGACTGACATGTTGTTATTACAAAAATGCAGACTCATCCTATACATTATTGCAACTATTACAGCCATCATTTATGATTTAACCTTATTTAACTTGCTTATTTTGTTTCTCCATAACTTGCATCAAATGACGACACAGTCCTGAATGTCCCTGCCGGCTAAAATATCCTTTCAAGTTGGTTGGTTTCTTGAGACCATTGAAGGGTTATATATCAAGTGTAAGAAAACAACTGATGATAGGTAATGAAACTAATTACTAGGCTTTTTAAAGTGATGGTATTTTAATGACATATCAGTCAAGGAATATTCCAGTGACTTGTCTTCTCATGCTACATCAGCATTGAATCATGTTTATCTTTCTGTTTTTGTTAAACCCATTAAAGAGGTGCACGCAAACATTTTACCTCCCTAAAATGATTAAATGCCCCCTTGTATTAGCCTCAAGGCTCGTTAATGCTACTATACAAACACAATAGATCGGTGCATTTCATACATTGCTGCTATTTATACGTGGATTTGTATTTTACCAAGACACATGAAGTAAATTAATCTTTTAGTAGTTCACTCCTGTTTCTGACACTGGTTGGTGGCAGGAATGCGCTACTAAAAAGTTGTTTGCAACTGCTGAACATACTTAACACAGCCTTTCTTGAATAGCTCTTGCCATATCTACAAGTGTTGTCCTCATTGTTGTCTTATTTTTCTTCCTCTCTGGTTTGTTCCTTTTCTTGGTCACATTTCAGCTATACTGCTGAAATGTGACCAAGAAACACTGACCCTGCAGCTTCTGGTGGCATCAACTATGTGCGTACCGTAAATGACGCAGGAGACAAAGGAAAGTGTCTGTTTTTGTCTTCTGTGTTGAGCATAAATGCGCCTTTATATTGGCAGCTAAACAAATTAAATGTTTTCTTATATAAAGTATTAACAAGAAAGTAATTTTACACAGTGCAAACCCTCTTAAGACCTAAAACTTTAGAAAACCACAGAAATGTTTCTTTTTTCATGTTGCCATGCATATTATATGTGTGTATTTGCATGCATGTGTTGGTGTCTGTCAGTCTGAGGCAGGAAAAGGAGCACAAGGAGAGTCTTGTGCATCCTATCTAAGTCTAATTTGATATTGTTAAGTGAAGCATTCCCTCTTTAATAGAAGCCAGAGGACATGTTGATCACGGCTCTGAAAAGTGCTGTATGTGTGATTGGTTTTATGTCATATTAGGGAGCAAACGCACATGAGGCACTTTTGGGGACTTCCTTTAAACATGGGGACCTAAATTCAGTTCAAAGTCAATTTTACGGGTTAAGACTTTGTTTTAGGGTTTAAGTTGGGACTTTGCTTTTAAGATTAGGGTAAGGAGCTTTGTGTCACTGGAATGTTCCCATAAAAACATTGAGACAAATGAGTGTGTGTATGTGCATCAGCACTACATGTTGTCTGCTTATGTATTTTATTACAAATGCTATCATACTTTCTCTCAGAGGAACTTAGAACAGAAACACTACAGAGGTGAAAGAACAGGCAGATGTACAAGTAAACAAATTATGAAAAATACCAAAGAAAATGAACTGATGAATTACTTCACTTGAGTTGTAAGAACACACTTCATGATACCATCACTGATGGAAGGCTTACAACCTGTATTAATTCCACTAAATGCATTATGAAGCATTTCAGCTGCTCAGAAAGAGCTGCTATTAGCCCATACATTTAGGGCTGACAGATTTCAACAAAAGATAAGAAACCCGTTTGTATTCTTTTGTTGACAGAAGAATACAAATGACACTTCAACTGCACCTGTCAAAGCAAGCTTGTTTTTTGTTTCCATTGGCAAACATACAGCAATGACTTAAGACTGTTTCCACATGATCAGACTGACATTTAGCTCTCCTACCACTTCCAGCATCCATTTGATTGACATGCAGTGTGTCATTTTTCAGCCAAAAAGAAACTCAGAGGTAATGAGTTGCAGCACTCAATGCAAATCCACACAATTTCCCAAGGGAAACAAAGCCATTAAAATAACAAGAAGAAGGTGAAGCAGAGTTAAAATCTGTTACATCTGATGAAATATAACAATTCAAGCTGCAGAGTTGCATCACATTTAGTACAGGAAAGCTGTTTGTGCTAATTTGTGTGTTAGTGTGTTTACAGCATGTATAACCCCCCAATGACTTCTGCATAGGAGATAGATGTAGGCCAGACACTGGGGTTGTGTACACAGAGGTTTAATGATAGGACCCTGGAGGGATGGCACATTAGTCAAGTGGAACATACAAACACACACTTATACATGCACACACAAACCATTTGTGAATCCCACAACCAGCACCCTCACTTTCCCATGGTTTAGCATCAGAAACAGAGTAAGAGCTGGGAAAGACAGGTCTGACCATGTTTTGTGGTCCTGGGGGACTTTGTCACACTGGCTATAGCTCGGCCTACATGTGCTGGCACAGTTCTCACTGGAGAATACTGGAGAAGGATGCATGCTTAAAGACATATAACCTTCTCAAAAGGACTGTTTTATTTAGATTCCAATGTATTACTGAGTCGGTGATGGGGAGATTTTAAAAGCAGATAGATAAACAGCTGAGTTATATCAACGTTGGCAACACTAACATTTTGGTGACGGGATTGGATGTCACAAGGGTGACAGATATCGAGACTATGTGTTATATTAAAAATGATTTGACTGCTGTGCTTAAATAAGCTCACAATTACAAGAAAAGTTGCCATTTTGCGGGGTTTATGTCTCCCTCCTGTCCTAGGGACTGTGGTTGAATTTGGCTGAGCAACAACTGAAGGCATTCCACACAAACCTTCTAGTAGTGGGTTTGAGGTTCACGAGTAAACAGACCAACCGTTTGGTGGGATTGTTGTGTAATTTTGGACCCTGTCTTATGCTTTCTCTGTCTTTCTCTTTCGAACAAACTCCCCCCATCCCACTCGTGTTTCCTTCTACTCAGCCATATCCTTAGTTGGCCTCTGTTAATTCAGACCCACCTGACAGTTCTGACTTAAACCTTCTGGGTTTATTATCAGTTCCACTCAGCGACAGGCTTTGCTCTTTAAACACACACTGAAGACTAATCTGCAACAGATGGGAGATGAAGCAAGACGGAAGTATAAAAAATAAATTTTCTCTGAACTAAACGATAGAGTTTCTGCTAAGTTCCACGCAAAGCCTCGGGGTTGTAATGATGTGCACATCGGCAGCTTCTAAAGGGTTTAACAACACAAATTACTAGTAGATATAAACAGTCCATACGGAACCAGATGTCTACAAACATCTAAGGTGAAATACCTGAGTTCCTCACCAAAGACGACATGAAGACAGTGTACCGGTAATTAACACATAAAAAGTTCCTCATAAATAAAAAACATATGGAATCCCACAAATTTGCATCAATAACTATAGGTGCACAGACATAAATGGGACCCCACATGTTGTATTTCACGGGTGGCTGGTTACAGATAATGAACCCTTTAACCCTCAGTTTACTGTTGGGTTTTTGAGGTCATTTGTGTAAACAGAAAAGACATTTATTCACCACCTCATTTAAGCCATTTTAGCTCCTTTCCACAGGCAAATATATAGGTAAATAAATAACAAACAAGACAAAAACTTTTAAAATATGCACCGGTTTTGTGACAGAGACTTTCACTGGCTAATCTCTTCTCAATTTTTTAGAAGTGGAGCTGATCTATGTAAATAATATCGCCCTTTTTGTTTCTCAACAGGTACTTTTATAACAAGAGAGGAGTATAAAATTAAATAACTGTGTTTTGCTGAATTGGCTTGAGCAAGCTATACATAGTAAAAACCAGCAACCTATAAAAAGCAATATAAGGAACAACAGACGGCTGCTCCTTGAACATTACTATCAATGAGAAAACCATTGTATCTTCAGCTGACACAACAAACAGCAGTGTAACAGACATCATTGACAAACTACATTGTTAAAGCTGTTGCAAAAATATTTCTTCATTTTCTGGGTTTGGCTAATTTCACACTACAGTGGAAATATAAAGACTAAAAAGGCCAGATGTTCCAGGCCTGACCTACGTGACCTGCATTGGAAAGATAGTTATTGCCAGTTGATCGACAGTTGCTAAAAGATATTGATTTACGGCTGCCCTAAAGAGCATTTCATACTAAAAACCAGACTGTTACAAATCCTCAGGCATAACTAAATGAACCACTTTTAACCAATTAGGTGAAAATCTTGTCATTTTCCCCACCCTCACTTATACTGTATTTATCACAACAGGCCATTTCCTGAGTCCGGGTGGCATCAGATTGGAGGGAGGGAGCCATTTCCCCTTTCAATGAATTAAAAGGCTAGTTTTCCTCTGGGATGATGCAAGCAAGCATGGAGACACAGTGACAGAGTGGGCATGCCTCCAGAGACCTCTGCAGAGACAAGCGACCACCCAAGGCAGCGTTAACTAAATGTTGAATCTCTCTGAAATTGTCCAACTTGCATTTTCCCCAAAGCTTCAGATGTCTTCCATAGGACATCTGCTCCTGTTTAGTGACGCAGATTGACAATCATCAGTTCACAGATTGAAGCGAGCATCCTCTGCCCTCTGAGGCTTCATGCAGTTTGAAAGAGGTGAAATGGTAACATGACAAGCAGAAAAATGCAGCGAGAGAAGGGAAAGGAGCAGATTGTCCCTGATTAAAGCTGACTCGGGACATTGAGCTCAGGGGGTTTTCTTAGCCTCAAGAGAAAAATGTCAAACACATGAATCCAATTTAAGACAAGAGACAGAATTTAAATCCTGTTATGATGAATCACAAGTGCATTTTTTTGCAATATTTATGACTGAGTTGTTTTTTATGCCTTCAACGTGTAAGGAGGACATTTCAAGGTAAAACAGCTCCATAATAAATGTTCACATCTGCACTTGGTTCACTATTAAACTGCTGTAGTGTTGTCACAACAGTTGCTCTGTGGATTTGAGGCCAGTCAACCTGAAAACATCCAGCTGTTCAACTAGATCACAAAAACAAGAATTGTGAGGATTTCCCACCATCAGGGATGCTGTATGACTGATGTAGTGTTCAACAACATAGATCTGTTATGGAGACCTTTTATGTTTTTCTCTAATCAAAAACAAAACTAAAAGCTATTATTTGTGTTCTGCCTCAGGGTGGTCATTTTACTGGGAATAATTACGTGGTTGTATGGTAATTTTGTCTTCCTATATGAGACTATGTTTCTATCTATCCTCTTTTTTTTACCTTTACTTGAGCTTTAAAGCCTTTTAATTATTATCATCTAATAATCATCACCTTTAATGTCTCTGTAACTGCTGAGGCTGGCGACTGGCAGTGTCTGGGCAGGTGTGTGTAACTGTGAGAGTGGCTTTAATCATCATCAAACAGAGCTGTGTGTATAGGTAATTAAGTTGGTGCCAAATTGACTCTCACTCAGAGGCACAAGTCGGGAAGTCTCACCAACAACACAATTTTAAATGCTGCAGGCAACTTTATTTCAGCTGTGCTGCAGGTTTTGATATATAACTGAATGTAACTCTCCTATTGAGTCCATTTCTGTGTTGCGGGGTCTTCTAAGCCCCAGATTACTTTTCCTCCCCACAAGCTGACCATAATACCAGGCTTGTGGAGCCAATGTGGCCAGAAGGGTTTTGTCTGAAACCACCCAAAGATCACGATTAGTATTTGTACATGAAGGACTGCTCTCCCAGCCTCCAGCAACCCCCTCCTTACCCCAACATGCTCACAGATGACCTGACCAGATATGATGCTTGACAGGCATTTAAATCACACAAAGCAAGAGAAAAGTATTTGAATGAAGATGTAAAAACTGTTATGTTGTTGATAAATGAGAAGACAGGAAATAAATTGAAACAAAAGCAAATATATATTTTTTTCTGATCAATTGTTTGCTCAAAATGATCCTGCTTTTATCATTGTTTTAACAACACTGATATAAATATAGCTTTTCTTTTTATTTTAATGCCTTGTTTTGCTAAATGTTGTCATTTGTGTAACAGCTGTGTGAGCCAACCTTTTTGATTTGATTGTATCAGTACAGATTGTTGTACACACATTGTTGTACACTACACATCGGTGCTACTAAATGTCTAAATTGATTACTAATAACCGCTTTTCCACTGGTCCTTTAAAAATTTGACCCTTCCAACATGCAGCTACTCCAGGTAGCTGCCTGTTAAGCATTGATATATATGCACAAGTGAGTGTGTGTGTGATGGAGTGTGTGTTTTCTGAGGTTTGGAATGATTTACTCAACCCCACACTCAATTAATTCCAGTATGACAGAACAAACCTGTCTGTGTGTACATGTGTTGGTCTTAGGCTCAGAGAGGTGTACGGACAGAAGAGTTAAGGTTTTATAAAATGAAACTCTCATTCATACACATAAACAAATCCACACAAGCTTCCCATTTGAGTGAATGTTCCTTATTAGCTCTATTTATTTAATCTGATGCCAGTCTGTGCTCCAAATCAAACACTCGGACACAACATGTGTATGAATGCTGCACGACCCCCCTGAAGAAGTTAGAAAGCAGGATAACAGCTCAGAGCTACACACTACTGGTCTGTGCAACCTATTATTCAGTTATGCATGTTTTGCTTTTCTTTAAATTTTTTTTACTTTGGGATGAATTTATCCTTACAGCACATCCAATGCTGTTACTGCTTTGATCAGATGAGGTGTTTTAGCAGTAGAGCCAATGCCTCTAAATCCAGAAAACCCTTAGTTGCTCAGTGAAAAACGTTTTCCAGGAGAGTGTCCAACAATATCAAAACAATCCCCAGGCTGGATTTCCTTTCTGGCTCTCAAACCCCACTAGAGAAGCCGAATGTGGAATGCACATGACAACAACAAAAAGAGAGAGAGAGAAGATGAAACTTCCGGCTTCTGTTTTAGAAAAGTTGTTATGGAAATTATATTAAATACCAAAAATAGAAGCATGCATTCAATTGCTGAACTTAAAGTTAATATCAGTAAGATCTGCCTCACTCCTCCTTTCATCATTGGGTTTGGTTACATTGTGTTTTTTAATTTGGAACTAACTAATTCTAAATTAAAGTATTCTTCTTTGAGTTGACATGAACATATTAACTTAGAATTTAGGTTTACCTTAAAGCATGTTTATTTGCCTTCTCCTAATTTGCACATACAGATTCCAGAAGTAAACAAACCACTTCCTGCTTGTCTGCGTTTATTTACAAGATCAAAAACTACATACACAGAATTAAGTTTAATTTTGAATGATCATTTTAGGTGTTTACATGGTTAATTTTCATCTCGTTAAAATGGAATAAACTTTTATTTGCAACAAAGAGTAAGTCAAAGTGCCATGTAAACATAACCACTGTGTCACGTTAAAACAAAATCAACCTTTTCACCTCAAATGGGATCAAACTTTGCCATTAGTCACAAAAAGACTTCTAGCTGTAAGAGAAGGATATTGATGTAATTCTGACAGTTGGACTGATGGTATCCAGCTGAAGTACAGCAAAGTTACAATTTATAGTTCAATGATTTGTCACAGTGCCCACTGAAGTTGCTGATCATGTTTACTCAGGTTGTTTTCAACGCTAATAGTCTGCTAAATTGGGGACAAGGATTAGTTGGGGGTTGCAGCACTAATCTGTTTGCTTTCACACTGCATTTAGTCATACAAACCGAATCATTACAGAAAACTATTCCCCTCCTGGCCAGAGGTGGCGCTGCATGAGGAATTACAGATGGAAAAGGTGGGAAAACGAACAAGAAAACTTAATTACTAACGCAGAGCAGCTTTCTGCATTTGGTTCGCTTGGAGGCAAACTGAGATCTAACTTTTAAGCAGATTATTTACTTTGTTCATCTTTATTCACATCTCTCTGAATGAATCAGATATTCTGAAAAAAAAAACTAATCAGGGTTTGATTAACAGCACCTGGTGTCAATGCGCCCTGAAAAGATTCCTCACTTGTTTAGATCACATGAAGCCCAACATCAGCAAGAAGACTTCCACCAAAAATATTGCTCTGTCATCACATCATATTTAGTAAAATATGGTTTAGTAATTTTGTATAACAAACAACAACTAGAACTGAACATAGTCCTCCTCTAATACTAATTTCTTACGGTGCAGTTTGAAAATAAAGGTTGTCCAAAACAGCATCAACATTTAATGGGTTTGTTCTATTAGGTTAATCATTTATCGTAACACCTATTTTCAAAGCATCGTGATCAACTTTTTGAAAAGTAACCTGGATTATTTCCACCCTGGGTTTTCTGCATTTGCACTGTGATCTAAGGTCGGGGTTAGATTTGGCTGAATAAGTAAATTCTGCTCGCCACCATTCTGGTCACAGCTGCCAATACAAAACAGTCAAACCATGAAGTGTAGTTCAGCTGTTGTATGAAGTTATGGGTGATTTTTATGAAGCTTTATAGCAGCTGTGAAACTATCAGAGATGAATGTTTTATTCCATAGATTCGCTGCATTGTTCTAATGATCCACACTGCCTTTCCTCCACGATAAACACACATCGGTCTCTCTCTTCATTCATTCTTGAACTCTCTCTCCCACTTCAGCTGGGTTAAAATCCTGTGTTTACAACTATCTCCCGTAAATACTACACTGATTAAACTTAAGATTAAATTATCTCAAATGACCTCCATTACCAGGTTTCTTTCTTCAGTAAAAAAATCTTGCCCAAACCTTTATTTAGCTAATTTATGCTTCCCAAAAACTATTTATTTAAACACATTGTGGATAGGGGAAAAAAGAGAGCCTGTTTGACATCTAGCAAGTAGGCTAGTGATCAAACCAAACATCCAAATCATTTCAGATACTGCCTGATTGAAGTCTCACATGTGGTCCAAATAGCTAACCAATTAACAGCAGCTTAACTTCTGAGTCCAAACAGTCTCAGTTTCTCTCTTGTTCTTTCCCTCTCTTAACTTAAACACACACACACACACACATATAAAACCACATATAGGATAAACACACAAGCAGTGACAGATGTGCAGATGTGTACAAAAAATGCAAAATATACAAATGCTATATAAAATGGACACTGAGATCCACAAGCACTCATAATGAGTGCCACACATGGATGTGGACACACACAAAGACACATACTCATTAACAAAGGCTTAGCATTGCACTGAGTGTACACACCCCCAGCAATGTCTGGCTGACTGGCCTCCCACAGAGAGGGAATACACCTCAGTCACCTGATCTGCAGCAGCTCTGATCCTATATCAACTAACAACAAGGAATTTTACTGTGGGGGAGAGTGGACTTGAAAATATAATTTAATATGTATTATATCTGAACAGCACAGCAACTTAAAAGTAACTATTATACACTCTTTTTGTGTGTTGAAGTGCAGAAAACACAAAGTTCACTGCTCCCAGTGCAGCATCTTCATAAATGTATCTCACCACTAGGTGCCACCACTGGATTCATTTCAGATCACAGCAACTTTTTTAGTTCATCACAGCACTTTACAGTAAAATGTACACTTTTCTATTTGCTTCCAAACAATAGGTTACTTCATGCACATTGAATATAATGAAATAAATTAAACATTTTCCATAGAGTTCACACAGTAAAGTAAATTAAAGTCAGCAGGATTCAGTGAAACTAGAAGAAAACTCATTTTTCTGTGTAGTTGAAGTGATGTGGATTCACTTCTGGGTGTTTCTGCAGATTTGGAATGTGGTCTGTCAACACTGATGTGTTTCTAAAGAGTTCAAAAGAACCCGTAAGAAGTCTTTAAGAGAGGAAAATAACTCAGACCCAGAGAGAGAGCCCACCTGAGTGACAAGCAACAGCTGAATCCACACATCTGGAAATCTAAACGTATCCCACAAGTGCGTATTTACGCACACACACTTCACAAGCTTAAACTCTCCCACACACTCTGCCACAGATTCACTTTTTTCTCTCTTCTCCAGTGAAATACGTCACATTGGCCCCATGATTATGCTTTTTTTTTGTTGTGAGTGTATTTTGCAACAGTCTTACAAGAACTGTAAAACAATGCACGCATTTCTCTACGACAAAATCTATTTAAAATTCCACATCTAAAGAGAAAATGTAGTTAAAGTTAACAAGATGTAACACCCACCTTTTGGAACAGCTCGGTGCGGGTTGATTATTCCGTTAATCAAGATATGAAATCACAAATGTGGAGGCATCCGGGCTTAGTGCGCAAAAAGAGTGAATGGGGGAAAGGAAATAAACACTCAGGATCGTTTGGGGTCCCAAATCGACTGAGTGATGGAGAGTTTTGGAACATGAACGTGAACAGAGTCAGAGAGGGAGGCTCGCTGGGCTGACCTGAGCGATGCGCAGCTCTGGCACCAAATTAAAGCGTCCAGAGATGACATTAGCGCTGCGCCTCGCCGATTGGCTTAGGCCAGGGGCTCCCTCCGCCTCCACCCCTCCTACACGCACCCACACTCACACGCCTCACCCTGTTTCTCACTTAAAATACAGGCAGATGCAAATGCAAGAGGACGTGGATACATTTTGGAGGTATTTATGGACTATAAAAGAAATAACAACTTTCTCACATGCAACCTTCAACCAAAGACCCAGATTAGCAGTTTAATTTAATCTCTCAAAACCTACAATTTTCTCTCCTGTCTGTGAAGCATTCATTAACACAGTGGATCCTATGGCTCCTGCATGCAGCAATCTCATAAAACTAAACCTTAGTACTCCTCATGCAATGCTCTATAGCATCTGTTATACAAAAAATCATTACGTATGTGAAATAAAAACACAAACCTTCAGTATTTCATTAAATCAAAGTAGCTTCCACTGCTTGCAAACTCATATATATATCTATACCTATACATCCTATTTATTGCCAGTAGTACTTGGGTTTGCAGCTGTAGCTTTTCAGAATAAATTTTTGGAGTCTTTGTAAGGAATGTGAGAGTGTGTGATGATAAAACAAGGCACCTCTGATATTTTCCACATTCTTCCTTGTGCAGGATTAGAAAGGTTATGAAACAACATTGACCTCTTTTTAAATGTCTCCACCAATTACCTTAAAAAGTATTTCTTGATTTGTGCTGGTTCAGAGTTGGTGAGAAATCCTGAACCAGTTTTTCATGTTTAAACAGCTAGAAAGCTGATGCAACTGGTTCCACAACGATTTAGAACCAAGACTTTGTAGCTTAACTAACTGGGGGGCAGGTTTATCAACTAAACTAAACAAGCCTTTCTGACTGGTATTAAAAAGAAAACCTAGCACATAGTTTGACTCTTCCAGAGCTTCAACATGGATGTAAAAGTGCAATGGCAGTATTAAGCCAATCGGGTCATTGGTGATCTAATTTTCCTTTATTTGCACTATTTAGCATTCATGAAGATAGTTACAAATGGTTAAAAAAATTGTGAGGGCAAAGAGCAGTTAGTGTGGAAAGCCGAAATCCCAAATTCTCACACTTGGCCAGAAAAAAAGCTCTATTGACTTAAAAACACACCCTCAGTGCATCACTTTTGGATATGTATGGTTTCTAATGAACGGTGGTGCAGTGGGTTAGCTCTGTGGCCTCATAGCAAGAAGGTTGCCGGTTCTTGGTTGGGGCAGGGGTCGAACCGGGAATCTTTCTGTGTGTAGTTTGCATGTTCTCCCCGTGTTAGCGTGGGTTCTCTCCGTGTTAGCGTTGGTTCTCTCCAGGTACTCCGGCTTCCTCCCACAGTCTAAAGACATGCACCACTCCCATAGGAGTGAGTGTGTGTGTGCATGGTTGTGTGTCTGTGTGTATTGGCCCTGTGATAGACTGGCGACCTGTCCAGGGTGTACCCCGCCTCTCGCCCGTTGTGAGCTGGGATTGGCTTCAGCCCCCCCGCGACCCCGTTCAGGGAAAAGCAGTAGAAAATGGATGGATGGATATATCTAATGATAAACGTTGCTCTGTGGATGGCACAGATAATCAAAAGGCCTATTGCTGTTTGGAGCTATGAACTGTGAGTCATTATACAATGTTAATATACAATGGGGTGAATTTAAAACATTTCCTATACTTGCATATTCTGGTCCATTGTCCTGCACTTGACTCCTCCACTTGTCTTTCATAGATTCAAACATGTTTGCATTTTCCTCAAGAGTCAGAGAATAAAAAGACATAAAAAACATCAGCTACAATCAGCTGTCATCTTACGATTAAATTTAGGAGCTTTTTCTATACGGTGGTAAATGGAGAAAGTGTGGTTTTGATTATTTTATAGATATGTTTTATATAACAAATTTATCTGCTGGCTCTTTTGGAAGTCTAAAATTGTTTAAAAGTAAAAATCTATCAATAAAAAGGTGACCAGAGCCTCATTTTTACCCACAGAGCTGGATAAGTATGAACAGTTTTGAAAGTGGCAGGGACATGTGCAGCTGAGCACTCAAATGGAGTTTTCAGCCTCAGCTGTGGAGTCAAGGGATCCAGGATAGCTGTTTAAATGTTGTGAAGCGGGCAGCGAGACAGGCAGTGCAGGTAAAACAGTGTGGCTTATTGTCTCTGCCAGCCGGTTAGCCCACACAGCAAGGGAACCCATAGACGCCCTCGTTCACCCTGCTGGCTGCTGCTCTGATACTCTGACAGCTTGATTTACAACTTACAGTTCATACTTTAGACATATTTTTGCCTGTTTACTCATGCTCTCAGCTCACCTGCAGTGCATCACATATAGAGTGCATTTTAAGCCAAACAAACAGGAAGGGGAACTGTTATGTTTTAACATTTTCTGGGGGAAATCTGATCATCTTCTCTGTCTCCCTTTCCACCTGTTCTGCTAGCCACATAGGAGAATAGAGCCACTCTCTGTACTTAACTTCAGCTCTTTGTGTTCCCTCACACAGACATCTGTAACATTAGGCCTATTTACAACAGACACAGAAAGAGAAAGAGAGAGAGAGTAAGCTAGAGAGAGTGAGAGAGGAGGGGGGGGGTATAAAAGGTAAGCCTATAGGCCTATGCATGCAGCCAAAGAGGAAACGAGGATCAACGATGTGAGCGGTGTACAAAAGGGGCCTGTGGGTCAGTAAATCCTGCCCCCGGTCACCCCTCTGCAGCATGGAAACACAGCATGGTTGATAAAAGCGCCAGAGTACTGCACGTTATACATCTCTGATCTCACGTTTTTTTTTCTCTCCTCTTGGTCGCTGCTCTTTCTGGAACACTGCTTTGAAAACAATCCAGACTGATGTGGGACTGCGCAGTTTGTGATGCCGGCTTGGGTGTCAAGAGCAGTGAATGGCAAACTGCAGCATGGGGAGGTTATCTTCTTATCAGCATATCTGGCTTTCACAAATAATAAAAGGCATTCACACCATCTGTCACGCAGTGGCCTGCTTAGTTATCCCAGATATTTGTCGTATTAGTAGGATTTGGAGAAAGGTTGGAATTTTTTGCATTACATTTCATGTTTGGTGATTAATTTCAACAGGCAAATGTGAACTAGATTCATTAGTTTATTTGAGAGCTGCAGCTGTAAAACCAAAGCAAATATGGCGTATAATTTCAGGACTGCTCTGAAAAGTGATGTCTGGCTGTTAAAATGCTGGAAAACCACATTATGAATTTCTACATTTAATCCTGAGAGAAGAGCTTTGAAGGCCATGACCAGCTGATAAACTTTGAAATAGCCACAAGTGCAGCAATGCAAATTGACACACAAATAATATGGGTTGATTAAACTTTTATTTTTCACTTTCCTTGTTATGAGCCATCCGTCCCTCCTTTCTGTGACCTCGTATAACCCATCTCCATCACCTTCAACCCCCTTTTGTGACCGTGAGGTAAGTAGTTCCAGATTTGGCCTGAAGGAAAACTGTCAGTCACACTGTGGGAATCTGGGCTGCATTTCATAATGCCGTAAAAGTCCCCAAACATTTTTCAGTGAACACAAATCATCATCTACCTTTTGCTATTTTGAATGTCTGACTAAGATTTCACAATGGGTATATACGTGTCTGGTCAGTTACTGTCAGTCATATTTATCTCTTTCCAATCTATGTTTTCTTTCCCCCTGTCATTTGTCTATCTGCTTGTATAATCTCTTTCATTACCAGAGGCAGAATTAGTGTCGGGGGGTTGAATTGTTATCACTGTGTTGTCTGTCATCAGACGCCATGAAGTTCCCTCAAGTCAGGGAGGATTAAGTTACTGTAAGGCTCAACAGTCGCTGAATGACTGTCATACATTTACAAATTATTTTGTGTGTGTATGTACATGCAG
This sequence comes from Pseudomugil gertrudae, assembly GCA_037177535.1. Taxonomy (NCBI): domain Eukaryota; kingdom Metazoa; phylum Chordata; class Actinopteri; order Atheriniformes; family Pseudomugilidae; genus Pseudomugil; species Pseudomugil gertrudae. The sequence goes on from JBAMHV010000025.1 coordinate 11,111,284, forward strand.
GGACGTGCTGTTTTTTCACAAGGGAAGAGAGGAACAACGTGAAATCAGCGTTTAAAATAAACCTGTGTTGAACATCGCTTTAAGGAGCTGCATATTAGAAGCTTGTGATCATATCATTTAGTTTTGAGTCTAGAAGTTCTTGGTGGATGCACAAAATACTGAATGAGAGAAGTGTAATAGCAGAATGAAGTGACTGTTAGTTATTTTGAAGATGAGTAATTAGTCAATAAAGCCATAAAGCTAATAAAGTACCTTTATAATAAGGAATTTATTAACTTGCGGTTACAACATGAAGCACATGCACATAATTAATGCATGTAATGATTTTCTTGATGCTCGATTGGACTTGTTTTGCTATCTGAACCATTCGCTAGCATGTTTAAAGGCTTATTTATCCTTCCTTTGTGTACATTAATCTAAACATCTGTTCCAAATATCACTGCCTTTCTACTTCCACATGTCTTTTATGTAGGCATTTGGGCAATACATCCCCCAGAGTTTGTCAAGTTTCAACCATAGCAAACATAATAATGGTAAAGGAGATCATGAAATGTGCATTCTCTGAATTAGACATAAAAAGATTTGGTGGTCTGTGTCACTATGAAATACAAGGCTTCCATTTTTTCTTTGCGCTATTCACAGGTTGTAAGTTTCTTATACTGCAAAGCACTGCTTGCACGGTTTCCAGTACAGCTACTTTGCAAGCCAAATAAATAAATAAATAATTGAAAAAAATAAGGTCTAAATGATTACAGTATACAGAAATCCATCTGAAGGCATCCAAAACCCCCATAGAGAATCAGAAATTTGCTTGCCCACTGGAGCACAATCACACTTAAGCTCGAACACTGTTGTCAAACTTGTTTTATGTAGCAACACTCCTCAAAATAAGGTTAATGCCAGTGTCTCGTTATTTACTTCATGACTGACTTTCAAGAGAAATGCATAACTAAGAATGACAAGTGGACCTTTGAGGGTGAGATATAGTGTGAGACCTGAGAGGCTTAGCCATCTGTTTATGAGAGGAAAAGCTCAGAGTGCATGAGATGGAGCGCAACTCTTCCTCATTTTTGGAATTCCTGCTACATCTGAGTGAGAATTGTTGAATCAAGTAAATCAACAGTCTGTGACCCCATACAGAGACAGTTTCCTGACTGTTTGCTCTTTTTATATACAGGTGTGTGACAGCAAGTGAATACACTGGTTAAATGTTAATCTCATTAAGTAGATGTGTTGTTCATAGCTCAAAGCACATCTAGTTTAGACACACTCATGCACAAACACTGCTCTAATTAGGCAAAGAACACACATCACATCCGGCATGCTACCTCCAACCTGTGCGAGACCTCCAGCAGTTCACCTACCATAGCTGGCATACATTTGCACTTTGTCAGGCTTGGCTATTTTGAGTTTTTGACCATATTAGGTTGGGTGGTCATTAAACTCAATCTGAGTGGATGGAAGTCGCCACTTAACTACCTGTGACTTCCTGCTTTGTCCTTACTCCTAAATATACTTATTGAACATTACTATCGATGCCTGCATGAGGTCATTACGACATGAGATCATACGGCAGTATGTCTATGTCACAAAGTATGTTTTAAACTGAATAAATGATACAAGTTACTGTCTAGAAATGAAATTTTCCTGCTTTCAAATTTGTCTTTCATTGAGAGCTTTTAAAGTTTAACCAAAGGGATCAAATCTTTCCATTAAATCTATCGAAATGGTTCAGATTAGACTGACGGTGGGATATGAGATTCCAATTTTTATCTGGAATCGACACGAATGCAAAAAGAAAATGTTTGGTAAAAGTGAAAAGATCTTATTTAACTGCACGATGTATCACATGTTGCATTATGTGGGGTTAATGTGATATATGTCTTCATAAGCTGTGAGTAGATGCCCAGCATCATGGACTGATTTATTTTTTAGAAATGTTTTATTAACACTTCCTCAATCTCAATAGGGTCTACGATGATATCTAATAAGTTCATTTACTACAAAAAAAATGCATATGCATGTAAATACGCAATGGACAAATGATTACTGGATACCTGTTTCAGCCGATTTACATTAGACTGTTTGATTGAAGTTTTCATGCATTTTCTGTGACAATTATGGCACGGTTTAGGTCTGACTTTATATAAAAGATTTCTACTCTCCCTGCTTGCACTTTGAATATATAAATGTTCCATATCCATTCTCCAGTCTATAGATCTGGAAGTCATTACTTCATCTTTTGAGTTAATACTGAACCATTCCTGCTTGGCATTGTTTATTTTTTAAACCTTTGCAGACTCAAAGACCATCATACACAGTGAATTCTTAAAAACCAGCGCTGGAACTTTCTTTCTTATGCTGATACTTGTTTAATTTACTCATTATCACTTGTTGTACATGTGTGAAAAAGCCAATATGAGATCCGATGATGCTGGTTATATACTAAAGCTAGAAAAAGTGAGAAAAAAGAAAAGAAAAATCAGTGAATTTTTCTTTTATTTAAATACAACAAACTTTGATTTAGACATAGAAGAGTCACACATACAAACGTGAGAGGGTGCGGGCTCACTGGTATATTTTAGACATATAGAGGAAGAATAGAAGCATGGTAGTTTAGCAGAATGCAGCATTTACAGTATATAATTTGACATTCACCAGCTGCTGATTGCTTCTAAGGGTGTTGAATTTAATCATGTGGAAGCCATGTATTGTCCACGTGAGGAGAAGTTCCACTGGTCTTTTATTTTATTCCTATTTATTTTTTAGTAGAACACTTAGCTTAATAATTATTTACCTAAAGCTCTAAATGAAGTGTGTGACAGAACACAGCTCCTGAACCATGCTCAGGAATTTCTCTCTCTCTCTCTCTCTCTCTCTCTCTTTCTCTCACATGCACACACCCAAACAATCCAGGGGATATGTCAGCCAAGGTCAAGGCTAGAGATCAGAGGGAGAGTGAAAGTGAGGAAGGAGAAAAGGAGGATGAGGGATCACGGACAGGAAAGGAGAAAAGAGAACTTGAGCTGCACTCTCGACTTGGGCGGCCAGGGAGAACAAGTCAAGAGATGTATTTTCCTGTTGCTGTTACCACAGCAGCCAAATGAGTCAAATCCTTCCTTTGCTCCCAAGACCGCAGCATGTTCAAAACAGAAAAAATATGAAGAAAACTTTTCATTTGCAAGCACTTTGAAGCTTCTGTAACTCATGTGTCTCAAAGGTCTCTTGCAGACACAGTATGAAATTCCTGCTGTTTAAAACAATATTAAATTTAATGGCAACAACACCATTATTTTGTCCACTAGCTGCTAAGGAAGTTTACAAGCTTTTTGGGGTGCATTTCCATAAAGATTGCACTCTATTCTTGTCAGCTGAAACTGGTACAGTATCAGTCTAATTCAACTTGATGTAACCACGAACTTGCTTCTTATCACCCTTTGTTTTTAGGTCCCAAATGCTTCTGAGGTGAGAACCTGGCTTAAATAAAACTCAATGAGAAACACTTGTTTCATTTACTCTGATCCACATGAATTAGCGTACTGATACAAAGGCATAGAAATGTGCAGCAGTGTTGAGTTTCAGATGATATATACACATAAATATCTTCTGAAGCACAGCTTGTATACAAAGGACAGATTCAGCAATGTGGCCTTCATAACATACTGGCTATGATATACAAAGATGATGCAATGCTGTATTTCTGTCTGTCCTGTCAAGCTACACCCAGACAAACGTGCAGGGCCTTAACTAATGCTCGCAGCCTTGTCCAGCAGAAAAACTCACCTCCCACAGGCTTTTGAGAGAAAACAAATGTAGATTCTAGCCAGATAAATCTGTCGTCATTTTCTGTCAGAAGAAAACAAAAAACATGTTCTGGCAACAAAAAGTGTTTCTGAAAATTTCCTGCATCCTTGTACCACATCCTTTGCATTCAATATGTATGATTTGGAGTTCCATTAATCATTTGGGCTTTTTGGGCTGAATTTTATGAATCACTGGTTTGAATCTGAGTTGGTTCGTTTCCAATGTCACACAAGGCTCAGAGAAATGGGAGGCATACATTTTGAGCGACGCAAGAGCAAGACTCCATTTGGTAAACCTCTTTATTCCAGTACACACAGAAAAATCCCAACTGACCAGAGAGGCTGGACCGCAGAACTGGCCTGCTGTGAGGTGAAAGTGCTAACCAGTGCACCACTGTGTCAACCCCACCACAATCATTAAGTAAAATCAATGAGCTCCATAAAAGTAAAAAGCTCAAAACCAGATGTGTAGTAGCTGCTTCCGCTTGCCTCCTTCATGCTCAAATATCAATTGGAGCATTTGACATGACACATTTTACCATAAAGCATATCTAACACAATACATGTTTTACAGATTATATGCGACGGTCTATAAAAACTTAAAGAATATTAAGCATGTAAAACAGGTAAATTCTCACATTTCTTGTAAACATAGTGGGTAACAAAAGAAAAAAAGTGTCTTACCATGTAGGTTTTGGTTTAGTGCCATTTATCTGCCAAAGTCTTCAAAGGTCTGTGTGGTCCAGTCTGTGGACCACCACATGCGGCCTCAAAATGTCTGTCTAAACAGACTGGAACAAAACCAGATGCGCAGAAATCCAACTGCCAGTTCAGTTAAAAATATGGTGTCAAGGAGAAATGGGTAACTATGGTTCAGAGCTTTCTCCCTTAGGATAAGTTAGTTTTTGTTTCCAACATGTATTTTAACACAAACCTCACAATAAACCCACCTGGATACAGAAAAAGGCACAATGGGTTGCTTTGAATCCGAACTTTGATCTGACCATACAGATCAGCTGCTGACAGTATATTTTTATCTTCTTGGTTGTTTTTTTTTTTTTAATGATTGCCATTCTGGGTTCCTCTTCTCAGTCAGCTTCCTCATTTATGCAATGATGGTGATGTCACACTTTAAGCAGTCCTAACCAGAGGATAATTAAATTTGCCCTCAGAAGATGTGAGCAGATTATTATAAAATTTCAAGACTTTGTTTGTGTTATTCTTCCCACTTTTCCCACTGAAAGGCAAAAGCCTTCACTCATGTCCTCAGTATAGTCTTAATCCTCAGCGTACCACATGTTTTCTATGTTCTCTTTTACTAGAGCATATCGCACCACATTTGAATCGACCAACTTTGTCCCATGTTTTCCACCCTGTCCCACCTCATTTTTAGCACATCACCTATTCCAGTATTTTTCACAGGATCCTGCACACGAGCTGTAAGACATATAGACTTCATTATTTCCACTATATGTTTTGCCATTCTGTGTAACAGTTGGATTAATCCATTCAACATGTGTCCAGAGAACGGGCGTGGGTGTGTGTGTTTTGGTGTATGTCTGGAGACTCTGGAGGTTCATCTGTGCAACACGTGCCCGGGAAGTTCTGTCATCACCTCTGTGAAGAGTGGAGACGAGTGGAAGAAGGCAGGAAGAGAGCAGCAGAGACAGATGGAGGATATCAGGGGAGGGAAGAGCTGTAAAAGTGAAGGGAGAGAAAGAAAGGATTTGAGGGATGGCAAGAGTATAGGTGGAACGTGCAGCAAAGAGAGGAGGGGTTGAAACTCACTGGTTTTGGGGGGAGCTTTCCCTTGGATTTAGCCCTTCTGATGAAAATTTTGGCTTACGTCCACTGAACATGCCTCCTATGTGCCTAAACCATCTATCATCCTGTCTCTAACACTTTCTTTTTGTTTCTTTTCCTTTCAACTGTCTCACGGAAGTATTGACAGCCATATTCAATCAAGTGTAGACACTTGAATCATGTTGTTTGCCAAGTGCAACAAAGAGACAAGAGGTTGGTGAAATAGATTTTATAATGTTATTTTACTATAATCAGTTATGTTGTAATTGTGGAGTGGTTGGTGAGTGATTGATTTTCTTCTGTTGCTTATTATGAGCTCAGTACTCAGTTTGCATACCACCACAAGCAAAACCTCTTTAAACTTTTTACTTTTTAATTTGAAACTTTCAGCTCAAATTTAAGATTTATTTGTAGTTTAAAAGTTAAATAAAACAAAATCCATTAAAAACGTATTTTTCTTATTTATAGAATTCCCTCTTCTGTCTGTAAATGTTAGTAACAACTTCTGGGGTCTTAGGAGGGGAATGTTGTCCCCATGCAGGATTGCTGCTCAACAGTCCAAGGCAGATTTGATTTGTTTCATGATGTCCGAGATAATTGCGTTAGGTGACTTCATTTCTTTGAAGCCATGTTGTGAATGCAATATGTGGTTTAACATAGTCTTGCAGGAATCTGCACAGGACATTGCATTCATGGTTTCCTTATAGAAGTACTTTGTTTTTATTAATCTGACCACAGAAGAGTTTTTCACGTTGTCTCCAACTTGTTTAAATGAACTTTGCACCTGTAATTGCCAGGGTTTAGACTTTTATTGCTCAGTCTATAGTTTGGTTTCCTGTTTCCTTTATTTCTTGCTCTTTAGTTCAGCTGGTTTTAATTAGATTATCCATTCCACCTGTGCCTTGTTTTGTTTTTCCATGTATTTATACCCTGTGGTTGTCTGTTTCTTTACCAGTCCATTGTTGTGTTCATACCCTGTACTTGTGCCCTCAGTTTACCTGCATTCTGTCTGTCTATGATTCCTGCACTTCAAAATCTGACAGTACTGATAGCACCGTTTCTGGGTTGTTTTCATATGTGGCTTATTTTTGACATGATATAACTTTGAACCCATGCAGTGATTCTTCAGTATAAAATATATATCTGATTTTAATGCACTATTGTCTGAGGGCCTGAATTTGATAAACATCCAGTTTTAACCTACAACCCCCATACACCATGCAGAGATTCTGCCTAATTCTTTTAATGATATATTTTTAGTTCTAGATTAGTGGAATCTCAAATGGCTTTGTATTGTTAAATTGAAGAAGGTTGTGGTAAGTTTAAACCAGGTGAACATGATTAATAGTTCAGCTTTCAGTGAACGTGTAACAGCTCAGAATAAGTAAAGAACTTCCCAAAGTGGAAGCATTGGTTTGTCCTAATGACCTGCAGCTAACAGTTAAGTGTCGGTACCGTAACATCATACCTGTGTGAAGTCTCTGCACACACCTGGACTCAGATGTGTGAGCAGCAGAGAAAAGAGGTACAGACATCCATCCATTTTCTACCACTTTTCCCTGAACGGGGTTGCAGAAGAGGTACAGACAATTGTCTGGAAATCAGTTTGTTATTCATCTACAGTCCCAGTGCACATCTCTTGACAAACTATGGATAATATGCACGCATTGGAATCCAAATGTTGTTTACAACTTATAACTGCAACATAGAGAGCACAAATACTTCCCACTTAAACAATTTAATCCTGATTTGTGCCTAATTCAGCCATTTTACAGAAAAGTTTTATTATTCATTAACTCTTTCACTTTTCATCCACACTTATCCTACAAAGAGCATGTGAGGAAAAATACCCATTATGACATCATTCCTGGGTTATATAAAGTCTGTAACTTGACTTTACCTAAACACTTCTGTTGCTTCCTGCATCAATAGCTAGTTGCCTCAGTGACACGTCAAAACTAATATTACACAAAGACTTTTCCATTTCCCAGGTAGGTTTTGCCAAACAGGTTTTTTAACCCTGAATTTTTAAAATAGTTTTGTAAAACCTGTTTTGGAGTAAAACTCAGAGTTTAAATGTTAGTAAATCATTGTGTTCAGTGTCACAAGCTTTCATTTTTGTTTTGGCTCACCACACTACATTAGGGTCCAATGGTCCATAAAGTCATCAGAGCGGTGCCATGTTGTGTGGCGCGACCCAATCGTACCCCTTCAGCTGATCTTTTCAGTTAGTCTTAATGCCAAAAAAGAGGGAACAAGTATCGACCCCTCCATCTAGTTACATTTCTACAAACCCAATGGGTGCTTTGAATGCAAATTTAGTCCATGAATGTTAATGTGTGCAATGCAGGCACAGAAACAAAAACCCAATGTTGTGTATGTGGGAAACCACCATAGATTTCTACAAGCAAGCAGACCATCATCATCTCCTAAAATATGCAAACAAAGGGATGACCAGGAAGATTAAAGCTGTCTACTACTGAGGTTATTGGTTTTAATGATTGTGCTTCCAGCATTTTGGGAAAACTGTGTTTGAAACTGCAGAGCTGTTTGTTTGAATCTACGTTATGTCGATGTGAGGACAGACCGGACACATTAAGAAATAAACAGAAAGAAGAAAGGGAACAATTAGAGAACTGGACATAAAAAAAAACACTCCTCAAAAACAATAAACATAGTGAACTTAAATCTGGGGAACTTCTGGGGGATGCATCTGCATTGCACCTGGTTTCTTCCATCTCTGCACACTAATGTAAGTGCATAGCTGCTTGTTATGTATTGTGATGCCATGCTGTTGCTCTTTGCCGTGTTCTTGCCAGCTCTGACTCACCATCACTGCCGCACTGGGCTGCTGCCTTGGCACCAGATTCATCAACCACCACGGCAGCCAACTCCCACAGAGCCTGTATGAATGTGTGTTGTGAGGGTGGATGAGGGAAAGAAAAAGAACTGAGATTAAAAGCAGGGGAAAAATTAATGAAGGTATATTTTTCCTAAAGGTCTTTCACCTTCTTGAAATTTTATTTAAGGAAGCTTTTAAGCCGTTTGATGGAACATAACCATCTGTGTGCAGCAGCAGGGAGGACAGGATCTGAAGTCACATCTACTGAGATGAATGAGTCCCCAAGGAGAAAAGCCATCAGTAGATGCCCCTCTAGATAGGTTCCCAATTTTTTCCTTAAGACTCTTGCACACTTTGGTTTACTTAATTATGGTTCATTTCCTATGGTAATGTGTAAATGAAATTTAAAAGTGCCCTGGCAGGACCATCTTGATAACAGAAGTAATTTTTAAAAGCACACAGAGATGCAGCGTTGCTTGCTATGCAAAGCTGCACAGCTCACTTTAGTTCTTTCACTCTTACAAATGCTCAGTGTCTTAATTTATATCTGAAAGCATGGTTTTATTATATAAAAGAACAGCTTGAAGCACAGCTTGAAAAAATAAATAAATAATTTGATAAAATCAGAGGCCAGAGATGGTTTAGTACAGCAGAGGGATTTAATGATTAATTTGCCAACAGATGACAAGCCTGCAGGATATACACAGATTACATAAGGACAGAGATCTTTCTGTCAACTAACGGTGTTAAAGTTGAACTTGTTCTGTCTCCGGTAATTCATGATATGAGTGTAAACAGGGAGCTTGATCACTCTTGTCATGCAAGTGGAGACCCACTGTAGCTTTGTAGGAGGCTTGTGTAGGAAGAAAGTATCATATTAACATTTTAGTGTGAGTGTGTTGAATTAATTTACATCTCATATATTCAATGTAGTAAATAGCTTGATTGATTTCGGCCATGATATAAATGGCAAGAATTGAAAAAAAAAGTTAAAAATAGCTGAATGCAGCATTCTCAGTTGCATCAGCAAATTATGACCCATCATGTAAATTTATGTCATACTAAATGATCGCATGAATTTCAATGAAGTTGTTGAAACGCTGGCAAGCTTGAGCAGCTCTAATTAGCATCAGCATGCTAGCTTTGGTACCCACACATTACAACAATTTGGCAATGTTTTTAATAGTCACTACTGATTTGTAGACATGACTAATAAACCACTGACGACACTTGAGACCAGTATAGTTTATGTATGTGCTTCATTTGAGATTTTCTACTGGCAACACTAAACCTCTGATCTTCTAGTTAAAAACCTCTGTGCTTCCCTCACAGAAAATGCATGTATGATATCACTGTGGCTATTCCGGCTATATCGGGTGGTATACCCTGAAACAACCAATGACCCAGAGGAGAGAACAAGAATATCTGGCTCCTTCATAGACTTCAGTAAAAAACAGCTCAATTATTATAAGTAAACAATGGAACAACGATAAATATATGCAGTCTTAGGGTTTCTGTTTTTCACTTGGATGTTTGACATGTAGCAGTCCAGTCCAAGCAGCAGGAAAGGCAGAGAGTAATCTGACATGACTTTATCTCCTTTCTTTGGTTTACTGGATAGTCTATTGGGTTTCATACTGCAAGTGAACTGAGACCTGCAGTTTGGTCTGCACTAGAGTGTGAATGTGTGTTCACACTGTAGAAGCAGACAAGGGTTTGTTTAAAAGGTGACCAAACAATGCATTAGAACTGTAAATGTGTCATAAAAGAACAAACATAGCTGTTTTATTTTCCTTTTAATTTGAACTGGAATAAAATAATGTTCAAATTATAGCAGTTTTTTATAAACGCAAGTAAAGTTTAAAATACTTTTTTAAAATTTAAACTCAAATATACTATATACAGTCATTTGGCAAATGCTTTTATCCAAAGCAACTTACATATGATAAGCAGACAATTTTAAATCATAGCTATTAACCTAACATGCATGTCTTGTCGGTGGGAGGAAGCCGGAGAACCCACGCATACATGGGGAGAACATGCCACTGGACAACCCTCCCCAGCCTGGGCTGTGAGGCCACAGCGCTGACCACTGCGCCTGCATGCTGCACAAATATGCACTCCAAATTAACATTTAGTATTCCTGTGAACCATTAGACTAATATTTAGTTGCATAAACACTGTTTTTGAGAACTGCTTCACATTTGTCTTGCATAAAGTCAATTTCTGGCCCCCATAAACAGATATTCCAGCCCAGGATGATTGGACGACTTTCCACGTGTCCTCTACAGTTCTTGGTTTTGCCCCAGAAATAGCATTTTGGATGCCACCCCACAAGTTTTCTATTGGATTAAGGTCTGGGGATGGGTGACATTTCAAGGACTTTTCCTCTTCAGCATAAGGCAGCATGACCTCTTTACACCTTTGGATGTAAGTAAATTGATCTATGATCCCTGGTATGAAATAAGTAGGCCCAACACGAGAAAACAGACCCATTTCACGAACTGTCTCTATTTTCTGTAAGTGGCAGCAGAAATATCTTCCTTATACAGTTGTGTTCAAAATAATAGCAGTCCAACATGAACAACTAGACGGGCAACTCTGGTCCCCGAAGGGCCGCAGTCCTGCAAGTGTTAGGAATTTTGCTGCTGCAACACACCTGAATCTTATTAATGGATAATTAGCAGACTTTATGTTAAGCGCTGCACATATCTGCTAATTAAGTCTGATGTATGTCAGGTGTGTTGCAGCAGGGGGTGTTCTCACACATGCAGGACTGCAGCTCTCGAGGACTGGATTTGCCCATCCCTGAACTAGATAATCACTGTTTTTGGTATAATTGATATTATTAAACAGCAAAAAAATTACCAGTAGGTGTAGTAGCGTCAGAAATGTGAGGTTTTGCAATAAATCGGAATAAAATTATAAGGATTTTGAGCTTGACACATTTTATAAAACACTGGTTCATTTGAACACAACTTCTGTAAAACTGGTGTGATGCTAGAAAAGATATGTTAAAGAATAGATAAATTCAGAAGGGTTCATTTTATGGCAGCATTGATTAAATAAAACTTTGGATTTACAACCCTATAAATAACTGATAGGCTCAGTCTACAAATAACCACATATTATATGGTATCACCCACCATGGAATCGTGTTATGTTGTATTGATTATTAAAACATTTAAAACAAATAATATCAAACACCTAACAACTTCATAATGTGGTTTTAGTTTTAAACGTCTGAGCTTTGCATGAATGTAAAATGGTTTTACTATAAAGAAAAGTGCTACAAAATGTAATTTAAAAAGTGGGGAAATACATTAAAGGACTACTGATTTAAAGTAATTAGTTCCTTTTGCACTACTAAACATGAACATTACTTTGCAATTTCTTGGTTATAATGTCTGTACACAGGCCTTTTAACACGTTGTAGCCTGTTTTTAGCTTTTTCTAGCATTTATAATCTAAAACTCAGCAGGGTAACAAATACAATATCCTATTTACTTCTATTTACTGATGTTTGTAATTCATACATGGAAAACAGGAGTGCCCAAGTCCAGTCCTTAAAATCCTGCAACTTTTAGATGCATCCTTTTCCAACACATCTGAATCAAATTAGCTCTTTTAAATTTTCTGCATGTCATCCAACTCTGCAGAAGCCTGGTAACGAGACGTACATTTGATTCAGGTGCTGATTGCGTCTACAAGTTGCAGAATGGTAGCTCTTTGAGGACCGCACTTGGACAGCCCTGGTCTAAAAGGTTCTCGGTTTTCTTTTGAATAATTTCCCTGGACTGAAGCTTCAGCCAAGCTTAAAAGCTGCGCTTGTTTTGAAACTGCATCCAAGAGTTTATGATGCACTAAGCCAGAAGGTGTGTTTATAAATCTTAGGTACAGCGGTTCAGCACTGACAAATACTGACACAATATGCATTTTATTGTGATGTTGCTCTTATTATTTTCACCCACACCTTCTTAGTCATGCATGAATTTATATGACAAGTGGTGTCCCCTCTGCTATTTCATTGGATGAAAGAGCTTCACATGTGCATTAACATGTGCAGGGCTGACTGTGTTCTGAGATGCTGCATAGACACAGAATGCATCTGGATTTACTCTCTATGTTGTCTTTTCTTCTATTTGTGTATACACAGACAAACACAGTGAAGAGAGTAGTGAATTCTGTGCTACATAGCCAAAACAAGGCCAGGTAAACACACTTTGGTAAAAAAAAGTGATAGAATACAAAAAAAAAACTCAGATAATCACAGCTCATTTTTATTTACTAATGATGATTGATCAATTCATGTGTCTGAATACAAAGTTAGTTACTCAGGTAGTTGCACAGTCCAACATGTTTGTTCCAAAAGGCAAAAAAAATCAAACAAACTGAATTCAAAACATTGCTCCATCACATGAGTGTTCAGAAAAATGTTCAAGTTTTTCTATGAAACCTTTGAAAAGCATCTACTTGCTGCGGATGTCACCGTTATGCACTGCTATGTATCATGGGCTGGTAAAGTTATAATGTAACTATCAAGCCTCAACTACATGGAAAGTGTAAAACATGGTACTATATGGAAAAAATCTGAACTAAATTGTCTAAAGAGAAAAAAAATTAGGAGAACATACAGTGCTTTCACTCACAGAAACACAAACAGACACATTTATGTACAAGCTTACTTACCTAACACAACCAATCCCCTAAGATTCCTAATGAAAGCTTTCATTATACGTGTACGGCCAGTACTTAGAGCGTCTTGCAGACTAATGATACCCATTTGCACCACTCTAAACTCTGACACCAAAGACTTGGGCTGTAAATCACCCGCTACACGTTGCACTAATTAATAAAGCCGCACCAGACTCTGTGACTCTGGGGAAATTTAATAATCTTCACAGCAAAACCTTCAAAGTCAAACTTAATTATTATAACAAGGAAAGTTTTTTTTTTTTTGTTGACCCAGCAGCAGAGTTTAGTGTGTATTTTCAATGTTTATTCTATTTTATGCATGTGTGTGCAAATGTTGAATATGTGTGTGTTTGTTGCCTTGGGCTTTCAGGCCTTCAGGTCTCTCGGTGGGAATTCACCCTTGTAACTGCCGAGGTCAAAGTGTAATGACCCCTAGACTACCAGAGGGTCAAAGGTCCTCCATCCTTAGAGAAATCGGTGGCGACACTCGGGACCTACAGGCTTGAGTCAACAGGCTGAGCTTTGCATCGAATTTGACAGTTCGAACTTTATGTGAACGAAGATCAAGAACGGCTTTCTCATGCGTCCCCAAACAGATTGCACAAGTTGTATCATGTAGGATCAGGTCAGCTGAATAATTAGCTCCTTCAGATGAGCTTTCGCCCTTTTGGCTAATTCAGTCTGCTTTTAGCCAAAGGAGCGAACACAGAATGATCTCCGTGCACTACAACCAAAGGAAAGACACGGGTTTGTGTTTGTGTTACATTAAATGGTTCTGAAATGGCTGGAGACGTTGAAAACACAGGTTTATAGCTTCTGCGCCTTGCAGAAATTCTAAGTTTAATATAAGATGCATGTGCATTTCTTTAGCTGACTTACTGTTTTTATTGACTTGTTGGTCTACCACATTGGTACAGGATGAATCCCCATGATTTTGGTGAGTCCCACTTTTTTTTCTCTTTCCTTTGTCTCCAGAAGATGATTTATCACCATGACAACAAGCTTCACCAGTAGAATATTTTAATTTGGCCTGAAGTTTGTGGTTGATCACATAGGTTAAAAGAAAAACAGGTTTTTCTGGAATTCAGCTTACATTTTGAATGACCTTCAGCTGTCAAGAAGCAGATGCATGAAAATCCACTTGATCGGGCTCCTCTTGCAAATTTAGTTTGGGAATTTCCTTTTGGCAAAATTCAATCAAATTAGGCACAATTTAAAGTGTTTAGTCAGAGACTAAATATATTGGCTGCTGGTGTGATGGATGTGGATTTCCTGCAAACCAGCTTCCACTCAGACATGAAACCATACATCATGCTTGATTATGTCTTGCTTTGTGTGCCCTACAGCTCTGACACCTCCACCAGTTAAACTGATTGCTCCCAAGAAGCGTCACAATTACACGTTTGCAGCTTTTAAAACTACGTCTACGTGTGGAGCAACATTCAACTAATCACATCACAGCCCTTTAATGTCATTACTGGCCTCTTTTTAAATTCATTTTCTAAAGTACCTTTTCTGCTTCCTGCAAAGCCAAACTTGTCATTTTCAATAAAAACACAAGATTCAGTCAGTAATTCTTTTCTTTACCAGTGTGCACTTGAGACCAGGACCACCTACGACATGTTTTTGAGTAGCCTCTTGATGCAAACATCCAAGTGGAATAAAGACACTATTCATTGACACACTGGCCTGATTGCTGTTGACTTAAGCAGAGAGGGATGAAAACATATGCTGATTTAGACACAACCTCCGGCCCTGCCTGAATGAATTTAAATGTAACTTTTAAAAACGTCTGCTGAAAATAAACCAAACTAGTAAATGCTCTCCTCCTCATATGTATCAGATTAAAGAATAAAAAAAAATCCCTAAAAAAAAGTGATGAATGATCTCACTGTCTGTTCTTTGACCTGGATATTATAATGTTTAAGTGTGTGGCACCGTTTTTCCTCACACCCTCCTTTGTTTACTCCAATTCATCTCTTTATATTCCAAAGTGTCCTGCAGGAAGCTCATACATGTTATACACACTTCACTGAGTTAGAAAGAAACTAACGCTGGGCCAAGCACACAATCCACATTCCAGCAAAGCTTCTCTTCCTTGGCCCACAGCAGGGTAACTTTTATAAAAGGAAGTAGTTCATGTCCTTCTGCTCCCACTCATTGGTTTTCTCTTCTCTTGTATTTTAACCAAATACAGGAGAGAGTGCAAAAAGTGCTGTTTAAAGAATGGTGTGAAAGTCTAAAAAAGAAGGAACAACTATCTGGATATAAAAGCAATATTGTGACAAACTCCTAAGGAAATCTTAAATTTAGGGGGCATTCAGGGGAGATTGGGCAGGGATTATATAAAAGTTTCACATCTTGGGTTTTGGATTGTGTTCAAACACCATTTAACTCAAGCAGTTCAAAACGCCTGGGCAACATCACATAAGCTATGGTAATGTGATGTTTTTCTTAAAATTTGGAATTAATATTTCCAAATTAAACAATTTCAAATTAAATTAGCATTCTCCGAGTTTACATGAAAATAGTAATTCTGAATTGAGGCTTACATGGAACCTCGTCTTTATGCTTCTCTTAATTTCGGCCTCATATTTCCGGGTTGGGAAGGTTCTGATTGGACAGAGGGCAGATGTGATGCACTTTTGTATACCGGAAATATACAAACCACTTCCTGCTTATCCTCTTTTTGCTACAACTTATAAAACCACATAAGTACTGTTTTTGCTTACATCACATTTTTCTGAATCTGAGTAGGAGAAGGAATATAGAGTACCAAAGATGGTAGGCATAAGATCGCGCATGTGTGCCATCGTGACAGGACAAAGTAACAAGCACGCACAGAATGACCGGAATTTACATGATAGAGAAATTAATTAGTTTGGATTATAAACAGGAATTAACTTGCATCAGAGTTAAGTTTCATTCTGGATTGCCATTTTCATTTGGAATGACGTGTTTACATATGGCGCTTTTCCACTAGTACCTACTCGGCCTGGTCTCACACGATTATACCCAGAAACAGAGCGTTTCCATCAGGATGTGTCGTGCCGTGCGGTTACATTTTTCGTACCTAC
>JBAMHV010000025.1:11127603-11153556 GCA_037177535.1 Pseudomugil gertrudae
ACATTAGAGGATCACGACTTGTAATGGAAAAGCAGTCCAGTACAATATCGTACTGCCCAGGCCGGTAGAGTCGCGTCACGCAGGTACTAATGGAAAAGCGCCAATAGTCATTTTTCATCTCTTTAAATAAGGATTTAACTGTTATTCTGAATTAAAAGAGGAATTCAAACTTTCATGTTACCATGGCCTTGCTAAAATTGCTTGCTAAAAGGCCTACACCAATAAACAGTATTTTTTTTAGTGCAGGCTGGTTGCACAGACACCGAGTGGTGGTTCAGTGCCATATTGTAGAAATTTTAAAAACAAAATCTTAAGATCACATTGTCCGCAGCCTATTTACTGTGTTGTAGTCTTTTCTGGTTTTTGTTGAACTAAAATCAGTGCAAAAAGCCACATACCATAGCTGTGCAGTAAAATTGACAAGGAGTTAAAAATATGGTGCCGAGGTTGATTAGTTTGCTGGAAGCTGGTTTGCTAACTGTCAATGTGAAGCAGGTGAGCTGTATGATGGGCTGAAGTCAATAAAACATGACTGAAGATGAAAAAGTTTCACAGATGTGTTTGGTTTTGCTTATTTGTGAGACTAAGGTTGTTTTTATCATACTCAACTTTATAAAAGTTAAACATTATAAACATCTGTTTACATGATAAACAGAATAATATAGCAACTTTTCTCTGTTTATTTGTTTTCCAAACTATCATATTAGAGATTGTCCAGTAAATCCACACAATGAGCATGTGGCCTAATTAATCCCAAAATCTACTGATTATAACAACAAAAGGTTGGCTAATCCTGATCAACAGAAAGTGGAACATCACTACTGTACAACAGGTTTTTTGTGTTTGACTCTACTGTGTTACTAGTTTCCCTCCCCTTTTCACTCAGAGACTCATAAAAGCTCTACTAATGCAATTTGTGTTGGCTGACAGTCCCCCAAAGCAAAACACTCATGTTGTATGCTGCTCTACAGACCACCTTGTCTTCCACCTGCTTATTTCAAAGACATCTTATGAATACATTTGCCAACGTTTGACATGATTAATCTGCAGCTAGCTCCAGGCATTGAAGGCAAGCCAACTTTCTGCAGAGCTTTAGGCTCTGAGTGTAAAATGGTCTCATATGTATATAAAGTGCCACTTATGCAGCTGCAAAAGCAGACAATACACATACATACAGTATGCAAACAGACACATGCACAAAAGGTTACATATATTAACTCAAAGATTTACATGCACACATTGATGGTTAGTCAAGTGAATGAGGTTAATCAAGTCAGCATGATTCACCCCCCCCCGCCCCAGCTGCTGTAATGCTGTGTGAGGACATTTTTAACATTTTGCATCACTTGATTGATTCACCTCATCCTCACAATTACCTAATTTGTTTAAAGAGATACCAGACTGCAGCATCAGACATAAAAATTAAAAGCTGAAACAAATCGAGGGAGACATGAAGTCTGATGTTTTCTTTGTTTGGAACCAAGGAGACAAACATGCTGTTTCTATGTTTGCTATTGCTATTTCAGTTATTCTACACCAGAGTAATTATATCATAATGTAATTCAAAGTGGCCAAATGGAGAAATGGCAATTTATGATTACATTATTTTTATCCTGCTTGATCAAAGTATTGATCCTAGTTTAAATACTGACAAATTAAAAGGTTTAGTAATATTGATTGCAACATAAAACAAATTACATTTCCAATCTTAAAGCTTTGCTTCTGACTCATTATGGGGTCATACTGAGATTAATTATGTACATTTTTAAGCTGCATTGTGTTACAAACCAGTTACTGGATGTAAATGTACTGGTTGTTGTGAATGCACACCATGGCTGATTTGGCAAATAAATGCAGAAGACATCGCAGGAGAATGAAAGTGACAAATCAAGAGTCAACATCAGACTGATTTGTATAAATTAAGTAGGGCTCAGAAAAGAAGCAGGATGCAAAATATTGGGAGTGCCAAAGTGTAAAAAGCTATCCGCTAATTTTCAGTAGTGCTGCTTTAAAACAGAGTTTAGTGCTCCTGTAATGTGTGGTTTTCATTTTAAATACCTTTTATGTAGGGTCTCAGTCACACATTATGCTTTGTAGTTTGATGATTGCTCCTCAATAACTGATGTACATAATCGTGTCAGCTCACACTTTCATGCATTGTTCATAGTTCCTGGGGTGATATATCCTAGATTGTTAAACAAATGAGTTGTGTTTATCATGATGATGTTCATCAAATGACAATAAAGTTTGAACATCTGTTCTGTTCTTCATTATTTTCTGGATATAGACCATCTCCTGATTCAGTGGGACCTTTATTGTTTTTCTCATTTAACACTTCAGAAACAATGTGAGTTCAGGCTCACCTACACTTTTGTGGCTCTTTAGGGTAAACAGATGTTTCCTATATATCTGCTGCATTTATTAGCTCAGTCAAAGGACAAATCTGTATTTTTTTTTTTACTTTTTAAAAGGTAAGCAACTACATCACTATATTGCTTAAGTTCACATTGTGGCTGTTTGGTCTGGTCCACTTTAAGGGATAGAAGACCTATGGTTTGTTTTGTGTAGCATAAACACCAACCCTACTCTGATGTGGACCAAAGAAGTAAACTCTGGTCCACTTGAAGGCAGGGGGTATTGAGTAATAAAAAGACTATCCAGATTAAAAGGAAAATATATCTGCCAGCTGCAATGATGCATGAAGTCCTCAAGATCTGGAATCCTACAGGGTTTTCATGTAGCCTTAGTTTAGCACACCTGATTCAAATCAAATGGATCCAACAGCTTATCAAAATCTGCACAGGGATTCATTCATTTGAATCTGGTTTGTTGGAACTGAGAGACATTGAAAAATTTCAGGATGATGACCAAGGTTCTCCATCCCTAAAATAGCAGAAGAAAGTGATGCAGATTATTGTTTGGGTAGAAAGAGAAGCAAAACCAGTAGCATGTGTTAAAAAATATGTGCGTTGCACAATTAGGACCAGAATCTAATTCAAACACATTACAATGACCAAACCTGCCCTGCTAATATCTCTTATTTAAATCTTGGATGCAACCATTTTTTAACACACCTGAGTCAAATACCTGAATTGTCATGCATGTCATCCAGCTCTGCAGAGGCCTGGTAACGAGCCGATTATTGGATTCAGCTGTGTTGGATGAGGATTGCATCAAGATTGCATCAAGTTGCCGGATGGTAGATCTTAAGGACTGGACTTGGGCTCTCCTGTGCCAAAGGAATGATAAATAGCTGTTGTTGATTAGTACACAATATACAATTTTATAAACTGGCAAGTTAATCAGTTGTGAATCTGCAGATGTCAGACTATGAAGCTAAATTTTTTCCACTGCTCATCATGTGAGAACACCTCTAAAAAAGTGAAAGATTTGTCACTATGCTAGACTTGAGCATGTGAACCAGGAAAGAAAGAAAATGGTCTTTAACTGAGAAATGACTCTTGCTGCCCATCACTGAGGGAAGGGTTAAAAGGTCAAGTCAAATTCTGTGAATATCAACTGCAACATACCAGCATACGCAAGTCAAACCAGCAGTCCATTGTGGTGGACGATATGAACAAAATCCCCAGGTCTGGTAGCATAGTATTCAGGACTTGGGCACTTTTTTTATTTATTCAATTAACCATGAACTCCTCTGCAAATTTTCTTTAGTTAAACATGAGCCAACATTTTGCAGGTAAAGCTAGACAGACAGAAGGCATGCCATGCAACAGGACAATAATCCATTTACATTAGGATCTAATTAATTTTAAGTTCTGATAAAGAAAAATAACATAAAACTCCTGATAAAACTGTATAATTTAAGAGATTGCACTTTCTTTTCACATAATCTATCTGCGTCTATTTGTTTTAGGCCCTGAATTGCATGTGTGCAACATCTCAAAAACTCAGTAAATTGAAATGTACATACTTCCTCTACTCTGGTTGAAATAATCACAGCTGCCAGGATTAACATAAGAGACTGAAGGTAGCTAAATCTCCTATTTAAAATGACTGAATGGACACAATGGTTAAGTCTTCCTGACACAATGAAGATAACATTAAAGTTAGGATTATTTTTTCAGGTTAATTTTTGGACTTGTATAAAGACTGATGGACACTGATGGCTCTGCTATCTCGTCAGTTTTAGCTTCAAACCAAAGAACATTTTCAGTAGACATCCAATTATTCGTGCCCCCATCCTTTGTGGTTTTCTTGTGGATTGTCTTTTATTTAATTTTTTTTTATTTTTATAATATATATAAATTGTAGTGGTGGGGGCTTGTTGATCTATCAAAGGAACCCACTTGCATTACACATTTGAATGAAATGTTATGTTTGATATTTGGCATGCAAATGCTTTTAGGGTGCGCTTAAATCCATATGGTCACATTTGTGGCTATACTATCAACATGCAAGCTATACTGCCAATCACTCAACCCAGGGTGATGCATGCAACATATTAACCCTATCTTCTAGGTTCCTGACCTGCAGGAATAAGTTATTAGTAGTTATTATTAATGGATCTCTGCAGACTGAGTCTTGCTGTGCCCAGTGGCTGCCTTGCTTTTAATAGTCACACAATCACTTTGAGTTGGCAGACTCTCAATATCACACCATGGTGTTTGCATTCCCAGCTCACCGGCTGTAATAACTCTGGAGCCACGCTGGGTGTGTTGACATAATTCCTTTCCTGAGTTGGCTTTGTTTCTGTCAAAGGAAGATCTAATGCAGAGAAATATAAGTGCAAAATGTTCACATTCATAATGCATCCAGAAAAATGGCTTTAACCGAGTATCGTTTGGTTTTCACATCATACCAAATAAGAGAGAATTTATTTCTGAGTCTGAACTCTGCGTGACTTATCATTTGTCCTCCAGCGAAGGCCTCAGAAGCCCATCACTTTGCGCTCGTAACTGTCAAAGCTGCAGCTTGACATGAACACCTGTAGAAATGATTTATTTTTATTTTAGGTTATTAAAATCGTTGCAATTTTACACTAAAACTGTAGGCATATTTTCAGATGCATATTTCATGTTTTAATGTGGCAGAAGTAGGAAAACCGTAGCTATCTGCTTGTATAAATCCCTTTCAGATTTGCTTTGCAGTAGTTTCAGAGAAAAGCATGGTTCATGTGCCTCAGGACTCAAAGCATTTTATCCATGTCTAAATTATGAGTTTAACATTAACAGAATATGACTTCATGTTCTCCAAATAAAAACTTTGCATTAAGAAAACACATTTCTAACCACAGGGGTATTTATACAAATAATATTTGACTGGTTCATCCTCACAGATTATTCATCTTATTACCATTTACTGTTTATGTTATTCTGAATCCAGCAAAAAGGAAGAAACAAAGAAGAAACTATTTCTCAGATATGAGATAGAGTTGTCTATTCAGGCAATATGATAATGGGAAAATATTGGTATCAGGTAAATACATGTTGCTAATTGGACGGAAAACAATTTCTTTAGTTGATCAAGACTGAAATCCAGGAATGAATATCATTGCACCATGGCAGGTAGTCTCATGATGCTAACTGTAAGAGATGGCATCATTTCTCTATTTAATTCTAGTGGTAACCTTTGTTTCATGCAATTGGCCGTATTTAATTGTTCAAAATATTTTTGTAAGTACTTACCCAAAAGTAAGATTGTGTTCTCCATTCTCCAGCTTTTTTGTTGGCACTCCGCTGACCTTGCTTTGTTGTATTCCAGTGACTCCAGCCTACTTCTTTGACCAGAGACCTGTTAGGATAACATGTCACAGTGATTCTAATTCTACATAAATTCAGATAAATTGTGCATCTATGTGATGCATGTCTGACAGGAAACGCGGGGTGCTTGACTTGCAGGCTTGCTCCTGGATGATCTAAATTGCCATTACTTGTGGGAACTGTAGGTGTTTAGAGGGGAGAAACTGGAACAATAAAGAGCACATATAACTTATACAAGGAGGAAGTTTCCTGAACTTAATACCCATATCCTTTTTTACATGCTAGTTGATTCCCTTGAGGTTTACTATCAGACACAGCTGCAACAATAAGAGTTTTAAAGTGTCTGAGTGTAAAGAAACTGCTAGTTCCAACAACAGTCACTTTATCTTGTTTAGAGATATCTGTTTAGGATTGAATGCTTCTTCAAACTGTGTCCTAATAACAAGTCTTGAATTATCTCTATTTGTGTGTATATTTTTTTAATTTTTCTTTTAAGTTATTGGTTTTTTATTCAAAAAGGAATGTTAATTCCAGTTGTCTTATTGTTGAATGAATGTGACCACCCTTTGTCCTATATCCCTATCACTTCCTTTTACTGTACAATTATACACAACATGCAAAGTACCACACTGTACAACCCCCTTCCCCCACCTACATGTGAGTGTTCAATGCTATGTCCTACTTTAATATAAAAAAGCTTTCTCTGTCCTTATATCTTTTATTTTTTTTATATCCATATAAAAAGAAACATAGTTTGCCTGTACGTCAGGACAATCTTTCTTTAAGAGACATCCCTGCCGCCCCCTCCCCCTGAGTCCCTTCATCATTATCTACCCTTCAACTGATAATATACAAACAGAGCATTAGCCTCAATTTGAACCCAGCCCCATCCCAACCCCCATCCTTGTCTTCATTACTATATGATGCGGGATAGTCTGAGAAACAAAAGAGGAGCTTGCAAAGCTTTGTCTGAGCTGTTTCTTTGTTTATATCCTCCAGCGTAACACATGATCATATCTGTGTCACAGCAAACTGAACCCCAAGACTGCTGTCAGTGTTTTGAGCTTTTGGTCTCAAATGTCATCATATGAAGCTGATCACAAGTCCTCATCCAACCTTTTCGATTCAAATAAAATTAAGAAGAAAACAAAAAGACTGTACATGTAAAATGCTGATAAATGGCAAATTTGTAATAAAATCTTTATTTAATAAAACTACTCCCATCCAGAAGTGTTTGCTAATTATAGACAATATTCAACCTCTGTTTGAAGAATTTTAGTTAGGATTTAGACTCATCATAGCTCAGAAACAGCACAGGTGAAAGCTACTAATGATCTTCTCATGGCCTCGGATAAAGGACTCCTATCTGTTTTTATCTTGTTAGATCTCAGGGCTGCCTTCGACACCACTGGTCATTTTGCTACAGAGCTGCTGGGATATGTTATTAGTATTAAAGGGACCACACTAAGCTGATTTATAGATGTTTTCCCAGGATAATATAATTGGAAAACCTTAAATAAATGTTCATTTCTATGCAGATGATACTCAGATTTACATGAAGCCTGATGAAACCAATCAGTTCATTAGAATACAAAAAGGTCCTGAAGACATAAAGACCTGGACGACTGAATTTTCTCTTTTTAAACTCTGACAAGACTGAGGTTGTTGTATTTGGACCTGAAAAACTGTCTGGCTTTGTAATTAATCTATATGGCATTAATTTGCTACAGTGAGGAACCTTGAAGTAAATGTTGACCAGGATTTGTCCTTTGGCTCACATTTAAAACAAGTTTTTAGAGCAGCTTTCTTCCACCTGTGTAATATCTTATCTCAGAGTGATGGTAGAAGTTAGTCCATGTCTTTGTTACTTTAAGGCTGGACTACTGCAATTCCTTATTTATGGGCTGCCGCAAATATGTATTAGTTTAATTGGATTTTATTATGTGAACTTAAACATCACATGTATAAGTTATTATTATGTTAACTTTACAAAACAGTTAAAGGTTTATTGTTTTTTTTTCCTATTTGGTACGATCAAGTGGAAAAAACAAAAAATAAACAAAATGCTAAATTTCCCATGGTATCAATAAAATGTTTATCTGACTACACATATGCTTACATATAACATCATTAGCTTTTATTTGCAAGCACAATTTTAATTATATTTTCTGAATAAATATGCTAATGTTATTTATAATTGCAAGCTAAATTGTGGACTGGAGCTGCCAATACATGTTAACTTTGCTATCTATTTTTTGAGATTTCTTCTGTAAAATACTTTTTATTTTTACTGTAATTTTTCCTTCAGTGAACATTCTCATACAATATCAGTTGGGTGTTGATTAGCTAGAAAGATTTCTACTGATAACATAAGAATTTTTTTATATTTATGTTTCACAAAATTAAATCATTCTATTAACTTTTTCAACTCTAACATTCAATCAAACAACAAGCTCTTTATTTAAATAAAACCATAATCATCTTTAGTGATCCATATTGAGCATGTACTTTGCTACTTTGCTTATTTGAGCATATCTCTGCTACATACTGAGACCTGTGGATTAATTATGACAGATGTTGAGCTGGATAGATTTTGATGATATGACTTTCTATCTTCCTCACTCTTCTAGATCCCCTGGAGTCTTAAAAACTCAGAAGGGTCCTATTTAGGAAGCAAGATCTACCCCCGAAGCCATACCACACACGTAAACCAACCATGCTTTTTCCCACCTCCCTCTGTCTCTGTCGGTAACACACTCCTCTTAAGCCAAGTATATAAAACCTTTTAATTGCAAGCCTTTCCATGCAGGGGATAATCCTTGAGTGTTTCTAAACAGCAGGAACATATTTGTGGACAGCTGGGGGATGAGTCACTTTGAGAGAAATGCTGTAATAGGATGAGACAAAAGAGGTTAAAAAGAGAACAAGCTAGATGGAAACGTTTAAAATGTGCAAACAAGAGGATAAATGCCAAGGACTTAGTGAGCTTCATGGGCACCCTGAATCAGTTGCTATTTGTGACTAGCATTTGAGATGTAAAACTAATTTCAGCTGGACTTCAACCAATGTTCACGCTCTAGAAATCAATTACATTCCTGAAACATTTATAGCTCAATTCCATCAAGCATCAATTCACAGATTATTTTTCTTTAACTGAATTCAGAGTTTTACAATCTCTCAAGGCTAGTTTTTATGTTCTGATATCCATAAAGTATAAAAGCATGTGTATATTTTTTAAACATCATAAAATATGTTTCTGTTGCTGTTCACATCGATGTACAGCCTATGTAAACATAGTTTTGTGTGAACATGTGCAACATTTAGGAAACTGCAATTATGAAAAAGTGGCTACAAAATTTGCAGAGTTTGAACAGTTATGATTAGCATTAAAGGTACCGGTAATAATTTTTTATTACCACCTCTTATAACTCTGTTAAACAAGAATGTTACATCAAAGCTTTTCTTTGGATGTTGCTGGCTGATAATCTGTTTTCTGTCCCATCCCAAACTGCTTCATAAATGCTGATATACGAGCTCTGAGGAGTATTCATCACTCCATAAACCTGTTGACATTGATTTACAGTGTAGTTTTTGTATCATATGGTAATACCTCAGCCTTTTCTCCCTGTTTTGACTTCCTTAAGAATGGCTTTTTGACAGCCACCACAGGGAGATTATTTCTAAACTGGGTGGTATTTTAATATGTAATTGATTCATAGGTCAGAACAACTAACGTCATAAACAAGAAAACATGATTCTTAAAAATGGTAAGGTACAAGGACTGGATGGTAATATAGTCACAGAGAAAAACTGGGGAATTATAGTTGAAGGACTCTTTAAAACTGGTTACTTTGGAAGAAAATTATAAAGAAATTAGGCACAGCTCCAGGCTTCAATAGACATTTTCCAAAGTGTCTGAACAGGTGTGGCCCAAAATGAAATGGCCTTGTGTCTTTATGCATATTCCTGTAGAAGAGCAGAAACCTGAACAGTATTGAAAGTTCAGTGAATATGGTTTAGTAGGTAGATGTAGAAAAAGGCTGTTCTCAGGTCCTTTTCCCTCCCCATTCCTCTGCAAGCCCACATGTGTTTTATTAGCAGGCAGGCCCATCTGACTGTAAATTCCAGTGGTGGGCTGGCCTGAGGATATGTACAGACTCGGGTTAGGAAAGATCACAAAAGGAAGAATAAAAATGACGAGCATGGCACGAGGAAAGTCACCTCTCACTTGTCCGCTTTCACGTCTCCCTACATCCCTTCCTCTCTGAACGTATAAGTAATAACTTGTTGTGTAAATATTACTACAATATACTTTTCCCTTTCTAGCTGTTCTGTTACCTCCATCTGGATGAAACACCCCCCTCCCCACCCCCATCCATTTATGTCTTTGTTAGTGCCTCACTGGGTTGTTTTTATTCTGTGACTCCAAAACCACAGCATTCCCACAACAGCAAACTCTTATGATGAGACAAGAGCTGTGGCTTAAATAATGGTTTCCGTTTGCTTCAGGACAAAATAACTCAACCCCCCCACCCCCCATCCCCCTACACACGGACACTCTCCTTCTCCTACATGCAAACATGCATATACACTCCAACATGAATGTGAATGTCTTTACAGGTTTGTGTGACAAAAGTTGAGAGAAAATTGTGACAAATTGTGTTTCTCAATAACAGTCCATACTGTTATTATGGGATATTCTGAGCACATTAATTGTTACATAGCAAGGAATCTTTCTTATAATGTGTTAAAACATGTACTGATCTTATCAACAGAATCAATCTATCACGATTAATTTGCTAGAAAGCGAAGGTACAGTTTAAGGTGTGGCTCACATCTTTGGGTCCAGTCTATCAGATCAGTCTCGGTATGTTTGTGAGTAGTTTAACTGTAAATTTTTAAACCTGCTGAAAAAAAGCCCAAAAAACTATTGGCTAAATGTCTTGTCACAATGAGAAGAAAATAGAAAAATAAAGGTAGAAAACTCTTTATAACTTTCATTGTATATTTACATGATGCTTTTACCTGTAATAAAGAAAATGTGTTGACAAGTGTAATAAGAGGAGAAAGCTTCTTGTCACATATCTGGTTTTGAGTCATAAATAAGTAATAGAATAAATGTCCTTATTAAGTTTACAGGGACTGTCCTGTCAGACTTTCACTGGATGGTTATTAGCCACAAGAATTTGTAATGAAAATATTACCATGACAACTACAAACATGAAAACAAACAATATTTTTTAAAAAAATGTATAATTTAGTTTATAACATGCTTATTTAATCTTCGAAAACCTACTTTATATGAGTGATCCACAAAACAAAAGCTCAATCGATACATCGTGTTTCTTTCTCTTTATTTTATTTAAATTTTTCATAAGAATGTAGATTAACAGCTTCGTTTCTATTTGACTGTATTCTATAGTTTAATTCAGTCTAACCTAATAATTTCAGAGAAGTATTACCATAAATTTGAACAAACCCTGACGGAAACGGTGTAAATCCAACATCTTCCACCTGTTGCAGAAAAGCTTGTCCCATAGGGGGCAGTGATGGTTACTGAGATAATTCATTGTCTTAGTACGTCATCGCTTCAGAGCAGTAACTGTAAATATACTATTATTAGCAATGAGAGGATTGATTGGATTTTCTTTCACTTGTTTTGGTGGTTGTATCCTACTGAAGAGAGAGACAAACAAACGAAATGTTAAACACGACGTGGTAGAAGGTACAGCTCAGAGGATAATCTTTATTTAGGGATTTTGAGAGCTTTTTGTGTCTTTTTCCACATTAATATTAATGATTTATGAAGTGCAGATTCAGTTTTTACAGATCTGGTATACGTGGTAAAGACTTAAGAGGTTAAAACTTGTCTTGAGGAGTTTATGAGTGGTGACGCCATTGTGCTGAGCAGTTTAATTACCTCTCTACAAGCTAGTCTGTTTCCCATTATGTCTGCTAACAGCCAGCTCTCCTCTGCGCTCTTCTCCTTCCTGCTGCCTTGTCCTTAGTTGGCATCTCTTTCACCACAAAAAGGAATACCCATCTCAAAAAATATTTAGCCCAATGCAGCATTCAAACTTGCACAGCTGTTTTCAGTATTGAAGTGGGACATATGTGACAAAAGACCGATAAAACTGCCTTTTAGTCAAGTTGGATCTTGTGAATTGAAATCATTTCTACATGTGGTTACTGTACTTACTGTGTGTAAACTAGCCACAATGGGATACCTGTATCGTGCTGCGCTATAAACAGCATTAATAAGAACCATGATGTTTGCTCAGGAGTGTTTTTCCATATGACAAACTTGGCGCTGAAGAGGCATTGAATATCTTGATGATGTGTTTGAAGCTTGAAAGTATGAGAGCTCACTGGACAAGACCCAGGACCTGTTCAGATAGACATCGCGTGGCTCCAACATACTTTCTTGTGATCAGGAAAATCTTGGCACTCTAAAATTGTTTTAATACTTTCTCTTGCTCCCCCCCAGCTCTAAAAGACAGGATGTGGACTCAACGTAGAACCAGCAAAAGCAGCAAAGAGGCGTGAAACCAAACTGAGGTTTTAACGCTATCTTTTTACAGTCCAGGATGTGGCCTCAACATTCCCTCTCTGAAATCAGATGCAAGCTGAAAGCATCAGCGGGTGTTTGCAACACTATACTGTTTAAAAGGATTCGGCTGTTTTGTTGTTTAGTGCAATCCACGTTTGTTTGACTTTTCTGTGTGTGTCCACACACAGTCTACACATATTCTATTAAATCAATGCGATGTGTGTACCTCATCAGAGGGTTTGGACTGAAATATTGCATCAACAATCTGATGTCATGAAACTTGTTTAGATAAGCAAGTTCTCATGAGACCTTGTAAATAAACAACATCTAATAAGCTAGCATGGTACGGGCTTTGGTGTTCCCCATCTTTTATCTGAAGCTCTGTTAGAAGGTCAAAACTGTAACACAGCCAAACCTTTTCTAGTTTCTCAGTGACCAGTTACTAGACTGGGAGAGGAATGTTGTGGTATGGTTGCCAAACAGACTTTGGTCTTCTCTGTTGTTTATTCCATTTCAGGCCAGTCCAGCATCTGGGCTCCTTCACTGTGAAGACATGCTGAGTAGCTTAGTGTTATCCTGCTGAAATACAATAGCGTTCAAAAGTCTGATACCACGTTTTTATGGCTTTAATGGGAAAGTGTGATTCTTTAAACAGTTTTCTATGCAAGCCTTTCATAAAAATATGTAGTCGAGATGGAAGTGTATATAAATCTAATAACCTGCATATTGATTTCAGCATTGATGATGTCGATTTGGATGACTTTATGAACCAAGCGTTAATAACAATATGGACAGTCCTTCTACAATCACCCATTAGAGGAGATCAATTGAAAGAATGAAACAGATTTTTTTTACAGCAATATGAATGCGGAATACATGAAAAGTGCTTTATTGTTCCCATGAGAAAAATTCATATTTATTTAAAAATATTTTAAAGCAAATTTTATGCATAGCTCTTCAATATACAGTAATAATAATGATACACAATAATACACAAGTATCACAGTAAATACAAAACTGTTATAAATAAGAATCTCTTTCTAATTATAACAATTAAAAGTAACAAATGACAAGTGTGTTTGTACTGTAATGTGCAAGTAACATGAATGATAATTTCTGCAATGGATTGTCATACAGGATACAAAAAATGTATTCACCTTGGAGTCCTTTCCTTTAATCTAGACATCATAACTAACTCAAATGCTGAAATGCAGTATACTGTGACTTATGAGTAAAAATCTACAGTAGTCTGTTCTTTGTGTTTCCTTTGGACACAGCTGTTACACATGCTTCACTAGCTGGGTTCTATCTCCATTTTTATTCACAGATTGGAAATTTGATTTAGAAAAGGTGAATGGAAATGGTAATGATAAAGAAAACTGCGTTGACAACTGAAATGAGGGAGAGATCTGATCTAACCTCAAGAAAAATGGCTTGGGATTAGCTACCACTGAGGTCAGTAGTTTTTGTTTTATTTTACAAGACATTAAAATAGATGATACATAGATTTCTAATAATATACTTGCAGACTCGGGGAAGTTGGTGTTTATCTTGTTCTCAAATACTAATTAGTGATCCTGTAAGTCTGCTGTAATGTAAATCCTATTATAATGATATTTACTATGTTGTTCCCACGGATGTATGCTCACATCTTCTCTTGCTGTCCCAGTAATTAGTACCCTGCCCCATTCCACAACATCCCATCTTATTACCTGCATGTAAAAGAGGATGTGGTCCGCTTACCCAGGATTTACTCATGTTTTTGCCCCAACACAGTGCACTGACTCCTGCTGTGGGTACAAAATGCCATGTTTAGGGACTTATGCACATGATTAGCCAAAGATCAAAACTCACAGGCCACAAACTGACCTTCGTTTCCTGTGGGAGAGAGATTCACAATGGAAATACAAATAATTAAACTGATATCAGTCGAATAAAATGAGGAAAGACACCGTATCCTGATTTTGACAGTCTTATCACAGGTAATCCTTACATCCCAGCACAGTGTCATTTATCTGTGAATAAGCTCTTATCAGTGTGTGGGCATGCATATGCGGGCATCTAGTTTCTGTAAATTTGCAATACAGCCCAGTGGCGCCAGCTAGATGTGGGCAATACAACTATACCCACTTGCTTGAGGTGCCGTTCCTATCTGTTTTCGCACTGTGATTTGAAGTGTAAGAGGGCATCTCTAGCTTTCTGCTGGACTAAGAGTGGGACAAATACACAACAAAATAAGGAAGTAAACAGTGTGAAACTGGAGAAGAGAGCTAAGTAGAAAAGCAGGAGTGTGAAATGTTAAAACTGGGACAGGAAGTAAGGAGTTTGTTGTGGCAAAGAAAGGAAGAAAAGACAGATATTATTAGTGCTTAATTTAGGTTCTTTGTAGCTTGCCCAAGTTTTCGTCTTATCTAGGTCGGTGCCACATTCCAGAGAAATACAGAATGTGGTCTGCTATCTCTATGTCTGAGATGCAGCTAATGTAGCTCTTATCTCTGTGATTTACTGATAGGGTATGTCCAGTGACTCTTTCCAGTTAATTACAGGCCAGTGAACACAAGCCAGGACATGGTGACTCAGCTGTCTTTCTAAAGAAAGTTAAGCATTGATGACAAAAACAAACTTCCTCCTCTCTTGACAAATGACAGAAAATGTTCAAAACAGGCTGCTACCAAGGTATCAGGATTCCTAAATCTCCCCTAAATACACATACGTCTTAATACATCTTCAGCACAAATGATAAATAACAGTAAGTAACAAAAGTCTTCCTCAGTGAAAGTTTTTTTCAGGTGTGTATTAGTTATTTGTTAGTTATTTCTTCTCCAATCAGCTACTAAGTGGGGAAACAATGTGGAAAAAGAACACATCCAACACCCTTCTGTAATTCCAAGGAGGTGAAATGTGGTTATGAGCAGAAGGACCAGCTTGACCTTGACGTTGGCCTAATGAAAGCAGGGGTAAGAAATTCCTAGTTTAATGCTTGAGAAAGAGAGGAACAAATCAGAGTCAATAATAGTGAAAATGTAAAACAGGATAAAAGTGAAAATGGATTAAAGGGAAAGGGATAAGCTCTACTAATAAGTCTGCAAGTTGGGACTGATGCGTCTGCCTGACAGGCATGTTCAGCACCACTCATTCAGTCTGAGCCAGAAATGCTGAAGGAGCGCTGCAATACGAAGGTGCTAACTTTTAGATGTTCATGTGTCTGTGAGAGGTTCTAAAGAAGTAAAAGTCACGCTTTGCTTGACAGCTTGAGATTTTATTTACGTGAACTTCAAGCTCTTCGCCTGAGGTGTTAAAATGTACAACTGTTATGGGAGTAGCCGGCCTTTGTTCTTCTTTTTCTGCCATTCTGTTGGAGATAAGACACTTGATCATTTTTCAGTTGCATGACCCAGTTTCCACCAGTCCTTAGTTGTAGGATGATGCCTTATTTGACTATTTTTTGGGTGATTTTACTGAGATTTTAACAGTAACATTAACTTTTCCAGGATTTTTCTCATTTTAAAATAAGATATTTAACCTTCAAAGCTGATTTTTTTTCTGCACTGGGCTGGTAAAAATAAAAACCTTTTCTTTGATATCATATCAACAGAGACTATCACATTTTTCACTTGACATCCGTTACAGCGCTCATTCATATGTTTCTTTTTTTTTTACAATGTCATAATATTTATTTGAATCCAGAGTTGTATTACTAATTTAACGAGCAAGGCCTTGTATTGAGGATGGGGCAGCTGAATTGTTGCAGGAAGTCTTCGCTAGCAAAAATTTATCAGTGGAGTTGAGGTCTGGACACTCCACAGAGCTCCCTGAATTGCAGCTTCATAATTTGAGCACAATAGATACTGCCATTATCACCTTGGAATCCACCTATGCCATAGTCAGCATCCCTTTATTAAAGGTAGGGAACCCTGGTCCTCGAGAGCCGTAACCCTGCAGATTTTCCGTGTATCTCTGGCCCAGCACACCTGATTCAAATCAAATGGATCCAGCAGCTTATCAAGCTTTGACTTGTTCATTTGAATCAGGTGTGCTGGGCCAAAGATACATGGAAAAGCTGCAGGATTACGACTCTCGAGGACTAGGGTTCCCTACCCCTGCTTTACTACAACTACTATGTTGTTTTTTTGTTGTTTTTTCTTTTCTTAAAAACAAGCAACTTGTAAATCTACTTACCGTTACGGCCATGGACACACCCCCTCCAGCCAGGCTTCAGTCAATCACTAGATTACTAATTATTCACACCTGTCAGCAATCCCCTCTCTGGCTTTATATACCTCGGCTCCACGCTCACTCTTTGTTGGACCTTGTTCCAGCGTAGCTGGATTACTCTCTATTCCCATCTATTCTATATTTTTTTTTCCTTATTCTACAGTGTCTCTGAATGGACAAACGATGAGCTTTGTTTGATAAGTTGTGCACCATTTATATAAGTAACCCCTTCAAAAGCACATAGAAGACAGTACATACCGTTTTGACCGCTGATAGCCACCATCTATTAACTCTGCTTGGCCTTTAAAGCTGTGCCCATCTTTCCTGCTAGATATCAGTGAAACATACACACTCTACCTTTTTATATGTTCAGTGTTATTTGTCAAAGGCAACTAAAACTTTAGAAAATGTAATGTTCTGCTAAATATTAAATAAGAGATTCAGTTTGCAAATCTGCTTCCTCTAAGCAGAAGAAAGTGAATGGACTTTAGTTGCTTCTGCTTGTAGCGTTTGATTTAAAAAAAATTTTTTTTTAGTTTATCTTGCTCAACAGATACTGGAGGGAAGTTGAAGTTCTGTTGCTGCAAAGTACTACTGGAACGAGTTTCTTGTTACATTTCATACATAACCTGACATACATGTGCACTGTGGGCATTTGTAAAGACAAAAGCAATTACAAGTGCCAAAGTTTTTTCCAGAAAGTGGAAGAAACTGCTGTGCCATATAGATGCCCTATGATAGTTTTGTTTTGTAAAGATCCTACCACAAGAATTTGGATCCAAACCAGCTCGCATAAGAGAATACGGACACAGTTGAATGACCAACATGTTAGTTTTTCCCCCCTAAACAGTCATGATTTGCAACAAGGAGTTGTAAAAATGCTCTTTACATTGATGTAAACCTCCTGCTGTTTTTCTGAGTAAGTATAGAAAGGCTCTTTGCAGAACACTTTGGAGAGCAGTAATTCTTCCTTTCAGTCAGTTGTGAACAGTCACTTTCTGCCCAGAAATGTCTAGCTTGTGAGAAAGATTAACATAAAAAGTGAGAGAGAGAATGAAACAGAGCAAAGTGGATAAAGATGAGACCATTCAGAGCCAAGGAGTAGGAAAAAAGTCATGGGAGAGTAAGGAAAAATTAGTGGAAAATGCCAGAAACAAGACAGTGAGCTTTTTATTGCCCTGATTTAAGAGGTGATTCTCCATCCAGTGGAGGGAGGATGTAGTTTTTATAGAGCAGGGGTGTAAAAGTGAACTGGATACCTGGATGCATTTTAAATCAGACATGCTGGGGAGCAGATGAGCATGATGGTACAGAGGATACAAATCAGTTAATGATAAAAAACAGGATTGACTGCTATCAGGAACTAACATTGCCATGTTGCAATGCATGATTTAAGCATTTTTGTTCATTTTTCCTCTTGGAATGTTTTTATATTATTATAGATTATTATTTTGAAGCTAATGAGGCAGTAAAAAAACATCAAATCATAAATACTGCAGGCTTATAAAGTTATCATGGTACAACAAGGACAAAACAAAAAAAATATTTGATGCATGTAACACAGCAGCAGGCACGTAGCAGGGCTGGGTGAGGCCTACAACGTGAACTGTGCTTTTTGTGTATTGCTAACATCACCATTCATCTTCCCATTCATGCAACTATGCACTACCATTTGTCTCACTTATGTTGGGCATGTCATAAATCTGACCACTGAGAGGTGTGTGTGTGTAAGCTTGCATATGTGCGTGTGTTTGGCTCTTGGTTTAAGTTACAAAACAGACATGATATGGCTAAATGCATTTTCCTCAGTTGTTTCAGGTTCCTGTTTTCTCCAGTTTCATTGGCCGTGTCAATTGTTTTTAGTAGTATCTTTTAAAAAAGAAGGGAAAAAAACAACAGGATTATGCTCATTTGTCCTTCCCAACACAGTTTCCTTGTAATAATGCTGCAGAGCATAATTGTTTTAAGATGCTTGTGGAATTTTGGGCCATCCTGAGAAGATTAACAAAGACGTTTAAGGAGCACCAAGGGGATTTTGGGGAACAACAATAAAGAAGATGGTTGAAAATTAGGAATCAGCTAAATATACTGATACAAACCAGACTGATTGGTGGCAATACAAAAGCAATGTATGTATATATCAGGCTTGTTTGAGAAGACTTCCATTAATCTTCATTTGAATGTTATTAATTAGCTCTCACCCTTTGGTGCAATCCCAAATCCCAAAATGCAGCTGTAACTGCCAGGGTACACATATTTTCCCCATTATCTGACAAAATGGGATTACACTGTATCCTTCAGGCTGCATGAGACCTATTTTTTCAGACAATAAATGTAGTTTATTGCTGCTGACTGGATTGCCAGCTGCTTGGCTGATAAGTCTTGACTCTTTTTGTTCAGGGGTTGTTGGCGCTTTGCTGCCGGTAAAGGTGAAGTGATCTGTACCCACTCATGCAGCTTTGAGGGCAAAAACCCTCTTGAAAATCAGGGCTTATACTTTGCTGCTATTGTACCAAAGGTTATCATTGATGCTGTTCAAAGCTTCACTCCTTAGCTTTAACATTTGTTTCCTGACATCAGTGCATGCAAACCAAATGTCAAATCACACATTCATTTAGCAGAATATAAGTGAAAAGACACACTGGCTGTTTCAGAAATCAACCTTGTGACTTTAAACCTGAGGGCTGATCTTTCTCTAACTCCTTTTTTCCCCTCCTCTGTCTCTCTGTGTCTCCTCGTCTGTGCAATTGTCTGGTATGGCAGGAATGTCACACATCACAAGCAGCCACCACGCCGGCCACACACTCTGGAGTTTATGGTCAGTTGTCAAGTGGATTATCAGACCTTGAGTTACAAGGACACCAGACAGACAGTCAGAAGTGTTTGTTCGAATTGTAAATTCAGAGGAAAGTGCTTAGTTAGGAAATGTGATTGAAATAGTCTTTTGATGAACAATTTTTATTCCTATCATGAGCTATGCATAATCTCGATATATCCTTAAGTTCTTTTAAAATACTAATAGTATTTTTAGGGTAGTTTTGGCACCATCAAACATCCCAAACTCACTATGAATTGAGCGGGTCACCAGATAGGTCAGATCAGGTTATATACCTAATGAGAGATGAAGACTGATGGAGTTACACCACCAGTGTGAGATGGTCTGTGTTGATATGACATCAAAGAAAAGTGTTTTAAACAGAAAATAGGTCATTTTCAGATTCAACCATTGGGACCAGTTTATGCTTTCACTGGGTTAAATGTGTGTATGTCGTTACCCATCTTAGTCTGTGAGGATCTGCTGATTACTCATATAAACATCTTCATAATTCATCATTAAATGACCAAAAGAATATGCAGAGCCCTTTCTTTCAGAAATCCTGTTGTAGATGTTTACTTTGCAAGAACACCTCTGGAATAATCATTAGTATTAGTAGAGTATTTAAGTACAATAACTCAGCGGGGCAATGTCATCAGACAAGGAACCAAAGTTTGATGTTTGCCATCTTTCAGTTTGTTGTTATTGTGCTTTGTGTCGTTAACCTTCTACATACAACATCTTTACCACTCTATATATTTAATATTTGCTGTATGTGCCACTGTATTTACAATAGTATTTACCCCGTATTTACAATTGTGAATGAACTATTTCCTTTGTGGTTTTTCTCAGTTCCACCTTCTTTACTTATGCACACAAGAATATTTTACTTCAGAATATATTATTTGGATGTGTTTATCCAATTTAATAAAAATACATTTCTATAATTTTGATATATGTAATTCAGCAAACAAGAAAGTAGAAAGCAGTTTCCTCTTTGCAGGGGCGCGCTCTGTCATATTGTGCAGATGTGTTTCATACATACTGGGTAGCAGCTGGAAGTCTTCATTGTGATCTGTTCATGTGCTTTTTTTTTTTTGCTCAGATACTGGAGACATGAGGAGGCTTAGCATGGGGCCTCTCACTAGTTTATTCATGCTGGTTTGGTGTACCAGACTTTATGTTGTGCTGAATGAATGAAACCTTAAGCTTGAAGTTGAATGCTCACTATTTGCATTGATTCATGACTACAAGAACCTTTGAACTGTCCCTTTTACAATAACACTCACTGTTTTTTGTCTTTTTACAGACAGATCCCCTTTCAAATCCTGAACCATCAATTTGTATTTAACTCTAACTTGGGCACCATTTATAGGTTCAGCATGTTCTATCTTTTTTTATTGCCAAAGAAGCAACACAGCTGGAAAACTGATGTGACAAAAACCTAAATGCAGTCTGTATAGTACACATCACTGTCCTGTCATGTGGGCGGATCTTGGATTAAATTGAAGGAAATGTCTCAATGTTTATTTAGTGGTTGAGCTCCCATCTGATGAGGTGGATAAAGCCTTTATGTAGTGGATTAATGTCATATCAAGAACCACTCTAATAATATGGGTGTAGACAAAAGGGTCACGTCTCCTTGACAGAAATAGAGGAGGAGGAGAGAAGAGAGACATTAGAAATATAAATGCCAATGTGGAAAGTTAAATTGTGAGATGAGGAAAAGAGGTCACCAGCAGAGGAGAGAAAAGAAAGATGTGGAAAAAGAGTTAAGTGATGTGAAATGCTTTCAGAGGGACAATCTCAGACTGCAGAAGCCATAATGTGACATTAACTGTGTATGAAATCATGAAAATGCTTTTCTCATTCAATGCTAGCTTTGTCTATTGTTTATTGCATACTTCCAAATCGCCCGTCTCATTTTCCGTTTCAGAGACGTATTCTCCTGTTTTCCACATCAAATGTGTTCAAGTCATGGAAGCATCACTGGTGATGAAGACTTCCATTTTTCTGTTAAAATAAATTGTGTCACTGGCGGTGTTATTTTTTTCAGTAACATTTTGGTCAAACTAATGACTTATTTTCCATTGTTGAAAAACTCTTACTCTTACTGATAATTGGCACAATAAGCTGTTTTCATCTGCCTAAACTAAAACTAACCAAACCAACTAAAACTAGGAACTAAAAGGGCAAAACAATCAAGACTAAATTTGCTATGGTAAAGCAACGAGAGGAAGGTTTGGGTTGGTGTTCACACAGCACTTAATTTCTCTCACCTACAAACATATGCAACACAGACAGAATTAAACAGACTAATGACTTGGTATGATAATGACTGCAGACATGCTGTTATCAACAGTCCTTCCTTAAAAGCTATCACTACCAGAACACAAAAGGTGTGGTAAGCACTATTTGCAGAAAGACTTTTTAAATATACAGAGACGATGCTAAAATGAATGTTAAAGTCAAAAAAGCCTTTGAGGAATTGGAATACATCTATTAAAGCAGACATTTTGGGCTGTATAAACTCTGCACAGCATGGAGTGAAAGAAAGCAGCACTTAAAAGATTCAAGGGTGATCATAGACATGAATGTATCACAGTACCGCTGGAGAGCATTCAATCCTACTATGCCTTGATAAACAGCGCTGCAGATGTTGACAACAGTGATGGTAATGCTGGTGTGGTGATTACTCAGAGATGTGCATCACCAGTGTTACCGGTGGTGACCAGAGGTTACTGTAATAACCAGAACAAAAGTCATCAAGTGACTTATAATGACCCTGAGGATTCCTCATTGCACACTTTTATCCACGTTGGAGATACTGATGTTATAGAACATGGGATGGAGGAGAGCCTGCACATTATTAAACTCTTAAATTAAGCTCCCAGAGGCAGTTGTCACAGTACAAACTTTATTCTGTGTCTTCAATTATACCCAACTATTGCATTTTATTTATTTGGATGGAAAGTGCATATTGTTACTTTCTCCATTTCATTCTAAGCTTTAGAGTTGTATGATGTATGGCTGGAGATGATAAAGCTGCAAAGCCTTTTATAGTAAAAAAAAAAAATAGAAAGAAATTAACATAGAAATGGAAACTACAATATCAAATGAAATATGCTTTTCAGGATACACATAATGGATGATGTGGTGTGTGCTTGTGTATTGAGATAGATTATATGATGTATTCAGTAGGTTCTTATGTTCTTTCTGGCAATCAAAACAAGATTTTCAGAGGTGCTGGAAAGTTCGGATGCCGCCTCGGCTGCTGTGACTCTGCCCAAGTTCAAATAACATTGGTTATGGATACAGGAAAGCAAGGTCAAGTCTGCTGGCAGAGTGCCTGAAAATTGTCCTTGAGCAACACCAGCCAGGAGATACCAGCACACCAACACCCCCCGCATGAGCACAGACTCTTTCCTCTGAAGGTGAGGATGACACTTGTAGTGCAGAAAGTCAAGGCATAGATGACTTTAATCAGGATCACATGGCTGTCTGACAGCCAGTTGCAGCATGTTGATATTCAATCAGTTATCAACATTTATAAAACCTTTATTGTGTATTCTGTACAAATGTAGAAATTATTCTATCTACAATAAAATGTGATTGGTGTATTTTTATGTAATTAAACAGCAACATTTGATTAGTTTAGAATAGTGTACAATGTTTCCAGTTGATAATTCATGTTTGGAGTTTGGATGTTCTCCCTGTGTCAGCGTGAGTTCTCTCCAGGTACTCCTGCTTCCTCTCACCATCCAACGATGTGCATGATAGCTTTATTAGTCATTCAAAATTGTCCTTAGGTGTGAATGTGTGTGTGTATGTGACTGCTAGTTTATCTCTCTGTGTTGGTCCTGTGATGATCTGGTGACTTGTTCAGGGTGTAACTCTCTCCCAATGCTGGGATAGTATTAAAGTATACATGCAGGTTCTTTGTGTGATGGAAATTGGCAGTTTAGTAGACCCCTATGTATTGAAAACTGCATTTAAATGCTTTTGACCAAGCAGTCCAAACACTAATTTGGAAATGAGAATGTGCTGACGCTGGTTTTTCATAAAAAGACTACCAGCCTAAGGCACAAAAATGGATTCATGTGTAATACAGTATCTATGTTGCAATAATCCCCAAAAATTCCTAGTAAATGTAAAGAAAATGAAAGGAAGACAGTGAGCCTTTGGTTATCAATATAATGAAATATTACAAAGGCAATACACAGTCCTAAAAAAGACAAAACATTGTGATTTCCTACTTTATCATGAGGAATGTTTTAATCACTTAAAGCTGTGAAAGAGAAACTACCATATTTTGTGTAACCTTCAACAATATTAGCCATAAATTAAAATGATTGCTTAAGCATTCATTTTATTAATGTGCTGCCCACTGAAACACTATATGTTCACATTATAGCAGATTTATGATAATGGAAGGAAAAAGTTATGTGGGTCACCCAAACACAAGGAGTGGAAAAGTGCATTGTCATTCTATCTGCAGATTATATGCACTGATGCTAATGTGTACACATTTGAGCCTCATTTAGGGAGATCCCTCCAGTCTTTCTGTCACGGTGGAATGAGTTTAGATTGATGAAAGAGGAAGAGAGAGTCATATTAGAGGGCATGTCATGATATCACTACAGGAGTTGCAGAGGAAGAGGTGAGAGGTAATAAGTGGATAGGCTGGAGGAGGGAGGGTGAAATAGCCTTTGGGTGTTTCACAGGCATCTATCAAGACGGCACAGGCATTGCCAAGAATCTATCCCACTGGAAGAAAAACCCCCAGCAGCTGCCAAGGAAAGACATGGACGGGCTGGTGAGCAAAAAAAAGCCTGTGTGTCTGATGCGTGAGCTCATCACATGGGCTCTGAGACAGAAATGGGTTGAAGAAAGAAGTAATGAGTGGCAGCGGTTAACAATTGTACTGACAAGCAGAGAGGTCAGACAAATGGAGTGTCAAGTAGTGGTTAGTGTTCAAAATGACTATTCATAAACTGACAAAAAATCTAGTGCAGAAAAATTAGACCGATCAGCAGTTTACCAGCCACCTGTGTGGGAAGACATGAAGCAGGCTGTATTTCCTTCAGAGACTGGTCTTTTAACATCTGCAGTAAATTACTATGGATGTTTTATCAGTCTGTGATTGCCTGTGTCCTCTTCTAAATGGGGGTGGGGGGGCATTTAACTTACACTGGGGTTTAACATCCAAGGGATTTTCAATATTCAACCAACTTTTTAGACATAAATCTCATGTGTAATTAATTGTTGTAATTTTGTGCTGCTAAAAACACTTAAAAGTATTTTCACAATCAAAACCATATTTTAAGAAAAAAAGCCCCAATGCACACCACTATATGCAGTCATAAGATACTGGATCAAAAGGATGGCTCCAGGACACTTGGGAGAAATGTATGCATTTTATACCTAAGTTTTGAGTTAAGGTATTTTTTACACAATGAATAACAACATTATTTGCTAAAGCGGTTACTTCTTGTTGTGTCTGTAACAACTCACAATAAGAACGAGGCAGACTCCATGTTCAAGTTGAACTGGATCTATTTTAAAGCAACTGTTACAGACTTTTTTTTTTATACAGTATCAATGCGCATTTGCTGCTGAACAGAGAAGGACATGTAATTATCATGTAAAAGATCCATCTAGGACCATACACAACACATCTGAATATTGTGCTTGTGGTCCCTTGCAAAGTAACGTAATTATGAAGTGTATATACAGAGAGAAAAAGCCACAAAGTCGGTGTTTGAGAGCTTAACTGAAGTCTCTAACTGTAGATGTACATGGAAATGATGGTATCACAGTTATATTGTAGCTGCACATTAAATATGCTTTTTTTTTATTAAAAAAAAGTTTTATCCTGTTCTGTTATGTTTCAGATTTATGACATATTAAACATCTTTTTTAACAAACAAACAGCATAATCCTGAATACTGCTTGGAAACCAGCAGGACCAGCTAACAAAGGAAGTCGGCATATTTGATATTTACTGCTTTGTTGTGTAAAGAAAATAAAAAGATAATACTCATACCCAGACTGCTTTTAATGACTGAAAATGCAAAAATGTTACATGTACAATATAAAACTGTACTTACAGTAGTGAATAGGCTTACCACTGATACTATGTGCATGTACTCTCAGGCTTATTCTCTGAAAGTTCCTTCTGTTTATTCCTCTGTTATCAGTGGACTTTGTCTTTGCTGTAATTTTATATCATGCTGTCCTTTCGACATGAAAATTCAGAGTAAAGGCAAAATGGAAAGCAAATGGAAAACCTGATGGACTTCTACTGCCAGTATATGCAGCCAAATAGTTTAAATGGATCAGTGCACACATGCACATACACAGGTATCTAAATGTACTGTGGTGTCACCACACGTTATGCTCTTACAAAGTGTTTTGGACTTTTGCTATTTGTTTTAATAAGGTTTCAACCAATGCACTGCAATTCTGTAGTCTTTCGTTGAAGACATCATCGATAGTCCTCAATCCATCCAAAGTGATTTAGACAGTGCAACAATGCACTAAGCTTAATTTCAGATTAATCTTCTGTTTTATGTACTTCACTGAGACATGGCTGCATGAACACATCCCAGACTGTAATGCGTCTGTACACGGCTTCAAGACGGTCCGTGCAG
>JBAMHV010000025.1:11153646-11165996 GCA_037177535.1 Pseudomugil gertrudae
GTGGAACTGCTAGCTTTTATCAGCTGCTCCACCAGAGAGGACCCATCGTTCAGAGACAGCCTGTCATTGGAGAGACTCTTAAAACCAAA
This sequence comes from Pseudomugil gertrudae, assembly GCA_037177535.1. NCBI lineage: Eukaryota > Metazoa > Chordata > Actinopteri > Atheriniformes > Pseudomugilidae > Pseudomugil > Pseudomugil gertrudae. The sequence goes on from JBAMHV010000025.1 coordinate 11,153,736, forward strand.
ATAATAAAGAAAAGAAACACTAGAAGATAGTTAAGCCAGACAAAGCCAAAGTCAAGACAATCATGCTCAAATAATCAGACTTTTCAGCAGACATCTTTTCAATCAGAGACAGGAGACTGCAGCATGTGTGTGTGTGTGTGTGTGTGTGTGTGTTTGGGTCCATGTGAGTCAAAAATGGAGCAGAATGTGATGAGATCTGCTAAAAGTATTTTATCTTTAAGAAAGGTACAAAGACATGCTAACAATCGTTGAGGCGTGGAACCAAGTTTTGCACACCCTCACACAGAGATTTATATGAAACACTCATAATCACAGCGAGGACGAGCTCTTTCTACGTCTGCAAATTTGACAGAGATCTTGCAGATTAAAAGTACTTGGCCTTGGCAGTTTAACAGACAATATGATTGCATCTGTGTGTGTTTTTGTAAGTATGTGTCCATTCAAAGGTATGTGAGCTTTGCTATGTGAGGACGCTCTTCAGAACAGGAAGAGCTGACAAAAAGAAAAAAAAAGACTTCCGTAAAGATCTAACATCTGGAAACATACATGAGGCCAAGGACAGGCTTACTTTCTTTTACACTGCCTTCGTTAACATGTCATAGTCCCGCATCTCAAGAACCACTAACGTACATTACTCAAAGGTAACACAGGAGTTAGTCATCCTCCAGATCCTGCCAAATGCTCTTTACAACTTCAGAAATCAATCACCCTGACACAGCAAAAAGAGATATTTAATCCAGGGATTTAGGTTTTAACTCAAAATCCATGGCTTTAATTTATCGCATGGTGCATTTATCGCCAGTCTTTCAACAAGGAGCTCTTTCTTTGTGAAGTTGAATATTTTAAGAGTGAGCATCTGAAAATGCTCATTCACCTAAGTATCTTAATTCTGACACATATGCAGGCTGAATATAAAGACTCATTGTTTAATCAAAAACTGACAATTTTAAATCCTCTTGAAAGATCATTTTGATCCTACGCAGTCACACTGCTTAAGGTATTTTATATTTCAATAGTCTATTTTGAACCATAAATCAGATCTGATGGTATTGCCAGCTTTGATAATTCTCTTGTGAGACTACCTGAACTGTTAAGTCCAGAGGTGACAGTGTGAATGATTATCTAGTTAACGACAGGGATTGATTGTTAGAACAAAACCTGTCACATATGATGACACCAGCAACTCTAACTTTAGAGATTGTTTGTAACATGATAAAGTTAAATAATAAAGCTTGAAACTTTTGCATAAAAAGCCAAACCAGACATTGCTTTAATTAAATGGTTTGATCTGATTAAAGGAGACAACATAATATCTTAAGAGGGTGGCCGTGACTGCCCCAGGCTCAGGCATGTGTGTTTTAATCATTCTGAGCACTGTAGCTGCAAACAGATCATTTGTCTGTTTGAATCGCCATCTGCGAGTGGCTGGCTGCGATTGGCCGGATTGTTTACCATCCAGCTGATCCCGCACTGTTTAAACTTGCTGCAGACATTCAGTCGGTGCAGCTTTCAGAGCAGAAAATCATTCCTGGTCTTTTTTTATACTTAAACTTGATCTTTGAATTTCTGAAAGTGTTCACAGTTGCAAAACCTGTAAAACTGGTGGACTTTTGGCTGTTGCTTTGTTTTATTTATTTATTTATTTTTTGTTTATTTTTTTAACGTTGGCTATACCTTCTTTTTAAATTACATTATACAGCTTTTTTTCTGATCTTTAAAGGCCAAAGATGTTTTTAAAAAGCACTTTTTATATATACTTTTTATATTTCTATATTGCTTAAGATCAAGTTCACACAACAATTGCAACCAATTACTTAAATACACAAAAACAAAAGTATTTTGCCACTTGTGGAATGGACACAACTGAAAAACCATCCACATGTTTTAACCAACCATATTTACACAATTAGATGGTTATATATCTATTGAATTCACCTTCCATACATACAGTGCTAAATGTATCTAGCTTAAGCCGTTTTCCTAGGATCTCCTATCCTACCTTTAATAGGAGTAATGGATGTAATAGTGGTCGCCATCAAATAGGAGAAAATTTAACTGAAAACAAATTTGTTAGAAAAAGAACTTGATGCACAAGCACATGGGAAGAGGACTGCTTCAGAAATTCCTTTCATTTCTGGGAAGTTTGGAAGCTGTTGGTCAGGAATATGAATTTTGTTAGCAGGTACAAGACATAAACATGTAATTCTCATTAAGTCCTCCCTGAAACAGGAACATACTGCCTTCAACAAGCATATACATTTTTCATCTATTCATAAAAGGTTTTGTTATTTATCTATTTAATTGTACATATTTCAGCTAACTTTTTCTCATTTTTATCTCCTAAAAATAAAAATGACATCTCAGTCTATATCTGAATTATACTCGGCATAAGTCCCATTTTTATGCTGTATTACGTAATTATGGCTACTAATATGTTGGTATTATTTGATACCACATCAGAAAGAAAACCAAGATAATCTTTCTCATGAAACAGCATAGATTTCTTAGCAATGAGGATGCATAAATTATTTATTAAAAATTACATTTTTTTAATTAAAATTACATTTAAAAGCGTCACTGGAGACTACACCTGGAGAACGGGGAGTGTGGGTGAGGAAGGAGTTTGCAGGTACACTCGTGCAGAGCGTCTGTTGCAACTTGGCTGATGTGGACTTGCACGCTGTCCTGGTAAAGCTAGATCGCACAACGGATTTTACCAAAGCATTTTGCTTTCATGGATTGGGGCTCCTGTTTCAGTAGCATTGTGGTTCCATGAGACGGGTAGTGGAGGCGGACTGATCCCTTTGCTGGGGAATTATCTTTTCATTTCATCAATTCCTGTTTGTTCTTTAGGTCATAATTTTAAAGCCAGGTTTCATCACAGGTTACAACCCTGGAAGAAAATTTAGCTGGGTTGGCATTGTACCAAGTTAGCAATGCTCTTTTGATGGGTTCATGTCATTGAAAAGCATTCTCTGGACTCATCTTGCATAGCTTGTATATGTAGAGTTTTTCATGACGGCCATGTATAGGTTCATATAAAAGACTTGTTTTTTCTAACTCAATGTGATGCAACAGTTTTGCACTTTGTGCACAGGGTCTATTTTTTCCTGGCTGGTGCAGGTTGATGACAGTCCTGACTGGAGGTCATCTTCTAAACTGGAATTTCTTTGCCCAACGTTTGATTGTTGCAGAAGAAAGGGAAGCCTCCCCACCATGAATTGCACTCAGTCACACTCAACCTGTTTGCAGATTGTCCGCTCAGGACTAAAAACTTTATCACCACTCAACTCAGTTTTGTCCATTTTGCCAACTCACGTGGAAGTACCGGTATGTCCCTCACTCAAAGTGACTAAACAATTGCAGACAATATGAATCCTATATGGCATCAGTTGCTATGTTATGGATGTACATCAGGTGTTGTGTATTGTAATATCCAACTGGAAACAATGTGAAGCTGAAAACATTTTTACATCTTTTCATATGTATCTTAATGAATACTATCCATCCATCCATCCATCTTCTACCGCTTTTTCCCTGAAGGGGGTCGCGGGGGGGCTGGAGCCAATCCCAGCTCACAATGGGCGAGAGGCGAGGTACACCCTGGACAGGTCGCCATTGATGACTATTACAAAAGCTTAAACATTACTTTTACCCTCACAGTGGAAATAAATGGAATAAAATATCTTAAAGGTATATGCATAGTTTCATATACTCGATGTTAATACATTGGTAACTTTGAATAACTCCAATCATGGAAGGCCACTGTCCTACAAAATGTAGAAGTTAAACTGTACTAGTCCTTAACTGTGGCCATATTGTGCAGTGATTAAAAATCAAATCACATTTTCTGTCAGCTTGAATCCCCTTCAGATGATTTATTTTTGCATTTGACATTTTAAGTTAATTAAATCAATTTGCTCCTCTCTCAGCATAATTTCTCTGCAAGTCTCATCGTGTCTCACCTGCTGCTGAAGCTTCTCGGTTGATTTCTTTTTCATAGCCAGCCATAATGATATCTATAATACGTGGTAATGTATTCACAGATGCCCGCTCAATTATGGTTAATACTGGAAACAAGTAGCAACGGGAACTCGGTCATGCTGGGACAGTTTTCATCACTATTCTATAAAGCAGTTATTTTTTTTTTTTGTCTACCACATGAATTTCAGAAAGTTGCAAATGTGTGTTCCAGCCAGGATGCCACATTTTATTGAGGTCTGAGCTGTTGACTAAACAAAGCGACATGATTCATCCAGCTGCATATCAGATCGTCTCTATTTTCCAGCTCTCACGTGGATTCTGTGATTCTCCACACAGATAAATGCACCCTCATGTTCCCCCAAAATGGAAACCGCACCGTTTGTGTTTCTCCTTTGCTTTCGCTCTCATTCCTCTACATTTCAGAAATTGCAGCCATATGTTTGAAGGGACCCCAGCTTCAAACACACACCTTGAAGGACAATGCTATTATCTTGGATTGACTTAAAGCTTTAAAGTTTATAAAGAAAGAGTGAGAGTAATTGCTAATGGTGTGATGGTGGCAGAGGGTGGATGGGGAGATGGAAAGATTAAAAAAAGAGACAGACAAGGTTAAGAGGGGTAAGTTCTCAGTGTGCTTGCATGTTGATGTATGCACGGGTCTGTGTGTGCGTGCATGTATTTGGCCTCTCTGCACCCATCTAAATCCCAAGAAAGATTGATTGCCTTCCAAGGATAATCTGTCCCAGACATTTTAAAGCACCCCTTTACCCAGTCTACATCAGACTCCTCTCCCCTGTGTCTCCTCTTTCTCACCCTTGTCTGCCTTCCTTGCCCTTTGCTCTCCCAGTTGCCGTAACCTCCCCATCCTGTCTAAGCACCCTGAAATGTACCCCCGCCCCAATCCTGCTTAAGCACTTTCCCCACTTTTCTAATTATTTTTCCACATTTGCTTCTTTTTGCCAAATAGAAACGGTCAAAGCAATTTTACAGACAATTTTAGGTGAAAATATGTAAAACTTTCAATGTTGAAAGAAAATGTATCTCTGTCTTTCATTGGCCCAAATCTTTGACTTTTTTTTATGTTTTGATGCCCAGTATGGACCTGCGTCTTAAGACTTTATGGCAGGATGTGCAAAAAAAAAATTCTTTCTGGTTTAACAAAATTAAATACAGTATCTGACAGACACGAAGGCCCCTAATCTTCCTTGCTATGCCTTGTTTGCCCTTTTCACCCTCTCACCAATTAAGGATATTGAGACATCAAGAGAGTGTGTTTTGGTGATGCAAAACATCAATTTATTATATTTTTCTCAGTTTATTTCAATGTTGAAGATGTTTGTGTTTGTGTAGATTCTGTCAAAAGTTGTCCAAGCCCGTCTCCTTTTCACTCGTCTTGTTTCTAATTTAGGACCAAAAAATACAGGGAAACACTTTATCTTTCACATTTATAAAGATTCTGATAGTTTTCAACCATAGAAACAAATTTATGAATGATGCTATTTTAAAAATATGAATTTGGAAATATTTCAAGGACAAAAGCTGATTGTGATCATGCAGGTCCCTGTTTTACCTTGCTGAATATCATATAGGCACTGCTTAATTTGCACTAACATGTCATGTCTTATTGTGCAGATACAGATAGTATACTGATTTCTTTTTATTTATTTGTGTTCTGTATATTATTTATATTTAATGTATTGTTCTTATTGCCTTTTTATATTGTAATTAGATTATATGTGCTGCAGGCTGGAGAGGAACTAAGTTGACATTTTTACTGTTTGTTCTTACGCATACAGCAGAAACTGACAATTACCTTAAGAAAACCCATAAAGAGCTACTAACCTGGCAGTTTGGATGCCATAGTTTAGGAAATGTAAACTGGAAATTTGTGCAGAGTGTGATGTTAAGCTTTGCACAAGTCTGGTAATTAAGTTTGATGTGTGTCAGGTGTGTTGCAGCAGAAAAGTCTTAACATTCACAGGACTACCATCCTCGAAGTCAGGAGTTGCTCATCCCTGGTATAAGACAATAGAAAGTTAAAATTGGCTAGACATGTTGTTTTCTCACAGATTTAATGAAAAGACAGCTGCAAGGAAAGATTAGGATACTATTTGTACACCAGACATGCTTTTTAAAAAACAAAAGATGATCCGAACTTGCCATAAACATAGATATACCAAATTTTATTTGGGTTATCACCAACTTATGTCAGCAAAAAAGTATGTTTTATTTATTCATCTGCAAACATACTAATCTACTATAACTAAACAACTGAAAGATATGACATGTTCTGAGTCAGATCTGATTCTGTCATAATGGAATTAATAAGCATTGTTACATTAGCCAAAAGTCTGAATGATGAATACAAGCCAAAGTAATTTCTACAGAACTAACAATGAGAATGGCCCTGATTTTCTTGAACTCACCCTGACCTCGCTCACAGACTTCAAATACTGCCTTGTGTTCGTGTTTGACCCCTGCGTAGAAATGGCGCCTGTTATCCAAAGAAAATTGCAGGGTATGGGCAGAGCTTGCTTGAAGAGCATATGGATGCTGAAGCATGATGAAAGGAAAAACACAGTTATTAGTGTTCGATTCTGCCTTTAACAAACAGCAGATATGTTATGACATGTTTTTTTGTTTCCCTGGTAGATTTATGACAATGTTGATATAAAGAGCCAAAAGTGTCAGTTGGGTTTATTTAGGTGTTCAAGCTGGGGGTGATAGCTTGAAGGTTTAGATTTTAACAATTGATCCACAGACTCAGTAATATTTAGAGTTCGACTCTGGGCTTAATTTTATTTATAATTGGAAAAGTCATGTATTGCATGATTCTACATTTAGATCCATACACCTGAACATGTATTGTCTCATAACAGGACATGTGAATATGTGCAACCATTAAAATGTCATTAAAAGTCTTACAAGCTTGCAAAAACCATAAACGATATGTATTTCACACAATGAAGTCATATTTTGACTTTCACTGTGGTGTTGAAAAATTTGGAAATGTTACCTACCAGGTGTGCAGGATAAAACATATGGAATGCATTTACTGTTGATTTTGCTCAAATGAAAAAGGATCCATCATTTGAACAAAGACAGCTGCTCCTGCAACATGATTTATACTGCAACATAAAACGAAAGCATGCTGAGGTTAGTCGAGTAGATAAACCAACAGCATTTTTTATAGACTGAAAAAAAGCAAAGATTTCCTCTGCAGCAATATCAATGCACACCTGTTTTTAATTTTAGAGAAAATGTTCAACATTAACTTGAAATTTAAAAAAATGCAGATGGTTGTTTTCATCTTTCCCTCAAAGGCCAAGACACTGCATATCCACAGCTTTATTGTTCCGTTACATCTTTAATGTCAGTATCACTCTTGTCAGCTAGCGGATAGCTTTTATTACCACAAGCATGTTTTGTCTATAGAAGTCAAATCTCAAGATTAAGTCTTTTTTAAAAAAAACAATCTGACAAGGTTGAGGAGAAAAAAGAGAAGTCCAGACTTCACTTTTCCTGGCCACTTTTTTCCAGCTTGTCCATGGAGATCCTGAGGTGTTCCCAGGCCACCCAAGAGACACAGTCTCTTCAGTGTGCCATGGGTCTTCCCCAGGGGGATATGCACAGAACACCACCAAAGAGGCATCTACTTGGTATTGTGCTCATCTGGCTCACCTCTCTACTATAAGCCCTTCTTTGATGATCACCTTACCTATGAGGCAGAGCATGGCCATCATGTGGAAATCACTCATTTCCGTTGCTCACATTTGTAACTTGGGTCACTCCTCACCGGTTGAGACCATATGAGGGTACCACATAGATCAACCAGTACCGTAATTAAGAATGTCACCTTATGGTTCAGTTGCTTCTTCTCCATGCTGCATAGATACGACATCAATCCAATAATTGCTCTACTGCTCGTTTCGTCCATCAGTGCCATTAATACCCCAAGGAATTAGGAAAATTGCAATAGTGATCAATAAATTTGCATGTTGGATTGCTGCATCTGCGACCAAATTTGGAAATGGAAACAGAATAGGTCACAGTATATTAACTTAATTAACCAAATTCATGCTGCGTTGCCCTAATGCTGGAGCTAATTCCTAATGCTTCATTTGGAAGCTAATGCTAATGATAAAGCTAATGCTTCCTAAAATATGACCAAGCAACAAAATTTCTAACTCACACTCAGCACTATAATGCAAAAGGAAATGGCTCTGTCTTATTTCAGGTCCATTCATTTTCTTACCAGCATAATCCAGTTCAGGGTCATGGGAAAGCTGGAGCCTATCCCAGCAATCAGCATGAGGCAGGGTACACCCTGGACAGGTTTCCAGTCCATCACTGTCTTATTTCAGGTCTTCTATGAAATAAAATGGAACTGTTCTAATTCTTTTATATTTATAACTTTGACACATTACAGTTCTCTTAATATGACAGATTCTGGCAGTAACTTTTTATATTACTTAATAAAGATAACAAACATATTATTACCCTTGTGCTGTTTATGTTGGCCATGGCAGCACCTTTCACATGCCCAAGGAGAGAAAAATATGACAATGGATAGAAAAAAAAGAGACATTGAAGAACTCTCACGCTAATTTGGACACATTTCAGAAAATCCTGCTGTACAGGGTTCAGACTGGGACATTGCTCAGGCTCTTTTAAGGGATATAATCCAGGCTGAAGGTGATGGCCTGTGACACTAATAACCAGTCACCCAGTGACACAGACCACCACAAAGGGAAATAAAATTCCATTTGTTCCAAAAGCCACACCAAATACCACTCCAGGTAATTACATAATACAACTTTCTTTTTTTTTTTTTTTTTTAAACATTTTTTTTGTATAAATTGATATTTAAACAGATTCCCTTCTGTAGGTGTAAGGCTGTGAGAAAAGTGAAGACCACTATGTAATGCAGCTGTGGGTGGAGGTGTGAAATCACTGCACTGAGCCCTGTTGGGTGACAAGAATCTGGTGGTCAGTAATGTAAAATTCTAGTTCCCATCACATGTATCCTTTAAGTCCCAGTTAATGTAGGGACGCTTTCTTCTAAGCCAGCTTTGGAAGATGGATTCCACGCCTCAGGACTATACAGTTTAATGAGTGACATATCAGTAACATAGAGTAAGACTTGCTGCTTTGCTCTGCTCCCAACAAAAACCAAACCCTTTGTGCTTTTCAACAACAGTTGGATATATTTTTGTCTTGGATCTTGTCTATTGTTACAAGGAAATCTGTCCTTAATCAGCATTGTGCTCCAAGGGGTGGCTAAGCCATACTTTTCATGATGAAATTGTAAGCTCAGTGGTAAAACCTCAAGCCAGAAATGATAAACATCACAAATACATGTTTGTTTATTTGCCAGCCAGACCTTGAACATGTGGATGTGGTACTGTGAGTTGGTGATGCTGGGATGTAGAAAGACTGATGCTTTCGGGAAATTACTTGGTTGCAGATTTCCTCTTTTTCCATCTTCTCCCCCACACATACAGTCGATGACCACTGGCCACCAAATTCTGCCATCAAAGGTATGTGTGAAGCTATTCTTTCCGACTGTAAAATGGTTGTCAGTCCATTCACAGGACTGCGCTGAACTCTGATGCTTGATTCTCACCTTTACTGCTGACCTGTAGAATATGAGTCCCGTGGGGGTCCTGTAAAAGGCACAGGAGGGGTTTTACTTAGGACAAAAGGGTCTCAGTGGGAGTATGAATATCACCGACACTTCACAAAACTTGCGGACCTCACAGTAGTGTGATTAGACATGTAGTCCATCACTGAAATTCTTGTGTCTTCACTGAAGGTCAATGCCTAACTCGTGCTAACTTTGTCTTTGCCTGTTTTTTCACAAGGATTCGATGATTGTCTTAATCAAGAGAACAGCCTGAATTTGTCTCTTTTCTATTCAATTTGCATACGTGCACATGCTTTCTCACCTGTGCATTTCACATGCTACATAGTCTTAACAGCTTGTAGTTGCACAAGGACATTACTACATACCTGGATAGGTGTCTGTGTATACTCTTTGAGGGCCAGTTCTAACAAAGGCACGTGTGAAGCCAGACGATGCGGTTCTACTCATCCGACCCACTCTTTCATGGCTGACTGGAAGTGTGGGAATGTGTTATCTGATACCATACCTTAAGTAGGACCTGTGAAAACGGGGAAGATAATCAGGAAGGGAGGCGTGTCTTTATCTGATCATTGCAGCTGTGTGGACAACAAGAATGCAAAAAGGAATAACATTTAGGGTGCTACTACATTTGCATTGTACATTGCTTTGTAATTTGTAACCTAGAAGCTGAGTTAGGTCTAGTCTTAGCAAGCTGAAACAGAGGATGCCCGGCAGATGGAAAAACTATGCATCAATTTAAATTCTTTAACAGGGGTAACAGCTGCTCTGTGCTGCCTGTTGAGCTGCAGTGGAAATAACCTCATGGCTGCCCTGGTCAGCCCTAATGGCATTTAAAATCTTTGTCACATGCTTTATACTTCTCTCAGCTTAGATTGAAGTTGTTCTGGCAGTTTTTTTATGGTCCAGCACTCCATTAGGATGCAGATATAGGTGTTCTCATAATATAGGGGATCCCTGAAGTCCAAATCAGCATGTAATCATAATCTTTTCCAGTGTGTATGTTTTACGCACAGTTTCAGTTTAAGAATGTCTGTCAGAGGAAATTATTCTGGTAAGAATCAGACCACAAAACTCAAGTGAAAAACACATTTTCCACAGCTAATGTTAGCACAAAAACTCACTTTATTAAAAGTAGGAAATTTAACAAATGTCAAAAATATATGTTTTTGAGTTTAGATTTAATCATAAGACTACAAATGTGGCACTTTGAGGTTAAAGCTTTGGTTTTAAAGATGCCAAACTGCTTCATAGAATTAACAGGAGGATGAACTAAGGGGCATTGCTGAAATCCGATTGGCTTCTGAAATGGTCCTGTCTAATATTGATAGTATGACTCTTTAAACTTAAAACATGTCAAACTTTTTATAACTAAAATGATGCTCTGGTTATTTCCTGTGGGGAATTAAGCCATTGCAGAAAAAGTCCAAATTGGATGTTGATAAAATAAATAATCACACCACTTTACACCCTGCACATTCCACATCTGAAAAGTGCAACGTAACTGTTTTTTTTAGAAAAGTATCAGAAATATTAATCACTGTCAGACCTTTAAAACATCCAACAATGTCATGTGTGTTAATAGAGAATAAAATGCAAGCCCTGAATACACTCTGCCAAATTAGCCTATCAACAAGTGACTATATTTCACAGCTCAGATTAATACGTCCATCTAGTTATTCAACATTGGACCTTATGTACTGTAAACAAACACCAGTTAGGGCCTTTTTTAGGGGAATAATATCCAGTTTATATTACACTATGCTACCTGATGCAAACCCCAGAGGTCTGGTTTTCTGAAAAGGCATTTAAAGAAGTAAAAAATGTGCAGTTTCATACAAAATATAAGAAACGGTACGTCATGAGTAACACTACTTATCTCAGAAGGCAAATAATGTGGATAACTTTATTTGTTTTTTAATAAGAATGTTTATAAGGTAAAATGAAGAGCACAGACAAAACTGAGTGTTTCATGATAGCTATACACTCATTTCTGATTCTTAGAGACTAACTCTTATCAGTTAACATAATTTAGATAATGTTTCTTTAGCCAATTCAGTCTAAACAAACTTAAGTAGGGTAATTTCCCTTTCTCTCCTCCTTAGCTTCTCATCCCTGTGGGGATACATAAAAACAACAATGATAAATGTTTATGAGATAACGGCGATGGGATCGAATGAAAGAAACTGCTCTATACAGCATATCCCCAAACTTTTCACATTTTCATGCAACAATCCGATATTCCTCAGACGCTGACGATGATCTTCTGTGACAGATTATGTAAAAGTCCTCAGATGCTGTTCATAATATGCTATATAAGGTCAATAGTCACTCAGTGCTTTTCTTGATTAATCAATCAAAATTTCCAACAAAATAAAAGGTTAAATTGAAGAGCAGAAGTGCACAGGGTCTTAAGAAATAAGTCTATGATGTTCACAGTCTAGCAGAGTTAGACCATCCTGCAGGAACAGTTCGATACAGCAATGATTTTTTTGTGATTTGTTGTTGCTTTTATTCCTGATCATTGATTTACTGCAACACTTTCTTAGCTTGCTAAACCTGCATATGAGCACATCTCCTGCTGGATTCACAATAAATATTTTTTTTTATTAAAAAGTTATTAATTGTTAATA
>JBAMHV010000025.1:11184746-11204071 GCA_037177535.1 Pseudomugil gertrudae
AGTGTGGCGTGAGAGCGTGTGAGGCAACTCAATTGCGTGAGTCTCACGCCCAATGCGTGAGAGTTGGCAGCCCTGGAATAATATACGTTTACTTGATGCGCATGTGTAGTACAAATAAAATAAATAAAATAATAAACCAAAAACAAATAAAATAAACCTATAAATCTGAACATGTGGTATGATGTTCTGATAATGTTTGCCAAACTGACATTCTGCTGGTATTCCATGTTTTCCTGCAACAACAAACCTGATTCAAATGAATGGATCATTAACTTGGACAAACAACAAGCTGTGGAGATCATTTTAATTTGAACGAGATGTGTTTCAGTTGAGATCTCAACTGAAACAGTTGAGAAACTTTTGGTATCTGCAGGACACCAGTTCTGAGGACTGGATTTGGAGAAAGGGCTATTCAATTAGGTCCTACGAGGGCCGCAACCCTGCAGGTTTTCAATGTATTCCTGTTTCAACACACCAACAGCCAATGAAGATGCCAATGATTTCTTTTATTTAAGTTGTAAGCAGTGGTTTTAATGAATTTTCAGTTATTATAATCAATGTCACTAAAAGAGTGAAAAATCCACATGTTAGAAACATTTTGGACACATTTCCTGCTCTTCGGTGCCTTCAGATGCTGCAGTTTAAAAATAGGCTTTAAAATGATAACTGAATCAGATCAACAGACAGAGCTCATCTTTAGTGTCAATACAGCTTTTTCCATGAGCAAAGTCGTGTCCTTAGTTCATTCCTTCTCTTGTTTTAGCCAATCCAGAGCTCACTTGTTACAATATAAGAATTAGGACACCTGTTTCCATTTACCAACTGCCTCAGCTGGACTTAAACGTCTGATTCCACTCCTTCCAAATACATCTATACCAAACAGTGTCAAATTATTACTTATTGCACAGTAACAAAAAGGTTACAGGGAATGCAGTAGTGTAAAAGAGAAATAAAATCACAGTGAACTCTCTGGGGTTTCCTGCCATATATTCCAATAAATTAGATCTTTTTACCCCACACTGGGAACAAGCGGTAGAAAATGGATGGATGGATGGATAGATCTTTTTAATGTAATGTTATATTTAGATCTTGTTTTGAACTGTGATCCAGAAGCTTTTCTCATACACTGATACAGTTTTCCAATAGAAGAAAAGGCAAATATTTAGTTTGTCAGTATACAAACTAAATATCATTAGTATCAAAGCATGATACTTGATGTAACATGATGTATGATTCATTCCAAAGAACTGGTGGGTTTCCACAGCTAGTTTTGAATAATTTATATGAGCTACAAAATCTTCCACAGTCACAGCTGTTAAGTCCTTCTTCCACGAAACTGCTGAACTGTTGAGAAACATGTGGAAAAATAACCTCCTGGGAAAGATCTGAAGTACATAATGTCTAAAACAACAGCGTACATAGCCAAAGCATTTGTGCAATTCTTCTTGCTGGTTTATTTGCATAATTTAAGAAATTTCGTTCAAGGCTTTGACTGGAAAGTAAAAAAATGCACTTCCATTCTCACAAAGGGAACGTCTCATTCTTGACATTTAAACTCTTGGCTTTATTTCAAGACCTTAGATCCAAATGAGTTGAATAACTTTATGTAAATACTGGAAGCATAGACTCCAGTTAGCACATAGGTATTTACATTGCTACATTTCAGCAAAGCGGCTGCTTTCAGTCACTTTGGCACAATCAGGGAAAACATCCCTGTGAGAAAGGGATGTAGAGAGATTTTTAGTTACAAATAGAGAAAACTTACACAAACATGTGATATTTGTGTTTACTTTCACTATAAGATACTGAAATGTCATCCTTCATCACCCTTCAGTGTTGTAAAGACTTAAAGTAACAATAATAATCAGTGATGTACTATAGTGCCTTTTGTTCTTTTGTCTTGTATTTCTTCAACCAACAAGTTATTATATGTAGGAACAGTCATAAGTAAGTTAAAATGAAGGTGAACAATTATACAAGGTTAAAAAAGTTTTAGTAGCTCACATAAGCCAATAGACTGTTTTATAATTTAGATTTTATTTTGTTCCAAACTGACACTTGAGAGCAGCATGAGGCAATGGAGAATTTTTGGGCCATTGACTCTTTGTGTCATTCCTCCCACTAACATCCTCTGCAGCACAGAATGCCTGTGTTTCTTCATGTCAAACAGATGTGTGAATGCGTGCCAAAGATCTGATGCATATTCACTTGTGAAGCTGACTAAAACATCTGAAAGCTTCATCTAAACAATAGTTGTCTGTTCGACTGTACTACTAATACTGGCCTCTATATGTTTGTATGTGCCACGACTACTTGTTATTTTCAAAAGAGGAAAATTAGCTGTTTATTGTTTCTACTTAGTGTGCTTTTTTTGTAAGATCTCTTCCTTCCTCATCAAAAGGGTTACTATCAGTTGTGGTACTCACTCTGTCCCCTTCAATCTGAAGCACACAATAAACAAAGTGCAAGACGAGGAAAATAATAACTCTTAGAGATAGTCATCTGTCTCTCCGTCCTGCCTAATCTAATACAGGATTGCAGAAGCATATCCTGGCTGCTGTCCTAGGTTGTCAAGCTAACACTGATAGAAACAACCAAGCATGCTCAAACTCACTTGAGGGTGAATTTAGAAACACCAATCAACTTAACGTGCATGGTTTTGGACACCCGATGAACCAGTGAGAATACGTGCATGTGTGCTTATGGGATAAGTATTCAAACTCTACACAAAAAAGTCCCAGATGAAGCACAAATAATAATCTTTTGCTGTGAAGTGATGGGATGCATTAAATGTGATCTATAATCAGGACTTTCTGGACTACCATGAAACTGTTGCAGAATGGAGATTCTGGGTTTCTGACACGCAAGGGTGGCTTTAGAAATATTTTAGGAAGTATTTGACTGATTATTACAACAACATAAATGAACAATAATAATAATAATTGAATTGAATTCTCCACATCATCTCTATAACACAATAAAGAAACAATAGAGTTTTAGTGAGATGCTTGATCAGGCCCAATAAAAGATATCATCCTGCCTGTAGCCATCACCTTTTGGAATCAGTCATTACTATGTTCTGCTTATTATTCTTGTTTTACTACAACATTGCAATTTTCCTCTGGATTAACAAAGCAATTTTTTTTTCAGATTTAAACTAAACAGTCATCTAGGTTTGGAAAGTTAATAGTGATTATTTTTGATCAACTTTTTGTTATTTTATAACACAGGCACAAATGTAAAAGAACCAAATAAATATGGTTTATAGGTATACATGCATGGAGACATCAGATTGAGGTTAATCCTTTTGCTACCATGTGATCACTGGTGACACTATGGCACATGTATATTTCAAAGTAGCACAACTTCTTGATACTTTGTGCAGTTTTCATCATTCAAACTACCCCTGTTCTAATGAATAACATTCATTATTCTGATGCTTAAAGAGTCAAATTAGATTTGATTAACACATTTTCATTCAAAAGTTTGAAATGGTGGTTAACATGACTGGATGGTGTTTTTTCAGTCTGTCCATTCCACAGGTGACTATATATATTTATTTTATTTTAGTGTTAGAGCATTTAAATTATTGGCTGCAATCTGGGTGGAGTAAATGTAAATAAATGGAGTAAATGGAATGAGAAAATTGTTTTGTTGAAAATACAGGTGATGTATTCTAACATGCTCAAAGAAAAATCCTAAAATTTGACACTAAATTCCTCGTACAAATAATAGTAGAGGTCTGTAGATACTACTTGTCTTTTATCTGTCATAAAAATTTAAATAAAAGTTTATTATTATTGAAAATAATTCAACAAGTCCTAAATAATATCAAACGTACTTTACTAAATGCAAATACGAGGCAAACATGCAGCCAGAACTATAAAGCAGCAAAGGCATTGAAGATACGACTCTGCAAGCTGTGCGCGCTCCCGCGGGGGTTGATCCCATCACGTCATGGCCTTTGGTCATGGCACATCATCTGAATAGAGAATTGACATGAAACCACAATCCAACTTTTTTGTGTGTTTTTTAGGAATAGAGTGCTCCATTCAGATGAGGAGGGTGTTTCAGTAACAGGCAAATGGTTTTCCCTCAGTCTCCACCCACATCGGGAAGCAACGCATCTCCTACCAGAACAATCCGTTCAATGCAGCGCCTGACTCTAAACAGAAAGCAGAAAACAGTCTTTAGGTGTCAGATCCTATAACGAAAGAAAATGGCGAAAGTGAACGTGTATTTGAAACGGATTTACATTTGCCTGCTGAGTGTGATGGGGGTGAGTGTTTCCTTTCCCTTTTTGTTGTTTCTCTCCAGGATAATCTAATAAAACGGATCATAATCTGCCAGGTGTTCAGATTTGTTTTAGTTTATTCCATAAGAAATATACATTCCTAAATGGGGTTTCACCTCAGTCCTTTTGTTTAGTTTTTTTCTGTATATCATATGTATTACTTTAATGACTCAGCTTTTTCTGTGACTTATTGAAGAAACAGCAACTTGTTGAAATCTTAAAATGATGGGTTAATAATATAGACAAAAAATTATTCCCGTTTTAAAGATATTTTCCATCCATCCATTATTCATTCCAATGAAGGGCTGCGGGGTGGGGCTTGGAGCCTATCCAACTATTAGGGGACACCGTGGACAGATCGCCAGTCCATCACAGGACCAACGCAGAGTAAAACCTGAGAGAGAACCCACACTAACACGAGGGAGAACATGCAAACTCAGCCCTAGAAGTAGTTATGTTAAATAAGTTAACTCTGCAGATCTCCCATTTGATGCTATTCAGTGATACAGACAGTTAGATGAATGTGTTTTAGGTCAAAGTTGTTTCAAACCACTAGAGACTTGATCAAGCTGCTTGTGTTGTCAGAAGAAAGAACACATTCCATAAACTTTACAAGGAAATCTATCTGGCATGCTTTAGGGTGGATTTTTAATATAAATATGTGCTGATGTTGTAAAGATGCTGATGTTTTTAATACATTTGTCATTTTGAAATATTTGCTTGGCTACTCTTCATCCTACTCAACATCTGGAGATGCTTACTTGGTTCATGTATAACTTTAACTAACCAGTGGATAACCGGTTTCGCAACAGTTCAGCTTGCTTTGGCAAGAAGTGGCTCCAGATATCTTTGCAATTACTTTTTTTTTTTTAATAAGTTGCCTGTTTAAGATAAACTTAGATGTTTGTGTGCTACAGAGAAAGACATTGAAATGACCTTTTGTAACAACGTTACATTAATATTGGAATTTTTGCATGTTCCTTAAATCTTGATGTTTAGTGGTTAACATCTCACAAATACACCCTCCATTTGAATGTAAAACCCATTCAATACTGAACATTTTCAGCATGTTTCATCTTTTCTCACCAGCTTTAAGATGTTTCACCTCAGTATTCTTGGATTTTGGTGATGCAACCACTTCTTAAAAGTCTTGCAAAAGTGTTTAAATTGTTTTAATTTCTAAGCCATGTACCTGGACATACGCTTGTAATTACTTCGGTGATTAACGAGCTGCAATTTATACACGCTCGTCTTTATATCTTCTGGGTTTTTAAAGAATTCCAACATACCACATGGTTATGGTTAGCACAGCAAAACACATCTAGAACAATGAACTTTCCTTTATGCAAGACATGGATTTAAGCAACTTCACTTATTCTTTTAGAAGTATCTAATTATTTTCAACTCAGTGTTTACGCATGAATCACAGTTTGATATTAGTGCAACATGCAGCATCTGCTGTAACAGCACTATTACATGGGTGTGTGTGTTTCCTTTTGCTGTATTACAAACACAACCTGAAAACTCACAATGACCCAAAGACTGTTTGATGGCCACTCATCTTATGTGTGTTTAAGCACTTACACACTCTGAAATGAATAGTGTATTACTTTGATTGAAACTGTGTATAAATGTTAAGGTTTTGCTTGCTTTTCCAAACACATTAACACTTTTTTTCTCTAGTCTTGTCATTTTTTTACTGTTTGTTGTAGATCTTAAGTCTCCTGCTGCTGGGACTCACTCTGTTTGGCCATGGGTCCATACACAACACAGAACATCACGTAAGCATTAGCTGTTCTGAATTGAGAGGTGGATATCCCCCTTTGTTTTTGTTTGTTTTGTGAGGGGGATTATGGTGTTGACACAAAAATGGAAATCTTTTGGAATGAGCCAGCTTTAGGAATGAATTCTTTGTAGTGAAACAGAAAAGTCAACTCCACTCCTGCTCAGGCGGTAGAACCAGGACCTCTGTCCATGGCATTCAGACAATAATATGCAAGGACAGACCAGGATACCAAAGCTTTATGTGAAAGCAGAAAGGAGTTCAGATGCTCCTTGGACTTTTTATTTTTATGCTCTTCACTTGTGAACAAACTCTGAGAAATTTCCCAGTTGTTTTAAATTGTGCATAAAAAACTATTTACAACTTTTTTATGTTAATGCATGACTCTGTAGATTTTGCTTGTATTGTATCTTATTCTATTTTTTGGGTCTTTTATCATTTATTTTTAAAGTTGGTTTTACATAAGCTCCAAATACTAAATGAAGAGCCGTTATGGAGCCATAGCTGCTCCTCTAAAGTGAGCTGAGTCTTGAAAAGAGCCTGACTTCCCGCTACTATCAGATATTAATCGTGTATTTGAATTATTGTTTTTTTTTTGTTACATGTAAAACAAAAAAAAACACAAACATCTCTTGACAATGCACTGACCTTGTTCTGAACTTTTCTCTCCGCAGACAAATGAAGCTAACATTGGCCTGCATTTCCTTTATGGATTTACTACTGTGAATCTGTTCTTAGTCTTCTTGGGTATGTTTGGTGTCTGGAAACAGAAGAAGTGGCCACTAATTGTGGTGAGTTAAAAAACTAAACAAGCACATAGAGATCTGAGTTGCTGGTAATAAATAAAGTGACTGAATCATACAGATCACATGATCACTGTGTGTCTGTGTCTTTGTTAGTTTGCAGTAGTGATGATCCTCGGCTGTTTGTACATGCTTGTGAATGAAATTTTGGGACTGGCTATGCAAGCATCGGTAATATCTTTATGGGCTGTTTTGTGTTTGCAAAATTTTTCACATCAAAGTTCTGACAAAAACAATACTGAAAATGTCTCATTTTGAAACTATTTTGTTGTTTAGTTGGCAAAAGAGCTAAGGAAGCGTCATCTCAGCGTCTTGCCTCTAGCGAATGCCACAGAGAGTGAGCTAGATGGCCTCAATGAAGCACAACGCGAAGTAAGTGACCCTGTGTGGGAAGTGTACTCAGTTCAAGGTGTTTGAATTTGTTGTTGTGTTTTTATAGAAAGTGAAAAGAAATAAACAAATAAAATGTAAGAGAGCTCAATCGATGTGGGCTGCTCTTATGTATGAATATGACACACCCACCCTGTGTAGGGAGGTGGTGTGGTGCGGCTTGTACGGATGATTGGAGAGGTTTGGGATTTGAGGTGTGGGGAGAAGAGTGGGGGGGTGTGTGTTTATGTAGGTGTTCATATAATATTTGCTTTTTACCACCTCCTCAGTTTCAGTGTTGTGGACTGGATAAGGGCTACATGGACTGGGATGAAATTCCATCATCCTGCCTGTGTTCTGAAGAGTCCATTAATCCATGTGTGAGTGGGACAGTTTCATACGATTACCTGATAGGTAGTATAATATCCTTTGCTGGAATTTATCGGGTTCTTTCATTCATCTTCTATTTCACTTACTCCTTTTCAAAGATGTGGGAAAGCTGAAGCATATAGCAGCAATTAGCAGGAAACATCCTGAACAGGCATCCAGTACATCATAGGGCCAGCACAGACACAAACATTTACAGAGAATTTAGAGTGAACATATATGTCTTAGGACAGTGTGGGAACCCATGCAGACACAGAGAGCTGCACACAGAAAGGCCACTACTCAAATCTCCCCCCAGCCAAGGCTCAAACCAGCGAGACTTTGGAAGAGTACTTTTGTATTTTAGGGGAAAGGATTTCTATGTGAGTTGTATCATTTTACAAGTTCCCAAACACAAGTTTTCTGTGTTACTTTTTAGAGTCCCCTGGGTTTTTGTTTTTATTCATAAACGTTGCAGTCATTTGGACGTTTTTGTTCTGCCCTATACTTTGATTGCAACATGCTAAGTCTCGTAAATGATAAATGAAACTTAACACCTCATATTAAGTCAATGTTCATATGGTGCTTCTGAGTGAGAGTAAAGAGAAGAGAAGGGAGACAGAAAACAAACACATATGTTGGCATTAGTGGGAAATCTGTTAGTGGGCCTCTCATTTCACACAATCCACGGTTAATATTCTGCCGGTTCTGAGTCCACATATTGTACTGGAGGTAGCCATCCTTGTTAGTGCAGTTTATAAATAAATTAATAGCAATTGTAAGTATAATTTAAGATACCATTACTAGTTTAGTCAAATATACTGAGTATTACCTGCTAAGTGTTGAGCTAATGATGCATGTGTTTGTATTCCAGGTGGCTGCGCCTAAAAACAGTGAGTTGTTTAAAAGGTTGAAGCTTGAGCAGCCAGTTATGGTTTATTCTAAGGTAATTATACTCGTAGATATTTTCTATGATAAAGATGCTACATGAAAAGTTGCCCTGACTGATTTATTTTCCTATTCCAGCCATGCCTGCAGGACTTGGTTGATTCTGAGATGAGTTATATACAAACTGTGTTAGGCACAATGCTGGGATTCACTTTGTTATGGGTATGTATTATCATTTATCCTAAAGGGTTTTTCTTTAACCCTTAAAGATGTCTGCCTTTGATAAAACTGATCTGTATAGCAGCACACCCGTGATTCTGTTTGATGCTTTTTCTGTCATTTTTCTCTGCCATTTGTACCTGCATTACATCATACAAGGAGATTTTGTAAGTTCTCACAATAATAATGTTTGTTTACCTTTTTATAGCTGTTATCGACAGTGCTGTGTATTATCATCTTGTGTCAAATGAGTCAGAAGACAGAAACCCTCAAGGTGGTCTACAGTAAAGAGGTGAAAGCAGGAAACTATTGTACTCTGGAAGAGGGTCCAGATGCATACTGTACCTGATCTGTTCTATATATCTATGTGTGTGTGTACATGATACTTTTGGTGAATAATAACGCAGAGCTACATAAAACTGAAAAAGAAAAATTAAGTTGACCTTTGAACTTGGAAACCTTCCGTGCTAGAAGCATTTATCACTTTATCTGCATAAATATGGAATTTATTCTAGTAATATGTGATGCTCATTTTTGTCTCTACTGTATTTAGTGGACATTAGAAAATGGCATGCATCTCTTTTGCAATTTGAACTGTTTCGTTGTATTTTTACCCCTGGATTGTTCTGTAACTCTTCCTTCTTTGCTAATGACTTACAGGTAGTTGGGATCATGTTTGGAAATTAATTGGATTAGGGCTGCAAAATTTTTAGAAAAACATAGATTATTATTACTGAATATTTTAATAATGAGATGACATAATCCTTCAAATTATAGCATTAATCTCAGCTGTCTACATTTGGACCTGTGCATACTTTTTAGTTGTCTATATGGAATGCAGTGCTGGTAAATACATGGGAGTTCATCCTACTTCATGGTAAAATATCACTATGATATTAATATATGCCATATTGTCAATACAACAATAAATTAAATGTATTATAAATGGAAAAAATCAATAAAACAGAATGTTTATGGATTAAAGCTTAAATTAAGAAAAGCACTGTTAAGGATTGTGAGTGTTATAGCACTTTAATGTGACTAATGATGGTATTTCTTTTCAACTTTATACAATCTGTCAACATTTCTTATGTTAAAATTTTTAGTCCTAATTTTGGAATTAAATCATCAGATTTTGTTGCTGTTATATAATGATTGCTTTCCACTTGTAAATGATCTGCTGCTTCTGTAAACTTAGCTTCTCATTCTCACAATGAAGTTTCCTTTAAGTTGAGGCTACATTTAGAAAACTGCATTTTATGGGAGATGTGCTGTATGTTCTGTAGAAATATTTTTAAGGTTTATTTTATGTCTACATTCTTCATCAGTGTTCAATTAAAACTATCACTAACTGTTTGAGTCTATATTAATTTGCAGGACAGAAAATAAGCAACTATACTATATTTTTTTATATATGAACTGTTTTTTAATGGTTTGCCAAGGTTTTTTTTATCAGTTTTAATATCTTGTGTATTGTGAAGTGGTTTTTCTGTAGATTTAAATCACTTAGGAATTTGGAGTCTGGATGAACACATCTTACTTTTATTTGCTAACAGACTAGCACACTGTGAAAAGATAAGCAACGTTTTATTACTTGCTATTTTTTTATTAATTGACTGATGTATTCAGTAAAAATAAAGTTCTGGACGAGTTAAAGTACAGAAACTTCAGTTACTGCATCTATTATTATGAATTCTATGAAGAACAACAAACTGATTTGTCTCCACCACCCGGTCAGAATAAGACTTTAAAAAGTCGTGCCTTATGAAGATCATTACTGAAGTCCCATGTTTATACTCGCAGGAGAAAGTTTAACCCTCTATGTACGAATTATGATGCCAATAAGGCAACAAATGTTTGGAGTGTTTTTATGTCTCAAAATAAACAATCTGAAAACGTTGGTTTTTCTTTTTAGGGGGGTCGGGGTGGGGCATTTTTGGAGCTTGTTGCCTGTAGTGAACAATGTACCCAAAACATTGTTCATGTAATACACATTTGTAAACGTAATTAATAATATCCAGAAGTCAGACAAACTTTGCTAAGTATTCAGTAGAATTATAGAGAATTGTATTTTACAATACACACTATCTTACACTGTTCTTACACTACCCATCACTGTACTGTTATTTTTGCTGCTCTCATCCTCATACATGTCATCAGCCTGCTTTTCTCCATCATGTATGCTTTAAGCACATTCTTACGTGCTGGGTTGTTTGGTCACTCTAAATTAAACTGAAAAAAATAAACATTTAATTAAATTCAAAATTAAATTCAGAACAGAAACAAGAATCACATTTTTATTTCTATTTACAAAATATTACATCAAGTTCACCCCATAAATAAATAAATAAAAACAGTGTATGAATGAAAACAAATACCATACTTTGCAAGAAGATACTGAATATCAGGCATTAATGGTTAAAGTGCACAGGTAGACACTGGATCTGCTGCTTCAGATGAAATTCATTTGATGTTATCATATAAAGTCAAGGAGCGCGTTCAACAGCAGGCAGTTCATGCAGCGAGTCATAACACAAGGGATGTGACGTAAAGGCGTCTTTGGTGAGAGTGGCATCAGCCGGAGCATTGCAGCCTCTGCAAGAATATCGATGACTCATTTTCCCGCAAGAGACTCTCCCGACCTCTCTGCAGTGTTCTTACCCAACGCTGTCCCAAACCTTGACATTTAAAACAAGTGACGGTCTTTACTTCATGTCTACTGAATGTGCAACAAAAACAACCCCCCTGCCCCCTCCATCGAGTGGAAATCAATGCATATCCGTCACTCGATACGTGTGCTTCAAGGAAAACTGAATGCATGACTATTTAAATATATACAATGTGCATAACAAGGATTCAAGACATTCTCTTGTCACAGTAAGACGTGTGACTCATTCCTTTGTCTGACCTGATTATTTACTCCAGAACATACATTGCTTATTAATTGATTATATCACAAGAGAAGCACTTTGTAAACACAGTTTATGAAAGGTGTTACATAAATGTTATTAATAATTAGTATAATCAAAGTTTATTGGTTGCATTAAAGCTGAAAAGTCAGCGTGTGCTTAGGATAAGTAAAATACAAGTTAAGATGACAAATTAAGCTAAAATCTGTATGAATGACATTACAGGTGTTTCCTGTCAATTCAATTTTGTACCAAAAAAAATCCTTTGGTGTGTTTGGATGCTTAGTCAATATAATCTCTGGCAACATAATTCTTCCTATTAGTGGATACAGGTACAAGATTAGAAAACAGGTTAGAGCTGACAGTGGTGCCATGTCTGTAAACATATATAGGGCAAAAATACTGCTGAAGCAATTATTCTGATCCACAATAAGCGTCCTTAAATGTATCTGCACCTAAATGCACTTTAATTGGCTGCAATGGAAAATGTACTTTATGGAAAATCTAATGTGGTGGCTGTGAACTTTTTCATAAAAATCACTGTCAATTTAGCTTTCTGTGTTGGTCATTGAATATTTTATACTGTAATTACATTTTAAAATGTAATCACAGCAGTAATTTAACTAAATTAATGTTTGGTTTGCTTAGTACTGTGCACCCTAGTGGTCAAATGATGCTCAAGACTGGTCTATTTCCTTCTTCCCACTGACAAAAATGCAACAGCTACAATACATCTTTAAGTTACTCCTTAATAGGAAGGAAATAATCCTGTACCACAATTCCTTACAGCCACACAATTAGAGATTATTCCATACATTTCCACTGTGTAAGATTTGTGTGAATAAATATGAGAACAGAAGG
Source organism: Pseudomugil gertrudae (assembly GCA_037177535.1). Lineage (NCBI taxonomy): Eukaryota > Metazoa > Chordata > Actinopteri > Atheriniformes > Pseudomugilidae > Pseudomugil > Pseudomugil gertrudae. The sequence continues at coordinate 11,197,239 of JBAMHV010000025.1, forward strand.
GTCAGCATGAGCAGAATAATTAAGCAGCCTGTGACAAGATCACATTTTGACCCACTAGTGGCATTAGAATCCTGTCGTTGCAGACATCGTGTAAGGAATCATAGGGTTTTCCTCTAAAAATGTTCAGGTATACAGTTTTAAGGGCTGTAAATCACTTTGAAGTCAGAAAAAACAGTGCATAAAAAAAGAAGCAGCCCGGCATGCCCACCCACAATAACACAACCCTGGAAAAAGCAAAATGTGCTAAAAAAAAGCTTTAGCAAAACATGTATAGGGGACACGATTTCATTTGGGACAAAATCATATGTGAGATTATTATTTTGCATCTCTTTCTTTACAGCAATAAGGCGCAAAAGACTAATATGATGAGGTTCTATGCATGTAGATTACTTTTAAACATCAGTTACATGCAGTAACATGTAGAAATCATACATATATTGCTCTCGCACAAAATAGCCAGATTATGGTATACAGCATAGTGTGCAAATTCAAACCAGGTATGCTCGATAGTAATTTCAAGTGTGTATTAAAACATACTGTATTGCAATACTAGAAAGCACCAGGGACGTATCTGTTGGACTGGAGAAGAGCCAGGAACTCCTGCTTCCGCTTTATCTGACCCATCAGCTTGACACTCATGACAAGTAAAACAATCTGGAAATAGAAGAAGAGGTTAGTACAAGACAATAAACTCAATCACAAATGTCAGTGCTTTGAAAATATGATAGATGGAACTGGTCTTAAATATGTGTCCAATTCAAAGTCTGAATAAACCTTTAAATGTGGAGGAAAACATGATGAAACACTAACCCAAAACACGCCACTTCCAAACTGTATGCCCATTACTAAGGAGAATGCCAGCTTCAGCTCGGAAACATATATAGGTAGGCAAGCCTGTAGGAAGACAGAGGTTTAAAGGTTTAAATACGTAATTGATCTAGAGGTGTAGTTCATTTTGTCTTCCTCAGTGTCAGATTACACCTACTGGAATGCACTTTATTACTTACACTTGTTCACCTGCTTGTTACAGCAAACAGTGAATGGGATGACTAAATAAAAAAAACAACCAGCCAGCCAATAGTGACTCAGGTAACTTGTTACAACCTAAGTGTGATGATTTAGAAGGATGAAGGCCATCAGAAAATGTTACACACGGTCAGCAACAATGCTCAGGCAGGCTGTAGTATTTTAATTATGCTCATCTGGTACCAAGGCCAGGATGTGCCCACAAAATTACGTTATATTATTTGGTGACACATGGTAAACATTCTGCAAGTTTAAACTTGGCTAGGCCCACATGGTGCTGCACAATGCGTTTATTGTTCATCCATTTACATGCAGCTATATTCACATTACTGTCTATTATCAGAACACAAAGTACAAAAAATAGTCTGAAAACGTGTATTTTTATTCCTCTTTTCTTTTTTACTGTAAAATGAAAATCTGGTGAAACGTTATCAGTTCAGCCCCAATTTTCCAGTGATGGAGTCAAAATTAGAAACAAATTGCATTAAAGGATTAAAGGATACAAATTTCCTTGAATTAAAATATCTGGCTATGTTAGTGTAATGGTGTGTGTGTTTGTGTGTATAGTAGTTTCTACTGCATCTATAAAAGAATACTCTCAGCAGAATAACATCACCCACATAATCTCCAATAGTTTTTTGAATGTTACTACTATCACAGACAATATGTGATGCCGCAGGGGTCAAAACAGTCTTTGCAAGGTGGGACTGATAAAATGAAGGATTTCCAACAAGCAGACGCTGCTTCACTGCTGTTGTGCAACACCGAAATTCCTAAACACATGCACTTTTCTTTGTTTAAGTAAAGCCCTTACCTCTCTATAAACATATTGGTTCTTTGGCGCCCCTAGTGTGGCACTCCCCCTTAACCGAATCTGTGCAGGGTAAAAACAAAAAGCCCTTTATATATGAGATTATGACAACAAATACATTTTAAAAAGTTAATTCTATATAAAAATCTGGTTTTAAATTCAGCCTGCTTGTTTGCATGTAAAATTTAGTTTAATTTTAGCTGTACCCATTTCAGTTTTTTATCCCAAGTATAATATTTTAAAACACATAAATGTCCTGCTTGTTATGCAGGTAGTTCGTTAAACCACATCTTTTTTTTCTTACATCACATGTGAAAACGTTATTTATACCACTGATCATTTTGCATTGAAATATTGTTCTAAAGCACCAGCTTAAAAAAGACAGCTAAGACACTCTAAAGTGTGTGTATGACTAAAAGACAAAGTGTATTTACCCAGCATAACCAGCAGAAATGCTTATACTCTTGTTATAAGATAAGAAACATACACATTTTCCTGGATATTGACAGTTACAGGACGGAGGGATGGTAGATCCCCAATCTTTGTAGCCTTCAATGAGACCACAGCATTCAAACTAGAGGTAAAAAAAAACACATACACACAGACAGTGTAATTAAAAAGTAATAAAAAACAGAATAACACCAAAGAATCTTTTCATGAAGTTTAAAAAGGTCAAAATGTTATTCAGGATCTGTACAATCATTCTTAAAATGTAGGTAAAAATCACATTTTCTTTCTCTATCCTGCGTGGATGGGAATCATTTTCTAACTCAAATACTATTATTATTAAGATCTATCTTTTTTATACATGCAGGCCGTTTCTCTGCAAGCTTGTGTCATTTTACCCCCGTTATATTCAGTCTTTTGAAGCTTTGCAAACACAGCTCTTCTTGTCGTTGATGTTTGCTGCTATTAGGGAGCAGTATAAAAATACCCCGAGAGCTTGAGGAGTGAGACACTGCTGCTTGTGCTGCTGCTGGTGTTGATATGGTAGCTTTGCTATGATATGAAAATCCTGGGGGTTATAGTAGAGAAAGAACTCAGCTTTGTGTGAATACCCTATGTTCTGTCTGAGTGAGGCACCTAAGTGATAAACATAAGAGCTGCTCCACTTTCTCAAATGCTAAGGAAAGGAGAGGCCATGTTTATTTTTATGGAAAATGGCTGATAATGCTGTTCTATAATTCCTTACGGCTGGAACTTCTGACACAATGTTCAATCATTTTCATCCACAACATGGTGTCATATGTTAGTGTCAGGTACAACAACAGTACACTCTTTTCTCTTCTTTATTCATTATAACGCTTTATAACAAAGTAGTACATTAAAACAATATGCTAAAATCAAACTAAGTATTTGTGGTGGAATATGTGATGTTCTTTTGTTTTATTTGTCTTTTTCATGCTTTCTCCTCATTGTGAAGAAATGTCATCATACATCTGATTCAAGTAATCGTTTAACAACACAAAACATCAAGCTCCTCATTCTACCACAGGTACTGGATATTTTTAAAGTCTATGTGCAAAGAAGTAGAAGTGTGTGTAATTAGAGGAAGACTTTCTTGCATCTTTGCTTTGTTAAGGCACTTTTCTGCCAAACCCCAAAGTGTGGGAGTCAACATTTCTCTGAAAAAAAAGTAGCTTCCTAAGTAAACAGTCACCCATGGGTGAAGAGGTGAGAAAGAGACACAAAGAGAGATCTTTCTTTAAACCAGTTTCATTTAACATGTGGCACATTTGCATCACCTATCCATTGTTTTGTTTACAGCCTATGGGAGTATTTCATACCATTCAGATGAGCCTTATCAGTGTTCCTGCCACACATATTAACAACACGACCTTCCCCTTATTTCTTAAGTGATAAAAAAAAACTCTGTGAAAGATGGAGCTGTGCATCCTCTTCTCTTTTCAAGGTTCATTTCAGAACTCGTGTCACACATCAGCATAATAAATTGTCAGCTGAGGAGACGAGACAACACCAAATAAGGTGCTTTTCATTGCTAAGTCGTGCTTCTTGATGTCCCCACTCCTCCAGGAATCTAGTAATTGTTTTCCCGAGTTTCTAATGCCAAAGCACCAGTAAGTAATCGCTTTAAATCATAAATAGTTACCTCCTCTTGAATGCTATACAGTAGAGTCCTGTTAGCTTTGCTTGTTCCACTGAGTGGCATCATTGCTAGCAGCTTGGACTCCTCGCGAACTACACGCTTCTACGGAGAGATCAAGAATAATTTGATCTAGTTTTGAACAGCAACACAAGGCGAATTCGTAAAAGCAAGGCATTTCAGTACGTACCTCATAAACATCTTGGTAACTCAGTGCTGTTCGTACAATGATTGTTTGACTGGCTGCTGCCATCCCAGCTGCATACTGTGCACACACAGGTCACTTTAAAACATATATTCAAACAAAGACACAAACACGCAGTAATACAAAGACATTAAGTAGGTTTTCTTACCAGGATCAAACACCATCTCTTTCCTTTGCAGGCTCCAAAAACACCGAGTACTGAAAGCAGCAAGCAGCCAGCTTCTATGATGTACATCATCGCCACAGACACGCTGGACACCATCTAAAGCACAAGTTTACGCTAGTATTAAACTCACAAGTTCAAGTTGCTCTTTATTTTGTGCCACAGCAACATGGCTTCAAAGGTCACAGAATCTCATGGACGAATATAACTCATATGCCCAAGGACACTTCAAGAGGCACATGCTACCAAATAAATGAAGCCTTGAATGAGAAAGACTGGATAAAAATCTGCTGCTATGGCACGTTCGGGCAATATTGATGGACGTGAGCATTAATAATTCCTCAGCTGTCTTCTGTGAAGCTGAAGAATACTCAATTCTTCCTCAGTAAATATTTTATTTACCTACAAAACTATATGTAGCCAATTTAAAAATGTATAGATATTTTTAAATGTAGCCTTACTTTGCCTGTTTGTATCAGGTCCCTGTGCCAAATCACCGTCATTCTCAGCATAAAGAAGCACAGCGCCTTTGAAGAAAAACAGAAGCCTTGTTTAAGTTAAATTGCAAGCTGTGCATCGATTACTTAAACATTTTAGGTGTTTTTTTTTAATACAATCACAAAACACAGAACAGAGGGGAAGATATGGAGAATCCACATTAAAGAAACAAAGCCCCTTGAGTTTGATAAATCGCTTTGTATTCCCTGGGCTTGAACACATGATAGAAACATCCAGGTTTTATTATGGTTAGCTGTGGGTCTAATCAGCACTGCACTTGAAAATGCTCATCATAATCATTATACTTAAGCTTTCAGAGTAAACATTTCGACACACATTTTACATGACTCAGGAAAAAGTAGGTGCAGGTGTTGAACCGCCCTGCCTGCAGTGTCCTGTCCCCAATAAATAAGAGACTGTGTGGAGAAAGCAAACCTGTGAGGACAATCTGCAACACTGTGCATCTTAAAGACGTAAAGCAGAAGGAATTAACACAGTAATATATGCTGCAACCTTTGGCATCTCCAATAACATTTTAAACTATTAATAAGAGTTTAACTAGGAAGTAAGGTTTTGCATATTCTGAAAAGAACATTTAGTTGTTTTTAACTAAGAAAATTACATGTAGTTTCACATTAAAATAAATAAAAGTTAAATGCTTATCAGACTGCTACCCAAACCTTTTCTTTAGGACTACAGGTTGGAAATTTCTAATCTCGAATATTCAGTATTTTTGAGTCCATCGGTGTCACTTCTTAAAGGAGCAGAGGCTCATATGAGAATGAATGGAAGGCGCAGTATCACTTAAAACAAAACAAGGCCTAAAGATACATCTGACAAACACAACCAATCATAGCTTATTAACATTCTTATGGGAACTGAATATGGAGAATAACAAATGCTTACTATACACAGAAGGTTTATACTTAAATGCAGAAATCAAAGTAATTATTTAAAACAATGCTAAAAGCATAATTACAAGATAGTCTAATAGTCTAGTCTTTAAAACTAATATTTAGCCTCTTTAAAGACCGAATGTGGGATTTTGGGAAATTGGACGCAAATTAAACTGTTAATCACAAATTAAACGGGCCTGTTCGATTAATCAGCATTAGATTGTATTGATAAGAACCTACCATATGAACCGCGTTTGCAAAGATAAACGGCCTTTTCAGGCTCGTTTTATCCGCCACCACGACCACCGCACTCTTCTGCATGTCGTCGCCGCTGATGCTTCCACAGACGCCCTTTACATGGAGAACATCACAAAGCAGTGAAGCTGTAAGGGCATCTGTGGACTGGATGCGCATCTGTGGACTGGATGCGCGCATGACGTCACCGCGATGTGCGGGATGCGTGGGGTCCGCGGTGCGTTCCTGTGCGTGCGGGGATGTGGGAATTAAGACGCACATGATGCTGAGGATGATGAAGGCAGGTGGAGTGTTTATGAGCATGGTCATAAAGAAGGATTACAGAAAAAGTGGGACTGAAACACACACCGCTTTTAGAGCTATAATCCTTAAATGCAGAATTTGACTAATGGGATGTGATCCTCTTGTTTTGCTGGTTTAGGTTTAGGAGAAAGGTTAAAGGGACTTTGAGGACGTTTAACTGAAGAACAAAAAGTACCTTTGTACACAAAATTCATGTAAGAAAAATATTCACAAGGTTTTTGATACAGAATCCTTAATGCCTTTCACAGTTTATGCATCTCTTAAATAGCTTTGCAAACTATCTCCTCATCTAAGAAAGTTATGACAGGCTCTTTCACTTTAAAATCTTTGCATCCAAACCAAGCAACTGCTGACATATGAGTCATAATCCAACAACACTTGCTATTCCACAAGCGTGGCCAGCACGAGCTCTATATTTTTCTGTTTTCTGTTGCAATGAATTTGATTGTATATCCTCTCTGACATCCTACACTGGTGAAAGACTGACTTTAAATTTATGAAATGAGTAGCCAACATAGATGTAATTGTATTTATAGTATATTTTATATCAGTATTGAACTTTTTTACTACTG
>JBAMHV010000025.1:11204998-11271663 GCA_037177535.1 Pseudomugil gertrudae
ACAGCAGACTGGAGTGTCCTCTGTGGTCCTCATGGAGAGGACATCAACAGCTTGACTGAGTGTGTGACAGATTATATAAACTCCTGTGTGGACGGCACCATCCCAACAAGAACAGTAAAGACCCTTCATTAACTATTTTTTGTATTTAAAAAACTACAATTAGAATTTCCCTCTGGGATCAATAAAGTATTTTCATTTCATTTCACTTTTTCATAATCAATTATCATATAATAGGCAAACTAATGGGTTTGCTTTTATTACAAGGAAGTTATGAATATCGTAAGAGCCTCACTCTCTACATAACAAATGCCACTGGGACTGTGTGTATTCAAGAGCTCTTGACAGCTCGGTACACGATGTTTCAAATTTTCCACCATAGCATCTCATCATAGTAGAATAAAACATGCTACTGTTCATTTGAGTTAATTTTAAACCAATTTTTAAGACCTTGTCAAAAAAATTTTTACCAATGGGGAAAACACGAGAATTATAATAATAATAATACATTTTATTTATAATGCACTTTACATTTCAAAGAAATCTCAAAGTGCTAAAATTGAGAAAATTGTGCTAAAAGAGAATTGACAGAAGGTGTTTCACATGACTCTGTGTAACCGATAACTAAAGTTGTTTGATGTAGAAAGAAAGGAAGTAGAGTGTTAAACATCCTGTTGGTTGGGTGGAAATGGGAAGTTTTGTGAGGTTGAAGTACTTTTATTACAGTATTTAAATGTGTTTACTGTATTTACATTGCATCACTGATACTTTATTGTAAGGCTGTGTTCTTTGACGTACCCACCTACCCCCATAACAAAGCACCAACTGAAAAGCTGTTATCTATCTGCAAAAATGTTGTTATCAGATAGATGAACTATGTGCTTTATGAGGAACTGTAGAGAGATTTTAGTGAAGTATTTTAAGAATGACTAATTAATACTTCACCTTTAAATAAAACATTTGTAGATGTTTTTTTAAAAAATAAATAAACATATGCTTAGCTTAAGCTACTGTTTAAAAATTGCATAACACTCTAAAAAGTATTGTGAAGTTTGAGGTTAAGTACCGGTAAGTCCTTCAAACTGACTTCATTTCCCAGAATCCAGCAGTTATGAGGCAGAGCTTCCTCCCAAGAACAGGTGGGGCCGGTTTCTATTGTTACTGCAGGTGCTGTTTGAGGCGAGAGACCAGAGGAAGGACAGGAAAAACTGATGTGAGGAGCAAAACTTGTAGGGGAAGAACGAATAGCAGGTGCCACTAACAACAGCCTGGATCATGGATAAGCCTCTTGTTTCCAGGACTTCTTTTCTTCTATGACAAGCTGAAAGGATTGGATGTGCGTCCATGCTGTCTTTTGCAGGCCATAAAGTGGGTCAACACCTGAGAAGGAGCTGAAAAGAAGCTGAACTGAAGCACTTTTGTCCTGCTGAAAGAGTAAAAGAGGGGGGACAAAACTCTCTGGGTACATCAGACAGTAGGAATGCAGAAAAAGAAAGAAAATACATTCTGTTTTTCCTTTTAAATCTCAGCTGGATTGTAGATATTTAATATTTACCACTAATTATGTCATATTTTAAAAGATTATATTATGTTTCTAGTGTACTTTGACCATGATAGAGGCTCCTTTTTGCATCCTAACAATGTCGCCTTCAACTTTAAACTGGTTTAACAGGCTACATGTGTAATAATCTAAATATATTCTAATGCTGGATACACGACCTGCTGAGTAAGGGCAGCATTTACAAGAAGAATCAGCTGTGGAGCAACTTCTTTAGCTGTTTGATGCAGTTGTCTCAGACTTTATTCAACCTTACGGATATCACAGTATCTTGGCCTCAAAGGTCAAACATTCCAACTGATCTACAGTGCAGCTTTATAAGAGGAATCATTTCCTCCACTGGCACAGATGAAGGACACACACTCTTCTGAGTCTCAACCATGCAGGCACCAGGACCTGAGCACGATGACTCCTTTGATTTTCTGTTTAAGATTATCCTCATTGGAGACTCTAACGTGGGGAAGACTTGTGTGGTCCAGAATTTCAAGTCAGGGATTTTCTCAGAGAGACAGCAGAACACTATTGGGGTGGACTTTACCGTGAGAACTGTGGACATCGAAGGGAAAAAAGTGAAGGTTGGTGATGTATATGTGTTCCTAATGAATACACGTATAGTGTGTATACTCTGAATCTTACAATAATTCATTCAATATGTTTATTACATGTGACTTATCTGGGTTCAAATCCCAGTAATCTCCTTAGAAAGAGCCTTTTGTATACTCTTGGAGAGTTTTGGGGACGCATTCGGCCATAGTGACTGTTATTAAATCACTCTAAATACATTTAGTAAAGGTATAGTTTTTAGCCTGGCTCATCATGGCTAATCTCTGATACTTAAAACACTTCTACGGGCCTTTTTGGAACAAAGTTTTAAAAAAGTGTTAGGCACAAAAATAAGAGGACTAAAAGTTCCAATTTTCCCACATGGAATGACTCCAAGGTCCCTTTGCAGAGGCATATTTTTCAGTGAAAGGCAGTTTAGGTTCCTAATTGACACTACAATGTAAGCGTACTTTGGTTAAAGTAACAGGGCTTGACTCGGACCAAAACAAGTCAGACGAGCTGCTCACACCAAAAACCTGTAGGTCAGGTTTGTCCACACAAACTCTTGTGTGGATAAAAATAGCATTCCAAACTACATGACTGTAAAACTGATGATGAATTTAGCTGTTTCTACACATCAGCTGGTAATAAGGACAACCCGACGTTCATATACGCATTGATTTTAATTACAGTAGCCTCTTCTGTCATAGCTACAGACAACCCTATGCATGATTTATGTTATTAAAATAAAATGGAAGCCTTCCACTGCTTTTCTTTATAAAACTTAACATTTAACAGCAAACAGTTCTATCAGCTAGGGAGTAGTTTGGTTTTACAGAGATCCATCCGTAAATTTTGATAAATATTATAAACACTAATTAGGTTTTTAGCTGCATGTATTCAACTTGGAACATGTTCTGTTTTTATTGTAAGATCATCTTGAGGCTGTCATGATTTGAGTTACGCTTGAACCATAAAGATCTGGTGGTTCAAACAAGTCACAATAATGATAGCTCATGTTTCGGTGCTTTTACTCAACCCCAGCAACTGCTTCATGCCTCAGGTTAAAAGCTGGAATTCAGAGGATATGGTTGTGTTTCTCACACCCCATTCATTCTGCACAATGATGGCATTCCTCTTAAAATATCAATTAACACACTTGAGTCATTTAATATTTTTGTGCATTATTTAAACTCAGTAATAGGTTCTTACTCTGTTGACACGAGCTGCTGAAACTGTAAAATGTTACTTGTCAACAACCACTGCAAAAGGTTTGTACTGCTTAAAATAGAGCTGTGTTCACAGAATCAGGGTAGTGAAGCAGATGTTTGGAAATTACCAGTATTTATTTAACTTGTTGTAAAAGAAAATGTCATGAACCAGAAAAAAATCATATTTATATTTGAAAAATGTATAAAAAAAAAACATCTTTTTACTGATGACATGTAAATGATCAGCTGCTTGAGAAGACACGGCTCTCTCCTGTGCGCACTGAAAACAGAGGATGGGAAGATGAATCTGAGCTGGTTGCTACGACACCAGAGAGATCTATAAATTCCTTTGGGATTTTTCTGAGATGAGAAGCAGTATCTCCACTGGGAAGCTTATAGGTGTGCTCCAAAACAGTTTATTTTGCTCCCGCCAGTTGTGTTTCATGTCACTTGGTTTTACCTATTTCACAAACAACATATTCAAAAGTACAAATGTTGAATTTGGAACCTTGATAGTTAATTTGCTCTTCAGCCATCTATTCATAAAACATCTGTCTGATCAGGCTTATTTATAACTACCCCATCCATGTCTATGTGGCACAGATGCAGGTGTGGGACACAGCAGGTCAGGAGAGGTTTCGTACTATCACCCAAAGCTACTACCGGAGCGCTCATGGCGCCATGATCGCCTACGACGTCACAAGACACACAACTTTTGACTCAGTGGCACACTGGATCAAAGAGGTGGAGCTCTACGGAGCAGCCAACGTGGTGCTGGTGCTTATAGGTGGGTGTGAAATCAATTTAAAAAGTATGGATGTGTGTGCATGGAGGTGGATAAATCAACAGGAACATTTGAGAATGCTGATAAATGCCATGTTACATATATGTTCCTTCTTCAAACAGTTAGGAGAAATTAGTAGATTAAATAAAATTAAAAATATATGAAGCACTGAGTAGGATTTCATTCATCCCATTACTAATAAATGCTTCAGCCACTTGTTTATTGACATAGAAGCACAATAAAACCCCGAATGAGCATACACTAGTCTGCACATCGAGCTAAATGTTCTTTAGAAATATTGTTTGTCAACCTTTGAAAGAGTTATCTTTGCAGCATGATGGCATTTTTTTGTACATTAGTTGAAAATGCTTTAAAAATGACAACATCAATCACTTAATGCAATATAATCGTTTATCGCAATAATAATCGCATAACAATATTAGTTATTGTGAAAGGTCTAGCAGTAGGAAGACATTTTAAACAAATTAATTCTCCTATGAATGTAAACACAACATTTTGTTTACAAATTATAAATATTTTGCTATCTTACTTTAAGTTTGTATCCTACTTGCTGTTCTATATGTACATTTGCATATTTCAGTACTGATTATGAGGATTTATGGAGAGGTTTCAATATGCTCTGTACACACATCACTGAATTTTCTGGATGTTTCCATTAAGGTAACAAATGTGACCTGGAACAGGAACGGCGGGTTAAGTTTGAGGAAGCTTGTGACCTGGCGAAAGAAAGAGGCATTCTCGCTGCATTAGAAACGTCTGCAAAGGTAATATGCAAGTACATAAAGAGAATCAGCTGAAACATGCACAATATAGCTGAAATTGTCTTTTCTTTCCTTTCTTTTCTTTTCAGGAGAGTCAGAATGTGGAAGAGGCCTTCATGATGATGGCGAGAGAGCTGATGTCTCGTAATGGCCTCTATGTCCAGCAGGAGGACACAGAGATCAACACTACACCTCGAGTCCTCCTCAGAGCCAACTCTCGACCAGTCATTAGCGATGTTTCAGCTAACACGCCACCAGAGAAGAAGTCATGTTGCTGATATAAAGGATGACTGATGCTGGAAATTAAATGTTGACTGAGGATGAGGAAGAGGTTAAAGGACACCTTGAATTAAGGATGGGAAACCAGACTGATGTGAACTGGTGTACTAGCATTGGCTTTAGTACTGATAATCTATTATTGGAAAGTATTGGGAAATCTGTTGAGCGTGTTTTTCTGTGACTCACCTAACCTGACAGTAATCTTAGCGAGGCATGTTCACCTTTCTAAGGTCTGTGATCAGTGTTTTAGGGAAATTACATTCATGGACTGTGTTGACTCTCAGTGGATGAAATATTATCTATAGAAGATGCTGTGGAAACTTTTAAACTTTATCTTATGTTAGTAAATTTAATTAACTCAAGAGGGAAAAAAACAATGCTCAACACTTATTGGCTATGACTGCTGAACATGATTAATGCAGTGCAATAAGACAAACCAGAAAAAAGCTCCAAACCTGAGTGTTTCACTCACTGGCATGAGTAGATTTTAGCAAAAGCAATGTCTTAACTTTGGAAGAGACTCCTAAATGGTTTTTAAAGAGTATTCTGAAATATAATATTGATGCTCTCTTGCTGCACTGTGGATGAAGTGTCCTGCTACCTGCTACACACCAAAACACTGTGATTTATGCATTTTTTGTTTGACGCTGTTTGTCAAAGCAATGTCTTCTTTGTCGTAAATGCCTGTTCAAAAAGTCTCTCAACTCTCAAGACTCATGAGAAATACGTTTTCTGGATGACGACACACACACACACACAAATAGAGACACATCAAGGGTATTAAAAATGTCAGAGTTGCCTTAATGCATTGCGATAGAAGTTTTTTCCATATCGACCAATGAGAGATTTAGACATTTCATATATTGTTTTTATTCTTAGAGTGGTTTTGCTGAAATCAAAATGAGTTGGAGGTGGTTGACCATGTCTGCATTCCTTACAAACACTAGATGGCACTGTGCTGCCACACATAACCCGTATGTGCAGATCAAACCCTTACTGTGTTACACAATAAAGAAAACTTGACTCAAAGCACATGCAAGAATGATGATGCTTAAGGAAATAGGCTGACAAGTTATGACACGAGAAAGTCCAGTCAGCTTTACGGCAGATTAATGCCAACATCACTTCCTGCTGATGAGACTCACATCCAGGATGTTATCTTTCGCTGTGTCTGATGCCATGTTGGCATGTCGTACAAAAACACTAAACTTGAAGCGTTGTAGCTGAGTCAACACTGACTGTTTCTTTCTGACAAAGATCCCACTGCAGCAGCACAGCTGGCTTCTTAGTCTGGAGCAAAGATTCAGGTGCTGACTGGTACTTAAGCAAAACTGCTTCATCTAACAAGCCAATAATAATTCATACACTGTATTCTGCTTAATCCCTGCATGTGACTTACTTATTAATTCACCAACAACAGAAAATGACAGATCTAAGATAAAGTAAGTGGAGTCACAAGCCAAAGAGAAAAAACACAGTTTACTTAGTGTTTACATAATTATCAGTCTCTAATATCAGCTCATATAAATGGGCAAAATATTTGGAAATGTTGCGTCTGGGTTAAACTTGTGACTCATTGTGTACATTTGCTTCCCGTCGTTATTAATAGTCCTGTACCAACTACATCAGGATGTCCACAATGGTTCATTATTAATCATGCCTGTGTATCATCTCGTAAAACAAATATTCAGGAAAAAATGAACCCAGATTTACTTCTGAAAACAAGCAAACACTATCATACATTAATATAAAGACCAAACACCGTTATAACACCGTTCAGAAAACAAGACATATTACAGCACCTGCATTTTGCTGCATGGGAAATGAAAAGTTGGATGGGAAAATGGGGTTTATTGCCAAACAGCCTGGACTAGGAATGTTTAAGAAAAAGATTTTAAAAAAAACTTAACAAATATCTTAAGATAAACTTAGTAATATGAGATTATCAGCAAACACCAATCTTTCTTTTTTTGCCCGTACAGGACAGGAAATTATTAGCACTCCTTTAATCAAATTGCATTAATCCCAAACACATACTTAGTTTACATTACTATATTCTACATCAAATCCCTAAGTCTACCTATTCTTAACCATCACTGGCCTCAGACCAGAAGGATTCTCTCTTAATTAAACACAAAACTCCACACATTCGTCTCCATCCTAACTTAGTCTGATGATCTCAAACTTGTCAGGTGATTTCTCTTTCAGTGGCTGTGGAAGACGTTCAGCCTGTCTGTCACTCGTCTCCGACGTCACCTCCTGCGCCTCATTATTTGACCCTCCTTGTGCTCCCTGTCCTGTATCCGTTCCCTGTGTTTGTTTATCCTTGGGACAATCCCCGTTATAGGTTTTCACGTAATCTTCAACACGCCAGCCTCTGAATTCCAGTGGTTCTGCACAGATTAAGCCGGTATAAGAGACACCAGGGTGATGCTTGAGCCAGTATATCAGGTAGTGGATGTTGTAGTCGCAAACCCAAGGGTTGTTCTCCAGCAAGAGCGTTCCTAGGAAGTAGAGGTCCTCAAGTACGCCGTACTGGAAGTAGTGAAGGCTGTTGTTGGATAGGTCAAGCTCACGGAGGTACAGCAGACCTGCAAAAGCAGCTGGGAGGAAAAGAAAGGTCAAACCAAAGTTTTCATTATTGCCAGTTTTTTAAAGAGCCAGACATTATTTTAACCTTTCACACTTTACTCCCCACACATAAATAAAAGACATAAAACATTATTATTGTGTCATTAAGCTTTTCTTGCTGAGCACATATCAGCTCTGTCCTGTCCTTTGCACCCCAACCATTTGAGTCAGATGACCACTATCCCTGCATCTGAGGTTTGTGCCTCCAGTTAAAAGTGAGTTTCTTTTTCTTTTCCAGTCATTTGTTTAGAATGGGGTCTAAATGGTAAATGGTCTCGTACCTGTATAGCGCTTTTCTACACATCAGTGCACTCAAAGTGCTTTAACACTATTCTGCCATTCACCCATTCGCTCACACTCACATATTCACACATTCACACACCAGTGTGTGAACTGTGGTTTCAGTGTCTTGCTCAAGGACACTTCGACATGTGGAGGCCAGAGCCAGGATTTGAACCACTAACCACTAGGAAATGACCCGCTCAAACAAATTGGATCACTTAATATATTTGTTTTAAAAGATTATGAATGGACTACAATAAATTGAATGAATGGATTGATGTCTCTAATAGTGCCTTAAAATAACAGTTTGGAAATGGCACAAAACAAATGAAGCTGAATTGAACTGAAGAGAGATTGAATGATATTTACAACTGCTGGGGAACAAAGAGAAAAGTAATAACATATGACTAATTGCACTGGATATTACAAACAGATGAATAAAAATACTTCTAGTCATTGTCTTTCACTGATTTTCCCACTCAAGGATATGTATGGCGTCACCCAGGTACATCTTGGATGGTTTGCCAGGTCAACATAGAGACAAACAACCAGACACATCAATTAACTTATTATGTGTGTTTTTGGTCTCCATTAAGAGAAAACCAGCAGATGTAAAGGTAAAACATGTAAACCACACACCAGTCAAGATTCAAACCCTTTTTCATTGTATGGCAACACTACCCACCACACCAGAGTGCATCCCGATGCCTGGTAACAAACCGAAGTGTGCTTGCACTTTCTCAGTAAACCTTTAACACAGAAACCACATGACCAGCTGGCATTAACAAATGAAGGAAAAAAGTGACTTAGAGCCGAGCTAATGGACTCTTTGAAAGCTTCCAGATGTGTCATTGGTCTGCTTTTCTAATGTGTGCACGCACACAAACACGCATGTGTTTCAAGGGAGTAATTGGACAGAAGAGACCGCTTCTTGCTGTCCGCCAGCCTCCGGCCAAGCTTTGATCTTTACAGAGCGGAAGAGAGGAGGAAGGTGGGCGTATAGAGGTAGATGGCTACAGCAAGGATGAGAACATCACTGAAATAAGAAGATGGATGATAGATAACAGAAACTAGATTTTTTATAAAGGCTGAAATCTCCCCAGTGTTCATTTGGATTTTTGTACCAGACCTCCATTTGCTAAGAGAAACAACCCTAATAGTCTTATCTCTTGACTCCCGATAATGGTTCTCTTAATTTAGCTGCTGATTTGGGGTTTTTGGAGCCACTGTGGCCACCAGCAACCCATTGTGGTCTGCTCTAATGGGATTTTCCCAGGAACTGAAATGCATTGATTCTATCATCTAACTTCTTGCTTACATGTCCCAAAATACAAACCTATTTCTCAGCAACCCTTACCAAGTTGGTGGGAACATTTTTAAAAAAAATAAATTTAATCTTGTGGAACTTTGAAGAACTCCTTTTGTGGTCCTCATGGGTGGGCCCTCACTTTTTTAAACTCTGTTTGCCCAGATATCCACCAAAGAAAACAGGAGAATGTTAACTTTTAGATAAACTATACCCCAAGTGATTCTTTTATCTGAAAACCAGGAGTGTCTAAGGCAAGACTTAGCCAAAATATAACTGGATGAATTTTGCAAAGAGGTATGAATCTGTTTGTGAGAAACAACAGATTTATTTCCCCCTCTTTCATCATCTTCCACATAAAAGGCACGAATAAAGAACTTCTTTTAATCCACTCCAAATGTGAACATGATTAAGAGTAGCAAGGATTGGGACCACATGTCCTTGGGTATCACAAGCTCTTAGAATTACACCAAATTTATTTCTTAGTTTGCAAATAGTTTTAGACACACTGGGCAAGCTGCAGTAGAGTGTTTACATGTGTTGATGGGTAATGGAGAAAACTACAGCTTTTTTTTAGGGATTTCCTTCCTGGGCAGGAACGCATTAAGCCAGACATCATTAGACTGTTGAGTGTAATGTATAAGCACTTTCTTTTTTTAGTGGAATTTATTTATTTCTGAGGCAGTATGTATATTCAGAGTTCGCTCATTTGGTTTGACAAAGGCAACTCTTTCTCCTTTTTTTTTCTGTCATTTGACTGTATTTTTTCCTGAAGATGAAAAAAGACTGGTGAGCTGACTTTCCTGTGTTTCTTCATATATATATATATATAAGTAGTTGTTTAATTTTTCTCATAAATAGATCTGAAGTGCATTTGCAAACTACTGATTCTGAGTGTTTTATTTAGCTGGATAAAGCAGATCAAAGCGGTGGCAAGCCAGATGTTTATTTATATGAATGATTTTTATATCTTCATTAAGTTTGGATACTAAGGTTGGACACCAAAGTTGAAAATTCATGTTTGCTTCTAATTGGGGTGGGGATGTGCATGTGTGAAGGAAATGATCAATTATGTGTGTTTTAATAATTAATAATTTGGTGCGTGAAGACTTTATTTTAATATGCAGAACATGGGTTTATGTTAAGCACTTTTGTTTTGCTGGTTGCATAAAGTTTGATTTGATTAGATTATGTTTGACGGCGTCTTCTTGTAGTAGGCTATTCATATTATTTTGTCGAGTGCTGCTCACTAGGTGTGTGTATGCTCATCTTCTTTTACCCCTCTCTGAGTTAGGATATTCTCACTGGGAACTTTTCCCTTTCTCAAAACGTGCAGACGCTTGTTAACGCTCCAGAGTTAAAATGTGTTACAGTAAGTGCTGCCTGGTGGTGCTCTTCCTGTAGCAGCTGATTGTGTTCATAGTTGCATCTTATAGACTTATTTTAACTGTAGCATCTCTACATTAAATGGCAAACTCTGTAACAAACATGTAACATTCTACTCCTTTCTCCTGTTTTCCTTCAAACTAAACCCACAAATATGTCCCTATTGCAATGAATCAGAAGTTTACTTAACAGTTTTAAACTGATTTGATGAACTTGCCAGAAGAATTAGGATCTAAATTTGTGGGATGATGTTTTGTCATTTTTGGTCATACATGTTTCTGTATTACCTACATCCACTACCCTTATTTATTTACTACATATATGGTTTTTGTTGATGATGAATCTCAGAGTTCTTAGAGTTATCCTAAGAACTCTGAGATTCCCAGATTGATTTCTATTTGGGAAAAGTTGTGGGAAATGCTGCCAGAAGTCAGATTCTTGTCTTGTGATTTTCTTGGTTTCCTTGGTTTTGCTAGCCCCCAATAGAAACTCTTTCATTTTGTTTCCTGAACATTGATCTGAATTTTTTTTCCCCTTTTCTATTGGAGTTATTAGAACTGGCTGTTGACAAATTTTAGAAAAAGTAACAACGCTAGCAAAGCTTGTAAACATTTTCAAGGACTAACTTTCCATTCCTAAGATACAAATGCAACATTATGAGCAGTTTTGGACTTTTTGCAGCTGACTTAAACTTGATTTCAGCCTCTTTGCTTTGACTCTTTGTACCATAAGTTTTCCAAAGCTAATAAAAGCAAACCTTTTAATTGGATTGTCATTTTAAAAACAAGGCAACATATTTTTGGTAAAACCACGACTTAATTTAAAATCCTGATTTCCCATCTATGCAGCATATCAAATGTAACCTATTTACCAATCTCCTGTATGTAATACAGCCATAATGTAAAGAGGAAGACAAGCTCAGGTGTGTGTAGGATCATTCTCCTTACCCGTGTCTATAAGTTGCAGGTTGTTACTGCTAAGGTTGAGCAGCTTAAGATCTTTGGACAGCAGGAACTGTTTAGGCCTGAGATGTTTAATGCTGTTAGAAGACAGATCCATCTTCACTATGTCAGACGGCAGCTCAGATGGGATGTGAGTCAGACCTGTAGAGGGAGACAGGAAAAGAAATGCTGAGTGTTCAAGTCTGAAACGAGTCTAAGAAGGAGAGAAAAGGGGGGGTGGATAAAACTTACTGTGTTGTTAGGTTGAATTTAATATCTGCTTCAGCACAACATATGTATTTAGAAAGATTTTAACATAAAGATGCATTTATGGCTGCCTGCTAACAGATTTACAGTTCATACGCAGCTGCGCTGGACACAGGAGATCTAAATAGAGATGGAGAAGACAATAACAGATAGGACGGAAATTCAATCTGTCTGGATCTTATATGTTTTCAAGATGTTTGATGGGAAGTGTGTAACATTTTACATTTCAAGATGGAGCCAAGGGCGACAGCATGTACAACAATATCCGACTTATGCATCTACAGGGAGGTTTTTCATTTCTACATTCTTTCAGTTTTAAGCACATTGAAAGGTTTCCTGTGATGCCAACATATTCCAAAAACATCTGATATGTCCTATCTTTATTTATGGTTTGGATCTACTGATGGATAGACAAAGCTACAAACTGCTGACAATAAATATTTTAAGGGTCAAGATAAACCACACATGCCCAACATTCATTTTAATCATCTATAAGTTGATTTTGTTTCTGGCAGTCATTAGACTTGTTTAACCACACATGCAGTGTGTGTGCATCTTGGAGGTCTTATAGCAGTCGTATTATTCTGTTTATAACAGCGTAGGTGGCCTCTGCAACCTGTATCATCATTTGTCTGTGCAAAGCAAAATGGTTGCAGATGAGAGGAAGGCCACTGTTTAAACAGTGAGTGCCCCATCAGACAAAATCAAAATATACTTTTTATATTTAACTAAAAAAAATCAATCTATTGTGTATAGTGCATCAGTGGTAAAAGACTCATACTAATTTCCTGTATGTTTTTATTTACATTGACCGTACTTTGCTTAAAGGAATGCACACAGACACTTTATAGAGCAGATGTTGCAGCCTTTATGTACCCACTTTACTGCCACAGATGTAACAGCCAGCTATCATGAAGGCCCAGTGTCATAAATCACTTTTAAGAGAACACAACACACACATATGCATTCAGCTTGCACTCAGATGCAGCCAGTACACTCAGGAAATGTAATGACTTTTTTAAAATTATGCTGATGAGTGTATGACTAGGACAGATATGCACAAAGGGAGGAACACTTAGGAGGCTCTTCAGTTCCATGTTGCAACCTGCTGGTTTAAAGGGATTCCCAGGTTAACTTTAGATAAACGTCAGTTTGCAACTTTACCATGAGGGTTTCACACAAAGCAACATATAATACTTCCAATTCTCAGGCTCCTTTGAGAGATTTGGACTTTTTGGGCCAAAAGCAAATTGTTTCTGTCCAGCAGAGATACAGCTGCAGTTTTCTATGTTTGGAATTCATTAGAATCTTTTTTTTTAACCCATGTTTTCAGCAGGGACGGAGTCTAAGACTAGAAAACCTGAGCCAAACATGGACATGCAATATCTGTCTTGTAATTTCATGTTGCCATGTCAGCAATAATTCCTGAAGCTAAATGCACTTTCAGGAAGTCTCTCTGAACTTTTGTGATCCTTAGCTGTTGCAAAAATGTTCATTACCGTGGTAAGCTTGTTACCACACAGTTCTATCAATCTGGTGGCTCAGTGAGCGATTGAAAGACCATATGGGAGGAAGAGAGATAACATGTTGGGAAAAAGAAAAGTCAGTTATAAATGAGGTTGGATTGTACGTATGCTCAACCTGCTAGAGTCATTACTCTGGAAAACATCTGTTCCACTAAGACTTTTCTTTCTTTCTCAGCAGAAAAGTGCATGTTTTCTTTTGCTTTCAAAAAACATCTATTGTGAGTTGCTCACAATATGCTTTTAATTTAACCTATTTTGCATATTTATAATTGAATTCTGAATTTATTTGCACATTAAATCATATGATATGCGTCATATCGGCCCTGCGATGGACTGGCGACCTGTCCAGGGTGTACCCCGCATCTCGCTCGTTGACAGCTGGGATTGGCTCCAGCCCCCCCGGGACCCCGTTCAGGGAACAGCGGTAGAAAATGGATGGATGGATATGCGTCATATCAGAGCAGAGGTTTTGACAAAGTCATTGCGGATAGTGTGTTAGCAGAAGCTATATCTACAGATCATGCATTTACCACATGCAAGATGCATTCGCTGCAAATGTAAAGTTTTGACATGGTTAAAATAAACTGAACTCTCTTATTTCCATCATTTAATAGCAAAGCCTATTGATCTGAACTTTTATACGTGGAGGGAGAGCGTTGGAACTGTTGATGATTTACAGGGACATTTGGAGTCTTTCCTCACTTCACATTTCCATAAAATATCTCTGAGAGGTTTCATCATTATCACTTTTGCAAAAAATTTAAACACATCTACTTTAAAACAGGTGTTGCTATAAATTCCATGCTGTTTTAGACGGCAGAGAAGGAAGTGGTTATTTCTTTTACAGTGCTGACATGATTCTTCTGGGGTCAAATCTGTGCAGGAGAGACTTTACTTCTGATTCATTTTAATAGCCTTCACCTGTTACAAGGTGAAAATAAAGGAGCTCATGTTCTTAATAAGTTGCATATTCCATGAATGATAGCTTTTATCTTTGTTGCAAAGAGTTATGAAGCGTGATATAGCATGGTGGGAGGTTTAAATGTGTCAGAGGAAATGTACACAGAAAAGTGGAACTTACCACCTCAGGCTAATAGGTGAAGACTTTTTTTAAAACATCATTAAAGATAAATAAAAACACCCTGTTAACATCCTTTATAAGTTTAGCTTGTGCTTTTTAATGTCTGGAAATTTCATGTAAGGTATGTTTGGCTTTGGGTAATATACCTCACGCCCTACCATCACTCATAGAGATTAGAAGCTTTTCCAAACACTGTGACTACTCTGTTTATAGAATATAAATAATATATGTATGACAATTTCAGTGTTGTAAGTGAAGTCCTTTCCACCTTCCTGTTAGAGTTTTAGTAATATTGTAGTATTCTTTATGAGGAGAACTTGAATTTCTTAGACTTTATGCATCAGGACGTATAAAAGATGAAATACAGTCTCCGATGAGAAACAACACAACATATAATTAATGAACTGCTGAAACAACATCTGAAAAAATAAATGCATACATTTTTGTTCCTCTGAGGTTGTATCTACTTGATTAAAGACCTAGTGAGGACCATCTTTTTTTGCACCAAGACTTCTACAAGAGTTTTGGAAGCGAGTGATATATCATCATGTGTGTGGTTGTCTTAACTGATCTTATATTTGACTCATTTTGCTGCCACCCACTCAGAAAACCTAAAGTTTTTGAGCAGGACTTACAGTATGTTATAGACTTATGATGTCTTGACCGTGTGGGCTCAGTCTTATAAGCAGTCTATGAACTAAAACAACCCTTTGATGGTTTCTGTGATGGTTTTGTTGTCATGTAACACACATGGAATTTGCCTCACAATAATCAGAATTGATTACGCTACATACAGCAATGTGAAGCTTTCTTCCATCTTTTTCACAAAGCAGAAAATGTCCACTATAAAAATGAACCCTTGCATGTCCCATCTTGGAGAAACCCAGCATGAGCCCACCCCTATTTATTCCAACCACTTGTGCATCAGTGAAGACTATGTGAAAGCTGCGGCTCACCTCAAAGAAACAGCATCCAAAGCAGTACAAAGGAGACATGCAGAAAAAGGAAGAAAAATTAAAGTTTTAGAAGGAGATAAATCTTTGCTGTAGATTTCTTGCTTTTCCACTCTTTTCTTATGCGTATGCTGAAAAAATAAATGTAGTTTTTTGATGAATGGAACTAAAATAGCTTTCAATAGATGTATTCATTGCTTAATAAACTCTGATGCCACAAATTACTTTCAAAAGTCACACAAATAGTTATTCACAAAGGCCATCTTTGTGCAAATTTCACATGTCAGTGTACACCTGATCTGAAAGACCTTAGAATCTCCAAAAACAAAAATGAATGATGAAAGACTGACATAATGAGCTCTCCAAAGAATCCGGGGGAAAGATGTGGAGATGTGAAAGCCAGAGTTAGAAATGTAACATTTCCAAACCTTGATTGTCTCATAGAAAAGATATGGCACCACAAGAGGGCAGTTCACTAAAAGTCACAACAACCAAGGAAATCGGGTTATCTTGGAGCAGATGGAAAGCTCCACAGGAAAAACTGGTGTATCTTCCACAGGACTGCTGTAAATTGCATTCTCAGCAGAACTATGGCAGAGAATCCAGAACCAACTAAAGAACAACAAATAAAAGACATAAGGCCAGTAGAAGATTTGCCAAACATGTGGAGGAAGGGCCTCTCATCAGATAAGAAGAAAAAAAGAGAAACTTTAAAAATCAAAACTCTGCATCTTTTGTAAACTCTTCTGATCACTCCATGAATCTTATCCCAGAATTTAGGAAACTCTGAATGATGCTAAATACCAAGAAATAGAAAACCTGTGTCACTCTTACAGAGATTGGAGGATGTTCATCTTCCACCGACACTATGACTATAAGCATACCACTAAACTTTAAAGCAACAACCACTTAAATTACACGCTGAAAGAAAGAAATGCCAGGTTTATTGCACCTCAAGAAAAGTCAGATTTGATTGTTGTTTTGTTCCTCATTTACAGTTTAGCATGAGAACAGGTGTTGACTCCATAACAAAACATTAACAGCAGACCCTAATTAGTCATTTCAAGTATTACTCCTGTCCAGAAGCACCTGTTACACTTGATTTACTGGATTTTTGTGGACAAATAGTTATAAGTGAATTAATCACAGAAGGGTAACATTTGGAGCTAAAAGGCTAAAATATGTGGCGCTCTCCATTAGTCTGAGTTGACAATGCCTGATTTAACACAGACAGAATGATAGACAGAGACAGAATGATTACTTTCTAAACATGGCTCCTCACTCAACATGAAGACATGTGGCTCAATATGATATGTAATTAAGGATAATTGAATGTCAGATAATGAGTAATGTGCTTGACCTATTTGATCTCTTTATACCCAACACCTTTACAGCTAAATCACATTATGACATGCCAAAGTTGTTCGATCACATCTGTTAAGTGTTTTAGATCGTGAACTAGAAAAGCACAAAAGCACATTAGCATAACAGTATAATCTACCTGTGATTTATATTTCATAGACATATTAAAACCACTGTCACTGATGCTGACAACAGCAAAGATAGCCAGAAGAGTGAGACTCCATTCATCTGTTAACAACTTCCTTCGTAGTTGAAGACACAGCAACCATATATACTGAAAGTCATGCAGAGCATCTGTGGAATATTATGCATTATTCACACATTTTATCATTTATATAGTATAGTGATATAGTATAGTGAATATAGTAAGTCTATGGTTTGAAAGAAGCAGGATGAAGTTGTTATTGTGCATGAAAAGAGGAAAAGCTTCTGAGAAACTGGGGAAGCTTATACTGGTCATGATAAAGAGGGGATTCAAAAGTCTTCTCATAGAGAAAAAAAAATAGGAAAGTATGCAAAAAACCTCCTCGAGCATTTCTAAAGTACAGACACTGCATTGTGTGGTTTTGGCTTGTTGATGCTTTGAGAAAGATTGGTCTCTCTGAAGGGCATACGCTTTCCATTCATGAACTAATCTGAAATGACAGACATGGGCTTTAGGTATTGTTGTACAGGAGGTTGACTTTAATGGACAACAATGGAGAGTCAATAAAAGTAAAACAAATACTCCATTTGTCCCTGTTCAGTCATCTAAAAAAAACTACTATTCTAGTTGTATTACAGTTTCAAATAGATGTTAAATGTGAAGATGTAGAGAGAAGGATGGCGAAGAATTATTTTGTCCTTGTCTCATTTCTCTTTAATTATATATATTAATACTTTTTCATGAAGCATTACACTTGTGCATGTCATTGTTAAAACATAAAGAGCAAACAGGGGCTTATTAACAATTTGCTTCCATGTAATAAGTTATGTGTTTAATGATTAAAAGAAAAATATACTAAATAGGCAGATAATCAAACTACCTTAAGAAAGCAGACATGACACAAAAGAAAAGGTGGGGCAACATTTTAGTTAAGCTCAGCTTGGACAAAATGATGAAAGCTAAACCATAGGTTGAGTTTAAACTCAAATAGCATGATTAGTTTCCCCTCCAGAGAGGCTGGAATGCCTCAAGTAGCCAAGTTATTAAAATCAAACACCCCTGGATGCTTTCGGGCAAATCTAGTTTTTGTTCCTAATTTTATTGGACAAGTAAACATGACTTCATCGCGAGTCTTCAGCCACTCTAACAAATATATCTTTAATAATGCCTTAGCCAAGGCAGGCTTGTTGTTTCAGGATTTTGTTGCACAGCCATGAAAAAACGTAGCCAAGCTTCATTCATTTGGTCCAGCTGTATGTGTTTGATTTGTTACGGTAATCCATCAAAACGTGCGTGAGATATTCCAATCTGTTGGCTATGCTGACTTTGTAATATGCCTGATAATCAGTTATGTTGCAGAGGTATCCAAGCACATTGCAAGTAAATTACTTAAACATTTTCTCACCTTTATTGCTGCAGTCCAGCAGAGGTTTGGGAAACATGTATGTGCGACACATGGATGTAGCCTCTGACTTCTTGGTCTCTGGCGGAGGTCTTGTCCCAGGCACCTCTCCGGTGTCTGGCCTTCCGTCCGCACACAAGTCCACCTTCAGAGTTTTCAGCTTCTGGCCCTTTAGTGAAAGAGGCTCCACACACTTGGCAAAGTTGCCAAGGTTGCGGTTGCTAGGCACCTGCAGGGTCCTGACCAGGCTATCCAATCCACAGCGGCAGCTCCAGGGGTTGTCATACAGACGGAGGTATTTCAGGTTCTGCAAAGGAAGCAGCATCTCCTCTGAGGCTGTTTTCAGGTTGTTATGCTGGAGGAGGAGGGTGGTGAGTTTGGAAAGGCCTCTAAATGCATGATTCTCCACCATGGAGATGGCATTCTGCTGGAGATCCAAGCTCCTCAGCTGGGTGAACTCGGCAAACATGTTGTCCCTTAAAACCTGGAAGGAGATATGAATTGTTGGGTTTTGAGAAATAAATCTTGGTTAAAATTTTGCTAAATTGTACAATTGACAACTGAACTGTATCAATAAAGTTTTCAGTTGCAAGTACTTTAGGTAATTGTGTGAAAGGTACTGTTACAGGTCAAAATGTCAGACATTTAACAAACTCATTTGTCTTTTGTTTTTGGCTACGGGGTGGAGTGATTGACAGGACATCAATGATGTCACCGTGGCGATGATCGAGTCTGCTAGACGACAACTTGCACATATACCACTGAGAAAATAACAAGCATTTAAACCCCTACAATGAATTACAGAAAATGTATTGAATGCATTTTAAAAGCAACATTATTCAACGTATAAACAAGACAATCTTGTTTTTCCACCCTTGCTCTAAATGTACTTACTGTTTACTAAATGAATCAGTATCTCTTCATTTGTCTCTATCTTTGTCTCTGTTTAGATCCTGTCGCTATCTGATAAACATATCCTGCTCAGTAAAAAACAACAAAAAACTAACTCAACAGTGATTTGTGTCTTTGATCTAAGCTCCATATACACCCTGCACAGATGCTGAAGGTATCAACAAGTTAGTTGAGTTTATATTCAGAAAAAGGGACTTGACCATGAAATTACAGGGCGTCATTCATTGCACAGAATTGTAATAAACATCCACAGCAACTGTTCATCTGACTCCTACTGTGCTAATGTAACTAAGAAGGTTCTAAGTGCACATTTGACAGATTAATGCTTTCTCCACGTTCCTTCATTCTGCTAAACTTGGCTGAGATGTAAAGTAGCTGATGGTCTTTAGAGATGGTGTCTGACACCAGTGGTAATCAAGTATTTCAACCTTGTTGTGTTTTCACTCAGAGCCAATTTACAAGTCGAAATCTGGCTGCATATACCTGAATCTTATTCCTTGCCAGCAGCAGATGATGAATGTCTTTGGACCATCCCGGCATCACTGAGGTCAGCTGCCTGTCCTGACAGTCCAGGTACTTCTCACCTGATTCTGTGTATTCCCTACACTGCTGAGTTTGACGTCTCATGACTCCGGGCCTACTTTTGCCCCGCACGCGGGCCCTGGTGCCTCTCTCTGCAGCCTTTGACCGAGGGCCTTTCCGGAGTTCAGCAGACCGGATGAGGAACAAGAGAAGGAGGATGGTGAGGAGACGCATGATGACTGGAGATGAGAGGGGAGGAAGTAAGGGCTCTTGATAATCGGGTCAAGCTCTGAAGGATTTCGGATGACTGATGTGGAGGGACACAGGAGGCCGGTCACAGCTGTGTGTATGAAGAGAAAAACAGGAGGAAGAGATGTATATATTCAGTGGCAGGTTTGAAGCTCGACTTTAAACTTGTGCATATAGATGAAGCGCATGTAAACATTTTGTGCGTTAGACTAATTAATTCCATGCAGAGTACATCTTGTCATTTGTTGCACTTGACATATTATCTAATGCTTGTATCTACAATCAAACAAGACCTTTCTATACATCAAGGCTGCTCTGAAAACAACAATCTTGTTTATTTTTTCAGTGCATTTACTGTAAGAAGTTGGTAATGTTGTCTTTTATTAATAGTTCAGCAGTGAAAGAATCATCGGCATGAGGATGCCAGAAAACAAATGGAGAAGTTCCAGCAACTGACCATGAAACAGTCCTGCATATAATGATTCCTGTGAAGCTAGTTGACGTTTTTACATGTTTTTTATGGATTTAATGAATGAGTTACGGCTTATTAGCAGCGTAAATCAGATCTTTTTGGCAAGAAGGTTTGCTGCAACTACTAACGCAGACTGCTGTACATATAAGGAGGTAAAATTATCTAAATAAAATAATCAAACTGGCCTTCCTTTGTTGCCTTTCTGAAACCCACTTTGTGCCGACCCTCCAACTCAGCTCTTCCTTTACGAACTGTCCGACTCAATAATTGTAATGCTTTTCATCAATAATTTTACTCTGTTCTGTATGTTGGGTGGTGATTGCTTATTTTATATCGGCTAATGTTGACAGTTGTCCTGATGTAAATATGTAAAAATGATGAACAAGGTATTGTAAATATTGCAAAATAAGTGACCCCACTGGTCTATTTTATGACCAGAGGCAAAATATTAAGTCCCACAATTCTATCAAGGAACACAGACCCACAGAAACACATTTGCACTGTGAGTCAGTCCAATTGTTACCAAACCGCAGTCCTCTGTCTGCTAGCCTCAGTGGAAGAAGTCTGTCAATGCAGACAGCGTGGTTCCATTGTGAATAATATACTGAGCATGTTAGCTCACTACAGACAGAAACAGCTGAGAATTTCTTTTTCCATTTCACAGACGCTTCATCCTCTACCCAACTAGATCAATCATCTGAAATGAAGCAAATGGTGGTTCAGTTTCTTTTGCTGAAACCATCACATGCAGCAATGAACCCATGTCCAAGTGCTTGGATACTGTGCCTCAACAGCAGAACACATGTTCTCACATCTGCTGCATGGTCATGAGCTTGACGACAGATGTGTTTCAGCATAAGGTGAGACGCATGCATACTCAGTCCAGACTTAAGCTGAAAGCATGTGCAGAGGTCTAGAGTAAACCCAGACACATCAAATCTGCCTAATTTTTTTAATTATTTGCTTCAAGTAGAAGATGTGCATTACTGTAAATCCAGTTAGATTTGTCGTGTAGAGCATCAGCTTCATGAGGGCAATGCAATGCTTTCTGGAGAAAAAATGTAATATTTTTTATTGTTAAAATTTGAATGGATGTTGCCGGAGAACTATTACCTTAAAAAATGTAAAACAAACCAGTTAAATCCATCAAGCCAAAATTGCATAGAGAAATAAAGAAAATATAACTCTGGTCTCACTTTGGAGTCAAACATGGGTCTCCTGGACACAGCCACATCATCTTGTACTACGAGCATCACTCCAACCTTAAATTGTAGACTTGTTTACGGATTTATGAGGCACACGTCGGTGGATGGAGCCAACTGTGGAGCACCACAGGCTGAACTGTAACATAAAAATCTGTGGTATAATGGTTGTGCCAGTATCGACTGGTCGCCTAGTAACCATACAGTACGTCCAAAACCAGTGAGCATTTCTCCACCAAGAAAGCACTTAATATACAAAACTACTCGATAGAGAGAATATGATCATAAGAGCTTGAAAAGAAAGAGGAGTTTATTTTCTCTGAACATTTACATGTAATAATAAGGAAAATATTAGACTGTTGTATTTGCAGGGGCACTATTTCTGCTATATGTGCATGTAATAATAATAAACAATGCACTCAGGTCTACTGCTGATATTGATGGCTGAAGGACACATTCTTTCATCACATTAAGTCTGTGCATTATAGGTAAAAGTGTACGTTCGCATTGCCACCAGAATGATTTTTGACCCATCCTGCCTTTTTAAACATCAAAAAGCTTATATTATGCTCATTGCTGATGGTCGGAAAAAGTTTTTACGTTCTTATTATGAAGATTAATTTACTTTAATGCTTTTTCTTATTATGCAACATATTTAGCTCTCCTCTGTCTGAAACACTGCTATTTAACTTTTGTCTCTTCAATATCACTGTTCAAAAGCATCCAGTCAGTTGTGATTTGGACTCTGTGTGATTCTTTTTTTTAATTTCCTGTTTTACTTTGTATGTTTCCTGTTTAGCTTTATTTTCGGCTCATCAGTTCAGCTGTCTTGATTTAGTTTATCTGGTTCACCTGTGTCTTGTTTGCTTCTGTCTGTATTTAGGTCATTTGGTTTTTCCACTTCTAGTTGCTGGTTCATTAGTTGTGTTAGTCTTAGTGTGTAGTGTTGGTTCTCCTGAGGACTTAGTTTAATAAAACCCCATTCTGCTCCCTCCTGCCTGTATTTGGGTCCACACCTCACTCACCTCTGTGCCTCTCACTTCATGACACAGTCTGTTCGGATCAGCTGAAATAGTGGAAACAAAGTCTAATGAAAGAAAGGCATTTCAATATGGCTAATTAATAAGTCCAATAAATATGTCAATGCGCCAATCCAAGGTAAACTGTTTTGGTTGGGCGGAGAGTAATTTTTGTGGAAGACATTACTAAAACTGTGCACACACACTGGTTAAATGTGCTACCAAATGCAGCTGATGTTTTTATTTGATTGCATTCAAATCCGTTTGAATGTCAAACTAATAGTTACCAAATATACCAAATTCCTGGCATGCAGTGTACAAGTATCCAAAAATGTAGGGAAAAGAAATCTATAGCCTTTTGCAATAAAGTTTTGAATGCCATTATATATGAGATAGTGCATAACAATTAATTAGCATTCCAAACACACAACTCAGTAGCTATTTTACTAGTATCTCCAAACAAGATATTTTTGTGCTGTACTTGACACCATTGACATTATTGATGACACCAGAATAAAAACAACTGGAGGCTTTCGGTAGCCTAAAAATTATCATGTATGTTCGCACTGATCTCCACATCCATCTCTTTCAATTAAAATGTGGCAAATATACAACAAATGCCAATTTGTTATTGTTTTCTAGTGCTTGTTACAGCTCATCTTCAGGTTTTATGTTTGAAACTGGTAAATGTACAATGGCCAAAAAAGTGGAAAAAATCTACATCCTTCAAAACCAGTGAACCATCACTAAATCATTTAGACCACTGCTGGGCTTGCTCAGCCCTCTTCCACATTGCAGCTGCTCATCCTGAATTATACCACAGTCAGCCTGTTGTACCCAAACACATACTCCAGCAGTAACCGGAACAATCCACTCAGGCCAAACCTGCCCCTGAGGTTCACTCTGTGGCCCGTACCAAGCCCAAATTAGCCCTCTCAGTCCAGTATTTCCCAGCCATAAATCCACTAGTCAGTATCTGCCAACCAAACGGCAGTCTCAAAATAAAAACTGTCTCTCCTCATCTATAAACATTTTGCAGAAAGCCCTCACAGTTATGGTCAGATGCCCTCAGAAACCAACTGATTTCTGCCCCTGCGATTAAGACTAAACTTTGGTCTGGACACAAAATATGGCGGAAAGGTTCTCAGTTGGGAACATGTATAAAAATAAACTTGTGGGAAGAATATGAGGCCTTTGTTAAACAAGCCCATAAACTAAAAAAAGAGAAGTTACACCTGTGTATCAAAAAGAACTCATTTTATTCTTTAGTTTAAAAAGCATGAGCTCACACTGTTGTGATTAATTCTTTCAGACATTTTACTGCCAACAACTCTCGTTCATCAGTGGCATGAGGAGACCGCAGTCAGACGGCGCTGCCAAAAAGCCCACTCACACTCACAGAAATGGATTTTAAATAAAGTTAGCATCCTTTTATTTTTCATACCAAAGCACCCTGATAACTTCTGTAGTGCATGTAAAAGTGTTGAGCAAATGGAAATATTGTAATAATTTGCATAACTTCCATTTTTCCAGACAGTTTAGAAGGAACTCTATAAAGATGAAAGGCAGAAATACAACTGTAGAAAAGAACACAACTAAGGGCTCAATCACAAAACAAGCCACTGTTTGAGTCTGTTCTGTTTTAGTCTGACGAACTAGTTTCTGGGAACGACACACATTGTGCAATCTTTAAATCTGAATATTTTGGCTTATTCTTTAGGTCATTCTCTTTCTCATGTAGTGTAACCATGAGGAAAATGTAATTTACCCTCATGGGCACACATCCTACATCACATTAGGGTTGCATAATTAAGTGGAAAGATGAGTCA
Source organism: Pseudomugil gertrudae (assembly GCA_037177535.1). Classification (NCBI taxonomy): domain Eukaryota; kingdom Metazoa; phylum Chordata; class Actinopteri; order Atheriniformes; family Pseudomugilidae; genus Pseudomugil; species Pseudomugil gertrudae. Next base: position 11,229,640 of record JBAMHV010000025.1, read on the forward strand.
TTTTATGAGCTGGTTTGAAAGGAGTTGAGGTGTCACATCACAGGACATTAAGAATAAAAACAAACAAGCAAAAACTGGGTGTTAAAGTGCAAATGTGTTAATACACCACTGGAAATGTAGCATATGAAACAAAAAATGGTAAATGGCAGTATTTGTGTGGTAATGCTGGGAAATATACTGCAGGAAATCCAAACAGAGATGGCAAATGGTTAAAAAAGTGAACAGCAAACACTAAAAGGTGTCTTTCTTTGTGTGTCTGTGCAGTTTCTGAATGGTCTACGTGGGATGGATCAAATGCGTCATTTGGCCTCAACAGACCAGATGGTTTGGTCCTAGGGCCATCACTTAGAGTACCACCTACAGCGCCAACAGTGAGTGAGAAAGTAAGACTAAAGAGGTCCTTTTTTCATTCACAAGTTTATGATTGAAGCGGCTAATTTTTTAAATGTGTATAATTTATTTATCGCATTGTCTACATTAAAAAACTGTTTTTACACCTTTTGTCTGAACTCCTCTTTGAGCCCAGGTCTCTTTCAAGCCCAATCAGCTCTGATAGGTTCAAGCCAATTTTTCAATTTCTCTGATTATTTATTCTTTTATTTTTTATTTTTGTTATAAGTGAAATACCTACTTGGGGAAGGATAAGAAGGATGTGAATCAGATGCACATAACATGCAGCTTATAGCAGCAGTCATAATGTCTTACTGAATATCTCATTCATTTCAGTGGAATTTTTGCAGCAATCCAAGGAAGCATTTCATAATTTAAAATAAGACAAATAAACTATAAATACTATGCTCAAATCAAAATAAAGAAAATGTTGAAACTTTAAAGCTAAGAAAGTTTAAAGAACTCTGAAAATATTTTCCGTTTTTTACAGTCTCACACCTCAGAGCAGTAAAAATCTGTAGTTTCTTTGGCTGCCAACAAAAGATGTCCATGCTTCAGTAACACTGGACAAACCTCCAAGGATGGAAAGAGTTCAGGCATCTAGAGGAAACGGTTCAGAAATACAAGGGTCACTGTGTTACTGAGAGAGAGCAAGAACAAGTGAGGAAGGCTGTAAAAACAAAAATGAGCTTTTTCTACCTGTAAATAAAATGTATGGGTTTCATCCAAGGTGCATGCCCAGTTAAGCCATGAATCGGTCCATCAGACGGTTAATTACAGAAAAACCGACAGGAAACTAGAGAGCAGGAGCAATGTGTGAAGGTAGATTTTGTATGCCAGCCAGCTCACCTTACTTTGTTTCCTTTGGGATAAGTTCTCTGTGTGGGCCTGAAAGGCTGTCTAGTCAGCAAGAAAGAGACGGATGTATTCAAAGGAAAAGTAGCAGTACAGATTTTTACAGAAAGAAAAATAAAAGCAAGAACTTTTTCACCTCTAATTGCAATCTGTAATACTAAACCAGATGATGAGACAGCGTTAGAGACATTTTTTTTATGTAAAAGCTGGCAAGAAAGGACTGGCATACATCCCTGAGAGTATAATTGAAACCAGACAAGTTCATATCCGCACCACAGACAACATGGGCTTCAAAATGACATTTAGAGATAGAGAATGACAAGTTTTTTTTTTAAGTTTAAGTGCATACATAGACATGATTCATTATGCATCCTCATGAGATCAAAATGTATGTTACTGTCTAGAGTTTAGACTTTCAAAAAAAAAGCCCAAAGTTACAGTTACCACATAGCTATGTGCAGTATTTGAGGCACTTATGAAGTTTTGTTTTTCTTTTGTCTCCTTTCTTACTGTTCAAAGCCATTAAATCCTACTTATCTACTTCAGTGAATTATTTTTCTATCTATAAGCTTAATTGTCTGCGAGCAATCTTATTAGAATCAAGGGGTTGAAAGGCTTGCCTAGTGATGTTTAACAGAGCTCAAACTCACACACACACGTCCCCCCACCACCTAGCTATCGACTGCTTTGGATCAGTGCCATTCACATCTGCATGATAAACGTGCATAACCCCAGAAAAGCACATAACTCAAGTATAACTGCAGTGAGCTGAAACAGCAGAATATTCAATGAAAGGGGCTTGTGCAGTTTGAAACGATAGTAAACTTGCAAGTCAGGGTAGTTTTCCCCCCCACCCACTTATTTGTCTTTTTTTCAGTGCAAAATTCCAGAGTGACCACATGCAGCAGCTCTGTGCTACATGGATCCAACGTAAAACTGTGCAGATGCATGTAACTTTGAGTATCCTGCTCTAAGTATGCTGCAAAGACATACCGTTTCATTAAAGCATACATTTAAAACATAAAAAATTAACAAACCTTCCAGCTTCCTAACTAGATCCTGTGAACTGCCTGAGGATTGAATGAATCATCTGGTGCGTGTTCTTGCTCAGAATTCCTTCCTTACAGTACAAAGAGGTTCCAACTGGAGAAATTAACCCCTCACTCTGCCAGAAACAACGCTTTGCCCTAAATGTTGGAGTGGGATTTGGACCACCAGTCAGTTGCATAACAAAAACCTTACGAAAGCATCTTAAATGAGAAATTCTACAAGTACAATTATCTGCTTTTGCAGAAATGTTTGGATTTATTCAAGTATGCATGACCCTTTGTGACATTAGTCAACCTTGACAATGCATTGCTAAGTTTAGAAGCTGTGCAATCTGCCTGATAAAGACAATCTGTGATCTGTTAAGTGTAAAGAAAAAATGTAATAAATTAAAAACATGGTTCTGTCCATGCATTTCTAGGCTTCCATCATTATGTTTGTACATAGAACATCTAAACGGAAGCAGTTTCGATCTGCAATTGAAACTTTTGATGCTTTACTCATTGTGAAACCTTTTAAACATGTCTTAACATGATCCAGATGTACGCCTCTTTTGTATATACACAGATTCTTAGTCCATGCTGGAAATATCCCAGAACAAAATTTAAAAAAAAAGATGTTACGTCTGAAAGAAAACATTCATAATGTTTGGTTTAATCAAAACACGTCATACAATCTGCAATTAATTTCACTTCAATATTAGTCTACTTTAACCCTTTTGCATATGAATGTATGTTTTTGTTTATCTCTCATAAGAACTACTACGCAAATAAGTTTTTGATGCATTTTGAATGATACTTCAGCCAGAATTGATCATTAGTTGTAATTGCATAAGAAGATGTGCGTGTTAAAGTTTCAGTCCTACCCGTTCAGGGTGAGAATGTGGCCCAGGTTTGTCCGCTAGAACCTGCAGCTCTCCGGTTGGTCCTGTGTCCCTGACTCTTAATCCTGTCATGAGCACTGCATCCAAGCCAAGAATATCTGCCTGGGTGCCTCAGAGCATGGAGTGGGGGATGAAGAGTGGCTGCTTCTACCCTCTCACTCTCTCCCTCCCTCCCTTCCTTTTCACCCACTCGGCTGGATCACACTGAGAGTGTGAAGACAGAGACGGGGAGAGAGAGCGCGACTGAGCAGAGTAAAACTGATCCTCATAGGAGCCACAAGACTGCATCTGGTTTAACATTACACATGCTCATACATGTGTGGGAGGGCTGCAACCACACATTGGTCCCCCTCAGTGGTCTTATTACAGGATATGTAGCTGGCCTGACAGAGAAAAGACATAGAGACATAGAGCTTCAGCCTTATGTCTTCCACAGAAGCAAAATACTCCCTCTACTGCAAATACCTGAGTGCCCACTTGTCTGTTTGGTTTTCAGGCAAGTTAAACAGACAAGGTTGAAAGAGAACCCTGGAAATGTGCTGTAAATCTTCACAGGCTTGTTCCAAAGTAGATCTGGTCTACTGACAACATCTGCCTTTGATCTGTTTGCTGTTCCAGTGGAAGATCTGTGTTATTATTAGGCCTCAGAAGATCTTACCATGCAGTTTGTGAGAGCCACTTGTGGTTGCCTGTGCTTTAATCAACAAGAATCCATCGATTTGCAATAGGCCGAGAGGTTAAAAACCACTTCACTTGGGATAATTTTCTGTCCTGTCATGTCATGTTTAATCTATGAAGAGAAGAGCTTTAGTGAATGGATGAATTCATTTTTGGTTTTGCATAGACTGAAACTTTTCCCTCATACAGTAATAAATATTGTTTATGCTGAAACCACAAGTAGCTGTTTAAGTTCTATATGTGCATGCAACAAGCAGCAGACAGGCTGAGGGGTTGATTATGCCAGTGGCATCTACCCTCCAGAGAGAGTTGTGCATCCATGCAACAAAACAATAAGTATATGGACATCTGCAGAGGGGATGCTAGAGACCAAAGCTTAGCTTATGGAAAATGTTGCAGAATTCTGAGTTGAATAAACATCTCTGAGGATTGATGAGAGTTGCCCCTCATCAGCTAAATAACAGAAACTTTACTTGGCTCCCCCTAGTTTGGGTCTTTTTTATTACCTCTCTTTGTCTTTCCTTTGTTTGTCTTCTTTCTTTGCAAGTTATGCCCCTTGACCCAAATGCACACACAAACACAGCATGGAAGCAACTATTTAGACAAACCAGATGACTTCATATCTCCATTTGGTATGATTGTAAACTTAAATTCTATTAAATTAAAGGACTGTATACTGAATTTCTTCCATTCAACTCCATCCCTGCATAGCACTAACTCAGTCCACAGTTTGCAGGTAATAAGTCAGTTTAAAAACAACACGTATCAATCACTCTTGAGAGTCACGTTATTCTTTTCTCAGCTTTTTTTTCTCAATATCATCTTGCCTGTTATATTTCATTCTGTTGCACTGCAGAGGTTTTGCATAATCTCTCCCACACTTCTTTCTTTCTTTTTTCTTTCCTCACTCATTGCCTTCCAGTCCCAGAAGAAACGTAAGACACTGGAAGAGTTCCTCGCAATTTCACAATCTTTATGCCTTTTTCACACTATATTGCTGAGACAGTAAAATGGAAATGTTTTGGTGCATTCAGGTCTTTTGTTTACATGGTTACAGAGTTAGGCTGGATAAAGCTACAAAGATTTGTTAAAGACAAGACTGTGAAATTTTCTAGCAATGCTAGGGGATCCTGTCTGTGTGAACTGGGATCAGAATATTTTGGAGATGGTAAGGTGTCTCACGAGAATGTACTTGCACTTGTTCACTTAGACCCTGTTAATATGTGAAAAGCACAACAATGGCAGACTTCCAGGTCAACAGTTACATGTTTATTATTCATTTATACTGATGAAGCAAAACCTAGTAGTACATTAATGCCATCAGCAAGACGCAGAGGTTACATGCTCCAGATAACTAGCGATTAGCGCCCAGTGGTTTTCTTTTTAATTTAATTTTAGAAGTCAATTAGTACAAGAAATTATACAACAGTTGCAAATACACACATACATATCAATTAAATTATGTGAATTTCAAAAGTCCAAATATCACCAATGATAAATGGGACCTGGAAAGAGAAATAATAAAGAGACGGACACATTTAAGACATCTAAATGGTTGTAAAAGAGACGTTAATATATGTTCCTGCATGTTGCAATGACTCTGCAAAACCTGAAGTAACCAGGACTTCTCATTTAGGCTAACAGCAAATTAGAAAATTAAACTACTTGGGGGCATTTGTTTCTGAAGCTGCTGTCACAATCTATCATCCTGTGAGGCAATGTGTAAGTGAAACAAATCATGAGACACAGATAGTGTTTTACTGTTGTGCAACACACTGGCATTTTTTTCTTTTATCTGTTTGCAAGTCGATTAGACAAAAGCCTTTGAAGCGAATGCGTTCCTCAACCATAACTTCAAGGCAGTGTTGAAGGATTTGGAATCAGTCCAGTGCAACTGTTGTCAATCCCTTTAGGACTCCTGAGAGAGCGTCTGGTGGTTTCATACTTGAAGTGGTGACTGCTTCCAGAAAATGCCTGCAAACCTTCAGCAGTTTTAATCATTTTAGACAGCTGTATATGATATGTAGGGTAATTAATCCTGTGATATGCCCCATCCTGGTGGCTTATTAAAACTCTGAAAAGATTTAATTAACTGTGATTCCTACAAACTGTATCAAAACAAAGTCTAAGAAGAAAACGCCCGAAACCACACACAATATACTTTTTATAATAAAATATTTGCTTTTTAGGTTTTTTTGTTAAGCTTTTTGTCTTTTATTGCTTTACTGAGACATCATGAAGTTTCAGTCAGCACTGGCATTATGTTAGTTTGTGTGTTTCCTATACAGCTTTCCAAAATGCACTGAGATGCACCTCAAATTAAATGTATTGTCAACATCAACAATAAAGATTTTCATTAATGCTGCTGTGTGTGTATATATAATAAACTAGATGTTTTTGTATAATTAAAGACAATACTCTAGATTATGACTTTACATACTGTGTGAACCAGCCAACATCTTTTTCTACACTTTCACCAAAGTCATCGTTTTCCAGGAGTGATCCATGGAATAATTGCACGTATGTAGAATTTCCTCTGTTCAATTCAATTCAGCTTTATTTGTAGAGCGCCCCTTCTCAACAATGTCCGGGTGCTTCAGAGAAATCTTATTGATGTCTGTTCTTAACACAAACCAGACACAGCACTTGCAGGAAGTGGGGTAAACTTGTTGTGGGACGTTTTGTTTTGCATGCCTTTTTTCCAAAAATGTGACACGTTGTCCAGATGAGCAAAAGCTGCATGTGCATGGATCTCTTTATAGACTAGTGGATTTTATAATGCTGTTTTTAGTTCTCCTAAATTTATTTTGATCATCTTGACTCTTATAATTAGCATGCTTACTGGTGAAAATGTGGTTGGTCATATACCATTTTGTCTGTCTTTCAGTTTCATGAGAAGGGCAATCTAAATCTTGATAACCCTTTGAAAAATGATAATGTAATAGTGGCCAAATACATATTACCTGCTAGTGTTACGACCCGACTCAAGGACAGCAACTTTTATTTGAAGAAATCAGAACCAAAATCAGAGCAGGTGATCTCCCAGCCCAAGCCTAGGAGACAACTCTGAGCTGGAGCTCTTTATAGAAACAGAATCTCACCAGGCACAGGTGCAGCCCTGCTAATGAGACGAATTCTGACGGTTACAGAGAACAAAAGGTGCTGAGACCGTCACACAAGTAACGTAACGATTTAGGCATTTCAAGAGTAAAAAAGCAAAAAATGTCATTGTTTATCTAGAATGCCAAATTGTCTTTAAAACTATTTTTTCAACAAGTTATTAAGTTAGCTCAGTATTAAAAGACACAATTTGGAAATATAATAACTAATGCAATGACAGATAAATAGGAAAACAGTTCTTGGAAAGTTAAAAATATTTGTTTAGTTTGTCTTTCAACTATAAGGAAACTGGCATATTTGTCATATTCATTAATCAAGATTGTCTTTTATGTGTGTGTGTGTGTGTGTGTGTGTGTGTGTGTGTGTGTGTGTGTGTCTGTGTGTGTACAAGAAGTGTACAAAAAATTTACTTGTATTCACTTCTGCAAGTAAATTACCCTAAATTTATACTTCACAACCCCTGTTAAGCTCCCACACTTGTGAACAAGACTTAGATCTTGTTACTGACCCTAAGAAAACCTGCCACCCTTTGTCCTGCTGTGGACCACAGGCTCAGATTTGTAGGAGTTGTTCCTAATCCTGTCTCCTTTGCAATTGGCTAAAAAGCAAAGCCCTTATCCTGAGTTCATCAAACGAGACTCCATTAACACCTCGGCTGCAGCTGGAAATATTGTCCATAAAATTTATGAAGAGTCCGTGACAAAGGCCAGCAGCGAGTCAAGCCCCCACTGGAAACAGATCCAACATACTGCTAGCAATGTCAACTAAGTATATGGTTCTTCCACATGCTAGCATAAGTTTAAATTGCCAATATTTTTTTTTGTTTCTTCAGACTTTAAAAATCCAATAAGAAAAAAACTATGAAGATTTAGTAGCAGTTATTGAGCTGTGGGTTCAGTCCTCATAAGCCACACGGCTGCATGCATACAATACAAACAAGAAAAGATTCATAGACATAAAACTTCACAGAATCATGTCAGTGCTGTTATGTCAGTTCCATGATATTTATCTCATTTCAATCATCACTAGAATTGTTTTTTTCACTAATAATTTAAAATGACAAGGCAAAAAATTTCATCTTTATATTTTTTGTTCACTTTTGGGATCGAAAACTGATCAAATTATAAGAAAAGGTTTGTAAACTTTTTCACTGGATAACGTGCATACACAACAGTTCTTACTTCTCTCCAGTTGTGCTAACCTGACCATTGGTTATACTAAGTACAATTTCACTTTCTCTCTGAGATTTACTACCCAAATTTAACAAGCCAGCAACTGGTCAAATCCCTGCAGGTTTAAAAGCAGACTTATGGTCACATCAGTCCAGACCATGCATGCCAGGTGTCCCTGTGGGGAGTGCACAGTGAGGTCACCAGAACAAAATCCTCCAGCTCAGGAACTTTCCCTTGCCAAGCAAACATTAGTTTAAGAAAGTTTAATGTTTTCAGTGTCTAGCAAAAAACAGACATCTATTAATATAAAAAGCATATGCGGACAACATTTTGCTGCTTGCTTAGAGTGGCGTTAGGGGACATCCTTGCAACCAGAGCAGTCCTGCTAAAAACACGATATGAAGTGGAAATTGATCCTTAAGGATCTGAGTATGTTTTCAAAAAACAAACAAATAAAATAACTTAAATTTCTGTGACTTTTTTTCATTTTGCAATTACTTATATGAAGTAGCATAGTTAGAAATCAAGCAAAAATAAAGAAAACCCAAATAATTGCTATAATTAACTGAAAATAGATCTGTAATTGCTTATAATTTCCTCAGTATTCCCCTTTTTAAAACAATTGGGGCTTTAAATGAAACCAAAGTCCACAGTCCAGCATTCATATTAGTGTCTGTGTGAAGAATAACAGGGGTACAAAAACATTCCCTTCCACTGAAATCTGCTTGTCCACCACTCACTCATTGCTTGATCATATGCTTTATTTTTATATTACTTTGTTTATGTAATACTCTATTGTGATGCTTAATTTACAAAATGTGTTTTTTACACTTCTGAACATTTGATATTTTTTAATTTGCTCCCATTGAACTGATATATTGAGCCTGCATCAGGATAATTTGGGACATTTTAACTTCACCCCATGGAGTGAATACAATATACAATTTAGTTTGGAAGATCATTTGTGTTTAGTGACTGGCAAGTAAATTATGCAAGTAAGAGTATAAGGTGCTTTAAAACTGATCTTAGCTTGGAAGTCTCATTGCCTCCACTGGCACTAACTACAAAGCAGACTGTTGGAGCATCAGTTTACTTTGACTCAATGTTGTGCTTTTCCACTCTGTGGGTCATTTATTAACATTGCCCATTGTTTACAGCAGCTGTCACAGTTATCTTTACTTTTTCCACACTGCTGAAGATGCCTAGCTTTAACTGCACCTCCACTGTGGCTGTTGTACTGGATATTGTGGGACAGTTGAGATTTGAAATATTAATTGTGATCATTGGACATAGTTTCCATTGGACGTAGCGGGTACTTGAGAGAGGAGGAAAAAAAGAAGCTCAGCAGGAGCCATAAAAGGAGGCTATTTATGTGATTTTAAAATCTACAAATCACTCATTGCTGTAGAGAGAGCGAATATAACAAACTTTATTTTTGTGATAAATCAGGACTGATGGAATAAATGTTTATATCAATGCAAACTGGATGCTTCAATCATTCCACGGAAAACATCAAAATAATCACTTCATTAATCGGATCCTCTTTAGTACTATTTTAGTTTGTTTTTTTTCAACCAACATTTTCCATCTTTTTGTCCCATAATGCACTGCACATTGTTTCATTTTCAGTTTTTCTTTTTACAAGCTTTTAATTGTCTTATTTTTCTTGGAATATTTACACTCTTTCTAATTCCCTCTAGTAAAACAAGCTTTTGAAGTGAAGTTAAACCAGGTTTATATTGTGGGGATTTTCACACAGGCATACATTATATAGTAATCCTGTTATAAAAAGTAACACAGATGTGTTGGTGTATTTATTTATGTATCTCTCTATTTATAATCCCAGGCATGTAGCTATAGATCTAATATACCAGCAGGCCTTATGTCATAGATAAAGTACATGTCATTCTGGTGAACTGAAAAATAAACAAAATAATTTCATTTATACAAACAAACAAACAGAAATTTTACATTTTTAGATTTGTCAGCTAAAAAAGCTAAGAAAATTAAATAAACCAACACACAATACCAGTGGATTTCTTTTCAAAGTAAATCTTAATTTACTAAAACCATGCATTTCCAAATGTCCAAACCTACTTGAACCCAGTGTTTCCCAGCCCTGCTGCCTAGACGTGTTCTTACTCCAACACACCTGATTCAGATTAATGAACTTCCTCATCAAGATCTTTGCAGTCTGTTAACAACCATTCATTTCATTGGGTTGGGTTTGAGCAGCAGGTTTGGGAAACATGACCTTTATCCTGTATTTTTGAACCCTGGTCCTCAGCTACCACGGCCCTGCATGTTTTAGAGGTAACTGTATTTTACCACACCTGACTCAAATGAATGTCTCATTAGTAGACATTGAAAGAATGTGAGGAGCAGTTTAATGAATATAAATCAGGTGTGCAGGGCTTGGAAGGAGCTAAAACATGCAGGGCAGTGGTCCCTGAAGACCAGAGTTATAAAACGCTGCCATTCTGAAGTAAATTAACTAATTTTTATCCATTTTCTACCGTTTTTTTTTTCCCTGAACGGGGTCGCAGGGGAGCTGGAGCCCTAATTTTTATCTTTATCTTTATTTTATTTATTTTGGGTATGTTTTCAGTTTTATGTTGTGAACCAAAATCATGTGTCTGAAATAAAAAAAAATAAATAAATACATAAATAAATGAGCTTTGTTTAAATTGCCCTAAAGGCGCAGTTGTTCCGTGTTATTTCTATAAAGCTTGGTTACTGCATGTGCCTGAGTGTTTGTATGATGGTGTGAAATATATTAATGGTGTTAAAAAAGACTTCTAAGTAAGGCTTATTGCTGGAACATCTGCTTTTCAGCTTTGTAAAATCAGGTCTATAATAAGACGTGTAAGGGTGTGTTGCACTCACATGTTTGTTTGTGTTACACTTGGAATCTGCATTTGAATTACGCTGTTTTGTCAAACGCTGTTAATGTATAATTAAAAAATTGACATTTGTTTGGCACAATCTAACTGGTTTTTGTTTTTATTATTTCTGGTATATGGTAAGAAAAAAGACACTTTCATAAGATCTTGGCATGAAGTTGAGAGAGAAATTGTCTGGAGGGAGTGAGGATAATTTAGTTTTAATCAAGCATAAGTTGTCCCCCCTCACAAAATTTATGACTAGTCATTTTTAATAACAGCATGCACTGAATGATGGCTTATATTAGTTATCTACATGCTGCAAAGCATCACACGCTAGCAAGCACGTATAAACACACCGGCCATATTGAAGATCATCAAAGGAAAATAATTTAAAAAAGGGATTAAGCAAGAGATGAGACAAGAGTGATAAACTTACTGAAAACAGGTAGGAAGCAATTATCGATTTATGAGGGAACATGTTACTGTAGTTTTGTAATGAACACTTCTGTTTAGAGAATTTGATTTTACTCTTTTATGATAATGTTTCTCATAAAAATGTAAAAAGATGTAAAACTCATCTAGTAACTGCATGCACACTAACATACAACATTTCCCTAAATGCTGCAAACCTTGGTGGTGTGGTCAGGTGTGGTGCATTTGGCACTGATTGCTTGTGCCTTCAAATCTGGGCAGGTGTTCTTCCCACAGTATGTGTCTCAATCAGCACACTAACACTACTTTGTGCACCATGTTTAAGTGCATAGTACATTTACGCTGAAATTTATGCAAAAACGTCAGTACACTGAAAGAATGCGGCCTTAAAGTTGGCCAACAATCTAGAGTTGAAACTATTGACACTAAACCGACACCATCTTGCTGATGTAGCGGAAGAGGAGGAACTTTCCAGCACTTAAACAATACTGCAGCAGAGGCTAGTTTGTATTGATACGATTATAAAATTATTTAGTTAAGATTCTAACCATTATTTCAACCTATAATCCTGCATCACCTTTTGATGTGATGTAGGTTGAAGAAGGTATACATAACGAGTGGTAAATCATTTAAATAATAATTTCAGCAAACAGCAGAAAAGTCCAACTCGAGTACGTCTCTACTGGTAAGTGCCCAACGTCTTGTTTACCATTTGAGAGAGAACATTCCAGTGCACTATGGTATGGGTGTGCATCAGACTAACAATAGGCTGGTGTAGCATGAACTTCAACATTACCAAGCTGCATTTATGAGTAAACCCATCTCTTGTTGTTGCTAGGTGGGGCTGTGGTAGTCTAGTCTCTGTTACAACTACTGTTTTTCTCTACGGTGCGAAAGTCTGCTGGCTGGTTCGGCCAAATCGATAGCAGTGTGTGGTTTCACCTTTGGTAGGTGTGCTGTTCTTTGCAAGGGCAGTTAAACCTCTTGGCCTTCTCTTTTCCTCCTTACTTGTTATGGTTACTTACATACCCTGAATGTTTCCTCCATTTTTGGAACCAAAATTAGATTATCAATTAACTTCCACCAAAAGTTATCCGGGTATGTCACATAACCTGCTTTCTGGAACAGGGTCCTGATGTGTGTGTCAGTGTCTGTGTTTAGCACACACTAATAAGTTTTTCTAAACTATTGCTTACAATATCCCTCTTTTGAACCTGGGGATTGATGTGGTCATCATATCTGCTTCGTGCTTCGTTTTTAAGTTGCTAAATGGTTTAGATTATTTCTAGTTGGTTTGACCCAAGCTGGAAAAATGCTGGTTAAATATGGCAGACAGACAACAAGCATTTAAGTTCTTTGGGGGGGAAAATGAAAACAAGAAACAATATTTTAGTAATCACTGAGACATTAATGCAGATGAAGTTGTCAGAAAATAAAGTATATCCATGAGTCATGTAGAACCACATATTTTCTGTTTGGTTTCATTTATCCATTTAACCTGTGTCTGATTGTGTTTTCTGTATATTTATACTACTTGGTTTCAGTACTCGGTCCTCTGTTTTGTTATAGTTTGCTGTGTTTCCTCATTCATTTCCTCCCAGTTGGAGCTTGTTCTCTCATTTTAATTAAAATTAAGTTTCCTGCATCCTGTCTGCCTCTCGGTTCTGTCTGTGTTTATGTCCACCATATCTGAATTCCTGGCAAGCAAAGAGAAATAATTTTTATCATAAGTTTCACACATAGCTGTACATAGTTGCCCTGTAATGGAGTTTTGCTGACATTAGTTTATGTATAGATCTCATAGGATCCATAACAGCATTTTAAATCAGGTCTGAACTTTGACTGGATAGTTGCAACCGGTTTCTTTTCCAGCCATTCTGTTTAAGTTTGCCATGTTTGGAAATTTGTCCTGTAAACTTTAACCCAGTCTTGGTTGAGCACAAGCTGTCCTGAGCACAAGGCCTCACATTTGACTTTAAAACGCTCTGCTATGTAATGATGTTTTATAATTGACTCATACTTTGAGCCTGTGACTTCAAAAACCAGCTCAAATAATGACAAACAAGTTTGTTTTTGTCAATCATGGTGCTGCTGCAGATATATTTTCAATTTGAACTTGTTCATGTGGTTTGCAAGTTGCAACTTTGCAACCATAAGATGTGCCGTCTTGTTCTTGTTCTGTTTTATTTCCTGCCAACCTTCTCAAACAAGTGATTCTTGTTCAGTCTTTTTTCTAATTATATTCTTGTAAACTTTGAGTTTTAACATGCTAACTATGGTTTGGGGGGTTGAAATGTAATTCTTGACACTTGCTAAAATGTCCACCTCTGGTAAGGGTCTTGTGTGTGTTTCACTCATAACTGTTTCTCACTAAAATGACATTTTGAATGTTTGGAGATGCCCCTATGTCTGTTCTGAGCTACATTTTCTTATCTAAGATTATTCCTGATGTCCTCCTTCCTTAAGATGGGGTTACTACACAACTGAATGATTTAACTGAAACAGTTTAAGTTGGCTGTCATTTCAGATAGTTACATTTATCCCATATTATGCATTCAGTGTTCTGTTTTCTTTCTTCATAAAATAATAACCATCACATCATCTGCTGTATGATAATTTGTATTTAGTCTGTTGATCCATTCTACATCTGTAAATGATATACTGTTTGGAGTAGCCACAAGAAAGCACTAGGAAGTTTTTTTTATTCATTAGCTCCATTTGCATAAAAAATGTTTTGTGCCTTATCAATGTTTAACAATCTACTATACAAATGCACTTTTAACCTCTGCAAAATATTGTTGACCATTCTATATTGGTGGGATTGTGAATCTCTAAAATTCTCCTTTTGTTCTCATTAGAGAACACTGCAAGCAAATTTTTACATGAAGCGTTGAGAGAACAGTCTGTAGCAATGCTTCTTCAGGCATTACAGTTACTGTAATTCTTATTGTATGCATATGATTTAATGCTATTTGAGTACTTCTTTAATACACTGTATAACAAATGTTTCAACTCAACTTAATGGTTTGCTTCTGTGCAGTTTTACAGCTTGTACTGAATTAGATTAAGCTGCAGAGACAATGAATGAATGCATTAATGGTGGACAAAAGATTTTATGATGAAAGGACATTATTTAACCTGAAATAAGTAATAGAAAGCACTTTTTTTTAACTCGGATTGAAAAAAACTGGGCTGCACGATTGGTTAGCACTGTGGCCTCACAGCAAGAAGGTTGCCGGTTCGAGCCTCGGTTGGGGCGGAGGTCAAACCGGGAATCTTTCTGTGTGAAGTTTGCATGTTCTCTCCGTGTTAGCGTGGGTTCTCTCCGTGTTAGCATGGGTTCTCCCCGGGTACTCCGGCTTCCTCCCACAATCCAAAGACATGCACCTTGGGGATAGGCTGATTGGAGACTCTAAATTGCCCATAGGAGTGAGTGTGTGTGTGCGTGGTTGTTTGTCTGTGTGTGTTGGCCCTGTGATGGACTGGCGACCTGTCCAGGGTGTACCCCGCCTCTCGCCCATTGTGAGCTGGGATTGGCTCCAGCTCCCACAACCCCGTTAAGGGAAAAAGCAGTAGAAAATGGATGGATGGATGGATGGATGAAAAAAACTGAACCAGGCTTTACAAGGAGCACTTACTGAGAAACGCAAGTAACAATATGACGTCAAAACTCAACACAGGTCCTCAGAGTGGCAAGTTGGACATTATAAGGGGTTTGTTTGTGTTTTCAGAGATGATTTCCCTTCTAAGTTTCCTCTTCTACATGCAAACGCTCTTGAGTGTTTTCCGAACCCAGTTCCTGCCATCTTAAATTGAGTTTGTGAACAGAGGAAATTGCCTGTGCACATATGTACACAGTTAAAATTTACAGCGTGTGGAATTCATGGACACAGAATATTTATTAGTAATGAAGCAATAATATTCCTGGTGGCTGTGTCCAGACTCAAATTACAGGCAGAAGATCAGATCCTTGCCCTTCATTAGTCTTGCTCACCGACATTTAGACTTTTCTTTGGGATAAGAGCAACAAAATGGTGCTTATACAAATGTGTTGTGCAAATAAGCTATTTAATCAACCCTAATCAACTTTAATCATGTCCTTATGCAGGTCAAAACACAACTTTTTTTTTTATTGTTCATTGTCTAACAGTCCTAATCTGCTTCACTGGGTCTTTTAATACTTGTTACTTATAATAAATACACATATGTTTGTATGTCTTATGTGAATACATGCATGGTGACTGGCTCAACCGCTGCATTTTTTTACACATCCCCCAGCTTAGTTGGGTTCAAAGGTCTCGCAAGGAGCCAGAAGCTGACCCTGGAGATGCATATCTTCACCATGATCTCAGCGTCTGCCCCTCTCCAAGTCTTCACTGAGCACACATGTGCTAACTTGTTCACTCCCTCACAAAATAAATGTGTCATCATGCCTGGTCTGGGCGGGAGTTTTTTGTGAATTTATATTAGAGCGTGAAGACTCTGGGGGGGTCAGTTCTAGCTCGAGAGCAGTCATTGTTTCTGTCAGCCTGGAGACAAAAAGTAAAAAGCCAGTCGGGGCTTAACTGAGAAAAAACGATAGGAGTATGAACTTCTCCTCAGTTTATAAAGGAAACCTGGGGGCTGGATTTCTATGCCCTCTGATTGTAAAAGGTGGGTACAGATTAAGAATCCAAAAGCATGTGAAAAGAATAGTTCTGATTTCTTTCAGCAAACCCAGTGTTAAAGTAATCCCCTGAGCAAACATGTACAGACACACTAAAAGTTCTCATGTTTACCCAGTCTTCTGCTAATGAGTTCCCTTTTATTCTTTTGGTATACAAGCTGGTCTTTCCTTCCAGGAAATCTGATTATCTTCTTTTCATTGTTTTATGAATTTACTATCCTTCATTTAGCACAACTATTCATTTGGGATCATTATTGTTTTTGTGCATTGCTTTTCCCTCAGTTTCAGCTCAGCTCTGTAATTTAGGTTTTGCACTGAGGGCTACTCCCCTCCGTGTTTCCATAGACAAAAAAGCCAAAACGACTACATAAAAAGTTGCGGATGCAACACATTATGCAGTGAAACTTAACCATGTCCTCTTCAAGAGCCCCAAACTGTGGAAAATTAAAGTCTGTCCTTGTGGTCTGTACATTTTGTGACATAAAAGTGAAACAAAGTGAACTTTATTTTTAATGAAATTGCCATGTTTATTAGAACTGCAAGACACAACCAGTTTAGGAGAAATGTGTTTACTGATTTATTTTAGTAATGTCTAATGATGTAGTAATGAAAAATCATCAAATGATAAACTGAAAACTAAGGAATGTATTCTGATTTTACACATAAAAAAATTGTATAAAGGTTTATTTTCAATGTGAAACACTAATGTACACATCTGACTATCAGAAACCCTTCATTAAGCTGATTATAACTTTGCATTATATACTCTTGTTGTAAGACTGCATCATAAATTGAGTTTTTCTTTACAAATTTAACACAAAACTGTTTGTGGTAAAGTGATAATCCTCTGTAGATTAATCACAAAACTTCCAAATCCTCATTGGCATTATGGATTATTTTGAACATTGTCCAGGTCATCAGGGATTTTTCCATGTAACTGCAATCAGAAGAAGACTTTACTGACCCAACAAAAAAGACTAAATGTAAGCTATAACTGCCGTCAATGTCTGGACATAGAACCCCTGTTCTAACATTTTGTCTTACCCACGGAGCAGTTAGATGTTTAAACAGATGCAAATTTTGGCACCATTCAATACAGAAAAAAAATCCAAAATTTTCATTTAACATGCCAACAATTTAATTTGTCCTGAATATGCTAATAAAAGTATCTAAATATTGCAGACTGTGTGTCAAACTATTAAATGATAACTCTCTGACTAATCAAGGCTTTGCAGAGATTTTAATGCCCCCTCAGAAGCAGCTTAGCTCAGCTGGAACCTTGATTAGTATATTACTAGACACACGGTAACACATACAATGTAAATCAAAAGAAAAATAAATACGTGTACCATACCATATCCATTTTAAAGCACTATTACATTTTGATGAAACTGGAGTGACGGGGCTGAAAAAAAATTTTCAAACCGCACATATCAGTTTCTTTCTGCGGACAGTAATTTTCACAAAGACGAACATAAAACCAGTTGCTTTTGTAGTGAATGAGACGGAAAATGGATAAAAGTAGGGAATATTTTTGTATTTTTCACATGGGTTGTTTTGTGCAGCCAAACCTAATAAGTTTATCATCAACATATCAACAAAATTTAGCTGAAAGTGTCTCCTCTTATTCAAAAATATACAAAAGAGGAAAAAAATGTGCACACAGAATTACTTTATGTGAAATTAGGGTATCAAATTAACAACCTTATCTTACATAATGTGTATTTAAATAGCAAATGCAAAAAGAAGTACAACAAAACATAAAAACATACGTATTTGATCTTCTGGCCTTGGAACATGATTGCTTTGGTTTGGAAGGAACTGCTTCTCTCCATAGAAAACCACACACAGCATGCACAGCAAACTGGTGCGGCGTAATTTCTCTAAAAAAAAATCTGAATCTTATGTTGCAGTTCGTCTCCTGGACTTTTACAGAAACAGTTCCACAAGATTAATATATGAATAATACAATATACTATCTGTACACATAGTTATTGCTGCTACTGCTGACTGTGCAGACTGCAAAAATCCCTCATTGCTGGCTGAAACCGCTCAAAATCAGACCACTATGTTCTTGATGCTGCCCTCTGAAAAAACCTTACAACTAATCATATGATTTATTTTAATAATAGGGGTGACTATATCCCGATGCCCACGTAGACACGTTTCCATAACACTCAATAACACTGAACTTTCAATATAACTTTATATGGCTGCTCCAAGAATATAGAGGCAATTTTGTTATTGTCATTTATCAGTTGTGGTAAATGTCTAGGCTTACCAGATTTTTTTGTTTTTTTTTACTTACTACTTTATATTGTTGCAATATTATATGTGCCCATAAAGACATTACGTAACAAGTCCTAAACTAACATTAAGTTTAGGGTAAAGAAGAGAATAAATGTAAGAGCTGAGGTTGTTTTATATATTCTAATTATAAATGTACATTTATACTGAAAGACAGTAAATATTTCACTCAGAGAATAGAAAAACGGAGAATAATTAGAAGGGAAAAAAATGTGGCTAGATCCCTGAAATCTAAAATGTCAACAGAGAAAGATGGCATCCCTTGATGCTTGTGGCCAGGATTGGAAAGGAAGCAAGACGGCTCTGCAGGATTCCTCTCTGGTTCTGTGGAGACGGTGCATAAGCACAGACACTCACACGCACGCACACACACGTATGTAAATGAGAGGCTATCCTCAAAATCTGGAAAACAGATGTGGTTGATTGTTTCCATCCCTTTTTAGCAGGCAAACATGTAATTCTCAGCAAAATCTGTACACAGACACATTTCATTGTTTTCTCTTTTTTCTTTGGCTTTTCTTTAAGGATATTTGTGGCATTACCCATAAAGCGCCCAAAAGATAGTGTGTTTCAGATGTTTGTAAAGGAATAAGTAATGCAGGATTTCGTTTTCCAAAAGCCTTTTTTATTGTGCCGACTTGTCTTTTTTATTGCATTCAGTTTAATTAAAGTCAGTTTTATTTGTATAGCACTAATTAACAATGGTCATCTAAATGCACTTTAACATAATCAGCTCAAAGCAATTTGTTGCCTTTGGAACCACAAGTAAAGTCTGAGAGCTAAGTTCTCTTATAGGAAATCTGCATGTTTGTCATGGAGAGCTTCAAAAGTGACTGTAAGACTTTTAAATTGTATTTTGAATTTAACAGGAAGCCAAGTTAGAGAAGCTTAACATAGTAAATGATCATATTTCTTGCAGCATTTTGGATCAGCTGGAGCCTTTTGAGAACAATTTGGACAGAACAATGACAAAGAAGTGCATTAGTCCAAACTTGCAACATGGACACATTTCTTGGCAACACTTTATGATAAGATGTAGTCCTTAAACAGGTTTTATGCAAGCCAAATGCAAAATCCTGCTACCTCTTTTACTGTGTGAAGATGTGGCAATGTACAACAAAAATGAAAATGTTTGTATTTAAGTTACAGCTACTAACTTCACTGGTTTCTATGTCTAAATCCAATATGGCTTCCCCTCACATTGAGTGGAATGCCCTAATAATTTCTTTATAATCATCTCTGACAGATTGTGTTTTATTAAATCAGTCACACACATTGTGTTCTACCTCCAGCTGCATGTGTTGGTATACTGAGCCTCTTGAGAGGACTATATTTAGTTTATTTAAAATGTTTTTTCAGAATAATAAAAAGCGTTTCAGAGGTCATGTATCAGGTGGAGCTGGTTTTTCTGTGTGTTAGCAACATCCATCAATATTTTATGAACAGATTGTGATGACATTTTCAGGAAATCTCAGGAATTAAATAATGAACAAGTGACCACGGTTTGGGCCAGATCACTGTCTGAAATCAGAAACTTTTTAAAGGACCATTACCTTGGAGGTGATAGGGACTATTTTGTCATTACAGATTCTAACAAAAACATGATGACCACTATCACTGACACAATAAAAAAGACAATGACTTGGCAGAGGTCTGCACTCTGAGTTCTTTTACTGAATCAGCTCCTTTAAACTTGCCTGGATGTTTTCAACACAAGTGGTCGGATAAACCTTTCAACATTGACTGTTTTTTTTCTGCTTCATTTCTGTGTGTCCAGCAGAAAGAGGCATGGCCACTGAGAGGAAGACCATAAAACGCTTGCATGTAATAAAGACCTTGCATGAGATCAGACTTTGCAGATGTCGTCCAAGTGGCATCTAGGTTGTGCATCCAACCATTGAATATTACGGTGGTATAGTTAAAATGTAAAGTTCTTTCTGTGGCACCTGGGATCATTTTCATGTGGTGTAAATAAAAATGAATGGTATTTGTGAAACTTAGTTACTTGAAAACAGGTTGAGCTGATTCATCACTTGAGACAGGTTGATTGTGCCATTGCTGAGTGCAGTAAGACAGCCTGACCTACTGTGTTTATTTGGGCTCTTTTCAGTCATTATGCCAGTGTGAGCCCTGTGTTATTCTAGTTTTACCCTCAAATCCTTGACCATGAAATTCATGCGGGCTTGTGGAAAGTAGTAAAATAGATACAAGACTCTTTCCTTTCCTCAGTGGAAACTTGAAGGTGGTTGCAATTTTACTCTAATCCCCACAGACTTTTGCAAAGTGTCCTGGGATGAATTCCACCTCCAAGTCATGGAAGGTCAGATATCTGGAATCAATTAGCCAACTTTTTGAGGCTTTGAAGATATAAACATTCAATATGGTCTGTGTATACAGTGGTGTGAAGGCTTTTGAGCTAAACTGTACCAACTTAAAGGGCCTTTATTTAAATTATTTGTATTTGTTTGCTTCCCTAAATATGAAGACTTTTGGAATTACATTTACCTTTTTACCACACACACAACTTTTTAATGTTTAACATGTCCTTCCTTAAAGAAACATGGTGTTTTTGTGGACTTATACAGTACGACTGGGCATTTTGGGTGAAAGAGTACTCAAATTTAATTCAGCTTTTCATTAAGTATGGACTAGTCTGGTGTTTTTCTTCCCCCAGAAGATGTGTGATTATCTTTAATTTTCCATCAGTTTTCTCCATAAACTGTCATTTATAAGCTTTGAGTACAAATACAGTCATTGTTTCAAGTTCAGAGAAGGCAGCATAAGCTTGATTATCTCATTGAGGAAAACTTATTTGGCAGCAGAGGCATCTGTTTTGGAAACACAATTTAAATCCCAAACACCAAATTGCAAATGTTAAACTATATATGCTATAAAGTTTATTAGAAAAGTCCCCCCACATGCCAAAAGCATATATTAAATCCAAACTGATAGCTGATGTAAGTGTCTATTAAAGTGAGAGGTTAATATGGTTAAGTATCCATGCAGTCGGCCAATTTGTTTCAGTTTACGAGACATTGGCTTGGTGTGAAAGTTATACATAGATGCAACCACCAGTTGCAAAGAGGGTTGTGGCAGTGTTGAAATGTAAATGTAAAAAATGAAGTTATCTGCAACCTTCTTAAACCAATAAATGTTTCACCAAAGAACATATACAACATAAAATGTTAAAGGTGAGACATTTGGCCATTTCATCACATATAGTCGCTCATCTTGAGATTAAAGGGCAGCAAAATGTTTCAAAAACACATGAACTGAAATGACAAAAGTCTGGAAACATTAAGTGATTTTACAAAAGCCACAGCTGGAGGAACATGATGCAACTAGTACCAATAATGACCAGCTTAGTCACATGGTATGGTATTTTTTTTTAAAAAGCACCTTGAAGTGGTAGAATCTCTGAAGAGGTGCTCCAGTGTCCCGCTGGAGGTGGGAGACAGGCGGGATGGTCAGCAGTCTGGAAAATTTCTAAATCACAGTGCGATTTTCACAA
Organism: Pseudomugil gertrudae; assembly: GCA_037177535.1. Classification (NCBI taxonomy): domain Eukaryota; kingdom Metazoa; phylum Chordata; class Actinopteri; order Atheriniformes; family Pseudomugilidae; genus Pseudomugil; species Pseudomugil gertrudae. The sequence continues at coordinate 11,251,586 of JBAMHV010000025.1, forward strand.
TTTTACATGGTCCTTTAAAGTAAAATTGCAAAGACAATGAATATGCTGTCACCCAGAAAACATAATGCCATCAAAAGATAATCTGGAAACATCTGTGCACAAGATGTATGGTGAAAATCAAATGAGGATCATTTTATCAGGCCTGCTGTCGTAAAATTTCTCCCAGAAATTGTTTATTTGTTGTTTAATTGCAGGTCTACTATGCTGAGGAGTCATATGTAAAGATAAGATTGTACATTAGTGCTTATGGAACTGCCAACATGCACATCTGGAAAGACACCATCAATGCTGAAATGTATAAACGGGTCAGAACAACATTTCTCCAGTATGAATGAATGAATGGTTTATTTTTGTAAATTTACAGAATTAGTAGAATCAAATCCACAATAAAGCTAAGGCTTATATTTGCCTATCCTGTGTACAGACTATGCATATCTCAGTAAGACAATGCTAAACTGCAAACTGCATCTATTAAAACTGTAAGAGTCTGTATTAGAGGGCTCTAAATATGACCCTGTTCTGCATGCAGTACAGACTTTTCATCAGTTCATAAGATTCAGCTGATCATAAGACACAAAACACAGGACTGTTAAGCATCTAGAAGACTATATCTGTTAAGACAACATTCCTCTCTCACCGGTCCAGGACATTTTCTACACAGTTCCCAGATGTATACAAACTGTTGTTAGACAAGGAAATATTACACAATGGTAAATGTCTTTGTGTGATCTTTTTAAAGATGCAATCAAATTTAAAAGGACTATTTAATGTTGATTAAAAGTAGAGATGCTTGGTGGATGACAAAGTCCATTGTTTTTAGTGTACTATCCTTATCCAACCCTACAAAGAGCTTTGAAAATGTATAACATTTAATCAGGGTACTGTTGATGAAATGGTTTCCATAGATCAGCAGTGATTCTAAATGCATCAATGAAATGTTAACAGCTGTTGTTGACTAACACACATGGCCTGGAGACATCCATATGGAGAGCACAGATGTGACTGTACAGTACATTTAACTTTTTTCAAATTCTTTTTTCCTATGTTTTGCAAGAACTATGTGAGTCAGAGTAAAAGCTGAAGGTCTTTCAGCATGAAGTCTTCCCCACTGACACACAATAGAAAAATGACTTGGACACTCTGCAGGGTTCCTGCAAACACTGGAAAACAGAACTGTTGTTGGCAAAGTCTGAGGCTGATGTCATTCTTAGCAAACACTTTTAGTTTGATAACCTCGTTTAATGGTTTAGTAATGTTTAATAATAATACAAAATATTTGCTTAAACTATAATTAAGCAACAAGGACAAAATGAAGTTTAATTAAACTTAATTGTTTAATCCCATTTGAAAAACATGTTGCAGCAATCATCCCTTTTCATGAAGTTCGATCTATTTTAAGAGACTTTTCTGATTTAAAAAAAAAAAGAGGAACTAGCTCTGATTAAGTCTGACTCCTTTCAACATTGTAAGACCCTTTCAAAATCTGTACATGAGCTGTCCTCCAAAGACTTTGGAGGACAGAAGGCTCATACTAAAAAGCACACTGTGTGAGCATGTATTAAAGTATTTCACTGTACAAAAGAAACAGGACTTTGTAAATTTAAAAACATTCCCTCAGTTGCAACGTGACTGCAAACTGAAATTTGCATGAAATTTGTATCTGTACTAAAACACAACAGGCATATAGTTCTTATGTTTTTACTTCACAAGACTTCAGAGTAAAGCAGACCCATCTATGTTAACACCAGGTTTTAGTCCTGCTAACTGCTGCCCTGGCCTGACACAACATGCATCAACAACATCTGTTGAGGGATTGTTAAATCTCACACCGGGTACTCCAGACTGTGGTGAAACATCCATGAATCACAAGCCAGTAATTGTGGTTGAGTTGATGGGAAGACATGGTGGAAAAGACTTTTAAAACACATTTAGTCAACATATCTGACAAATCAAAATTTAAAATAATGGCTTTGAAACAATATCCTTGAGCATAATTTTCTTGAATTCATAACTTTATGTATTTATTTTCTCATACACACATTTGCAGGCCATTTAGTTTATTCACTCCAAATAGCTGAAAAACTGAACAATGTTAATTTATCTAGATACGGTACTTCTTAGAGGCACAAAAATGGGACATATTTTTATCACACTGTCTACTTTAGTCTGTCAGGGCTTAGAGGTTCACACAACTACACTGTTGGAGACCATAGCCTGAGCCATAAACATTCACTCTTGTGCATGGGGTGATTTGTACAGACTTAACAAGGGCTGGTAAAATTAGAACTCCATAATTAACACGTCTCACTGGCAGTGTGACAATGTGGTCAACTTTGGAAATGACTGGAAAGATCTACAAGTTCACTTGTTGACATTTGTGAACAAAAATAGTAACATTTCTTGAAAGAGTTAACTAAAATAATTGCACAAAATCCCTGACCTGAGAAATAGGTGAAGCCATTACTGAAAAGATGCTGCTTTTATGAAATAAAATTAAAAATACTTCATTGATCCCAGAGGGAAATTCCAATTGTAGTAGTTTTTTAAATACATAAAATAGTTAATGAAGGGTCTTCACTGTTCTTGTTGGGATGGTGCCGTCCACACATGAGTCCATATAATCCATCACACACTCAGTCAAGCTGTTGATGTCCTCTCCATGAGGACCACAGAGGACACTCCAGTCTGCTTTCTGGAAGCACCGTCTCAGAGTATATGGTTCTGGCCACCATTTATAGAGTTCTGTCTCTTTGTTAGTGGAGGAATCTGTTAAAATTTATGTCTGTCAAATATAGTTGGAAAGCCATATGACATTAAGGTACACGTGTGTTGTTGATGGGATAACATACTCCCATGCAGCTGTTGAGGGGAGTGAGTGATAGTCCTGCCAGCTCCCACAGTACAGTGTGGGAAAGAACTGAGCAGAACAGCAGTGTTTCATCATCAACCTTAAATATAATTTTGAATTCAGGTCAGCTGAATCCACTTTCACTTTATGCTTTACAGTGCTTAATATGTTCTCATTCAGCTGATGGTGCCACCCAAGTACGACTACAAATTAGTTGTGTTTCTATAAACTAAGTCAGTATTTGCCGCCATCTACTGGACAGTTTCTGTAGGTGGAAAATCCAAACGAGGAAAAGTTGGATGCACGTTTATGCTGTTAAATAGGAAAAAACATATAAAATTATATAACTTTAAGGTAAAACAACACCAAAATAGTCAGATTATTATTGTTGTTGTTGTTGTAACCAATTATTAAAGTTTGCAGATACATGTAAGGAATTGTACAACAATTTTACAAATGATTTTGATGACTTTTATTCATGAAAACAGTTTGCTCTGGATGTTTGCGGTATTTTCTGAATTATGGAGTAATGATCTCTGAGAAAATCAACATTTGTTTGCTAAATCAAAGAGTTTATGGTGTTTGTGGTTCAGAAATATAAAAATCTGCACCAATTTATTAATAAGCTATATTTAGGCTTCCTCGTTTCCTCGTTTTAATCAATATTTTTCTGAAGGAAATGTTTCTTTAGTTCGTAAACTATTCATAATCTTTCCCACATTCAAACCACGTATCAAACTACAGGTGCTTATTTTGATTCAGTTGGTAAACGTGAGATAAATTGTCACGATGAATAAAACGTTTTCCTCCTTGTCACGTTGTGTTCGACGTGCTTCGTTTTACCGGTGATGTGCCATAAAGCGATCAACCGATTAGCCCCCGCGGGAGCGCGCGACCTGAACGTCGTTGCTATGGTAACTACAACACGCCAACTCTCACGAACAAATCTGTGATTCAGTTTAGCTAAGTTTTGCATTTCAAACCTTTTTAAAAGTTGTATATATTGTCAAAGACTTATCGGCAAAGTGAGGACGTATACACATTCAAAAGTAAGACTTTTGTTTTATATTCGTGTTTTAGCTTGTTTAATACTGACTATTTAAATCAATGTACAAGAGTTTTCTACCTTTATGAGGTCATATATATATACCTGCGCCACGAAGCTTTTTTTATTCAGCAATTCATTAAGTGTTTGTATTTTCTTGTTCTGTACTTTTAGAAATTCTATTTTTTCCTTTACAAAGAATTGCTATTGTTCTTTAAGAAGTGCTTTTCACCTCAACAAACTGTTTTCTTTAAAGATGTTTTCTGTATTTTGCATTAGTGAGTTTTTCTGAGGTGCAACAAGAAAACATGTTTTGTGGCAGAGAAGATGAAGAGGAGACTCTTCCTCCTTTGGTGGATTTTGATGCTTCACTTACAGAAAGTCACCCCTCGACCAGTGCTGATATCTCTGCATGTTCTGCTTTTGTGTTTTTGGATGAGGTAAGAACCATGACCATCATTATTTGATAATATTATCATTGCTGAAAGAAAAAAAAGCAGTTAATAGTAATAATGTTACCAGCTGAAAGTTGCATTGCAATGTGGAATAAGCAAGCTTTTATATTTATTCATAATAAAACACACTGAAACATTGTCCTGATAGAAGAAGCTGATTCATTGTAGAGCATTTAATAAAATAAAATATACAATACAAGACATGTCTACAAAATACTAAGCATTTTGTATTTTGGGGAGCATCTGTATCCATTTTGTTGCCAAAATCTAGTAGGCTACTCTGTATTGCTCCATATCTAGTTTACTAATACATTTTTTTCTTTTCATATTTCTTTCAAACCTTGAATTTATTATAAAGATAAGGGCATATTTAATTTTATTCACTTAAACATCAGAAAAAGTAAATGGAAGATAAAGCCACAAAGAGCCAGAACTCTTTTAAAGCTAAGCTAAAAAGTTTATTTAGAAGAGCTTATTGTTGTTTACATCATTTAGTATTTGTTTTTAGAGTTCATGTTTTTCTGTATACGTTGAGATTCTTTTGGATGAAAAGTGCTATACAAATCAAAATTATTATTATTAATATTATTATTATTCATGATCCCATGTTACTGTTATTTACATTTTTCAATGTTTATATCCATTTAGTCTTACTGGTATATGTTTTGCTGCTTTATTGGGTCAGTTTTTCTTCATCCTATATGTTAAGCACTGCATGCACAAAAAGGCAGATTTTTTAAAGAAATCCAGGAATTTGTTATAATGTAGGTACCAAAACATTACAATGTACACAGCCATATAGTTTAAACTTTATTTTTAATAAAAGTGCATATCTTTTTGCATGAGAGATGAATAATAGAAAAAGATCAATATGGTACACACAAACAAAGCTCCAAATAGATGTAAGAATTGTCACAATTATGCACAGTCTTTATCAATGCTCAAATATCAACAGCCATTAGACTTTGTACTGAATGATCTACAGAGTGTATAATAGAAAAGTTATCATACCTCACAAAGAAAATAAATACTGTACACATCTTTACAGTAAAACATATCCTTCATGTATCTTTTCCATTCACAGTGTGTATAAAATAGATTATATGGTGCTATACAGTTTCTAAACATTAGGTAGCAGTATTGTACACATGGTGATTTCAGGGTTGTTTTAAAGGATTTAGACTGGTAAATGGCATAAAAGGGTGTCTAGCAGCTCAGTGCACCTAGAGATAAGCTTGGAAAAACGATTGGAACTGTTTAATGTTGTTCTCTGCGGCTGCTGTCAGGAGCAATTTACCAGAGCATTAGTAATATAGAATCTGTGTGGGTAGAAGTCAGAAACTCTTTACGGCTGCACATTTTTCCCAGCATGTTTCGTATTGTTCACATTAGCTAACTGTCCCAGTATAATTAAACAAGTGCCATATGAACTTTTAACTTGTCCACAGCATCCCTAAAGAGTTATAAACTGGTGTGACCCCAGTATGAAGTCTTCCATGATGAATTTCAGACACAAAACTGTATTATCAGCTTGTCATATACCTCACTTGAGTGGTTACTGTTAATTATTAGATCTTTACAGCAGAGAAAATGATAGCTCATTAATTTTTACTACTAGTATGTGCTCTGCTGTGTCGCAGCAGGGTTTATAGCAGGAGGCAGCTGGACAGAAAGCAGAGAAATATCAGACCAGTAAAAAAAATCTCTTTCTATTCTTCCATGTAGTATAATGGCAACTGTTGGAGACTAATCATTACATTCCACATGTCCTTTTTTTCTTTATAAAGTAGATCATTGTTCACAAGTCATCATTCTCTTTTATTGCCATCATTTTGAAGGCCACTCTCACAAGGGTGGAAAAGTAATAGCACAGTAATGCTTTTTACAACTATGATTTTAGTGCTGCATTCAAACTGTCTACAGGTTTTTTTTGTCTACACACACGGATGAGTGCAAATGCATGACAACAGGAAAATGTATGAAACGTCGTGTACTGTTTCTTTTGTTTTCTTTGCATTTTTCCTTCAGATATCTCACCATGCTCAAAATATTTACCTGTCTTCTTAAGGAGCATAGTTTTTGGGCCGTATCATCATCTTGACAGTTTTAAAAGCCTGCCTGTAGTTGGTAGGGTAGTACTCTGTCGTCATGTTGTGCCATGTTCCCCAGAAAATCCCATTGCGGACTCCTTTGTACCTCTTGTGGTAGTACTTTCCATTGAGGTTGGCAGACATGCAAGCATCAAACCACCATCCAGAACTATAGTAGGCACCACAGTTTCCAGAGGGGTACATGTCATTGTCACGGTCAGGAGTGGAGAAGAACTTCTGGTCATGGTTAAAATGCTTATTGAAACTGATGGCATTCCCAGCTGTCCCACTACAATGAGAGATTGTTAAATCAGATGTGTTCAGATTTGGCTTGTTATAGCAGCATACATACAAATACTATACCTGTATCCACTGACTGACAGACGGTAGCGTAAGTATTCGTTAGCCACATAGAACTCGTCATACTTTGCATATTCTCGGACACCCTCAAAGTCCTCTAAATCTATACGGAGAACCATATCCTTGGCTTTTGTCAGCAAGTGGATGTGGTCATTGCCCAGCCAGAATTCACCTCTGCAGGACAGAAGGAAGATCAGCAAGAGGAGAACCAAACAAGGCATTAATAAGCTCATTTGATGGTACTGTTGGTTTGATAGTGGATACAGCTATCCAAACAAAATGTACTTATCCTCACACGTGGGAAGGAAAAAAAATTAGGTGCAAGGGGAGGGAAGTGTGACAGTGAAAAATGGATAAGAGAAGGCAATATTATTGCAGTGGTGGGAAATACTAAAGGGTATCTCTATCAATATGTTTCCATGGTTGTTTCTCACATAAAAAATAGAAACAATGTGAAAAGATAAAGGGTAGATAGAGGTTAAATGTGAATGTCGTAATAATAGAAACCCTCCATCAACAGAAGGTTTTAATAACTGATTTAAAAACGATGTGAAACCAGTTTAAATGAATCCGATTTACTGTAGCTGGAACATTTCCCCAGCTTTCTGTGTCCTAATCAGTCAGTGTTAGTGGGAACAGGTGGTGAACAATCTGGGATATTCAGAACAGGTGTGCATTGTTATTATGGGTTCTAAAGCGACCTAAGCTCTTTCAAGGTGTGATTAGAGGACAGAAGTGCTTTTAGGACATTATTTTCTATAAAAACTGCTCATTTATCACTTTGCATTACTTCTTATAGATAAACTCTTAGTCTTTTAAGCAATAGATGGAAAGTGAAGTAATTCTTTTTTTTCTAATTGGATTTATGCACAGCTCCACTACTTCCTTAAATTAAGCCAGTTCCTTTGTTTCTTGTCTTTCATTATTGGACCAACTGATTAATCAATGTGTGTCTGACCATTGCCGTTGTGGTTACTGATGACACCTGAATTAATCAGTTTGACCAGTAATGAAAGACAGGAGCTGGATGTGGATGACAAAACTTATAAAGCTGACCCACACTTTTAGGGTCAGATGGTGTTATGTTTTTTACTTTTGTTTTTAGCTGCATCTTCAATATGAGTTTACTTTTAGATTCTATATAAAGGTGATTTTTTTTATACCCGTTTTAAATTAAAATGCTTACTGAGTTCTGCAAATCAAAGGTGACGTGTGCTATCAAAAACTCCCCAAACAAGCAGATTTGACTAACAGACTGCAGCATGAGCCTTTGAGACTGCAGTATTTTACAAAATTCAGACCAATTCTGTAGAAATAATTGGCAACCTAACCATTAGTTTCAACGAGTTAGCACCCCTTACAGTTTGGAGAATAATTGCTTTCTCTTGCATTAATGTTGCCACACAGACGATTTGCTATATACAAACATAAAAACAATTCAACCTCAACAGAGCCATCCCTTTGTTTGGAATCAAATTATTTATTAAATCTTTGATTTCATGTATTGCATGTGTTCCACTGATAATGAGACACCCTGTTGGTTTAATACTGCACTGCTATAAAGTTGGGCATCACAGAATAAAACCTGTAATCTATCTGTTGCATATTTTGTTAGAGCTCCACTCCTAACCTAAATCCCTGCTATTTTATAGTATATATTTTCTGTGGACTGCTTGAAGGGTTGAACATGTTGTTTTTAAACTTTATAGGGGTCAACATCAGCTGCCGCACTGCATTCAATTTGCTGTAGGTCTAGGACATAACCTTTGTTATTGACTTTACTGAACTCCACCTTTTTCTACTTGCATCTAAATTTGCCTGTGAAGCTTTACAAAACATACCTGAAGTTCCCAAAGCCCTTTTTATACTCATTCCATGTACGATTGAAGCTGACAGACCCATCAACACGTTGCTGTATCACAGTCCAGCCACCTCCAAAGGACTCCATGTCACAGAAAACCTCAAATGTCCCATTGCGAGGATCAGGGGTCACACGATATACACCGTTCTTTCTCACCTCCAATACGTTGTAGTCTGAGCAGTCCCGAGGAGCTAAAATAACTGTTGAATGGCGACAAGACAGACAGAAAGGAGAAGGGATTTTACTGGACAGTATTCAGTATTCTTGTACTTATGTCTGGCTTTTCTTCTCCCTGTGCCCATTCAAGAGACTAATAGAAAAAGTCCCAGAGGCCAAAGAATGCTTAAGAAAAGAAAATTATCTAAGTAAGTGGGTTAGCAGCATTCATGTTTTAATGTCCGGGAAATGTATTCAAACTCAAATAATCACCAAATGACTGAATAAAACGGTTCATGTAGGAATCAAAGTTCAGCTTGTAGAATAATTTGTCACTGAATATAATTTCTTCATATGCTAGAAATGATGTCAAGAATCAGGGACAAGATGTGCCATCCTGCATGCCTATATTGTATGCAATTTCACTTTTCTCTCTTACTCCTGCTCCTTATGTGGAACTGCATGCCATCAATTCAGCTCCACAACTAAGGTGCAGGGGCTTCAGTCAGTCAGTATTACAGTGTGGGAGAGTGTAAACCTGAACTAAAGAAGCGTTCCCTCTTCCTGGGTTGAAACCCAGGAAATGTGGACCCCTTTTTAAGTGTACGTAGTATTTTTAATGATAGAGCTAGCCTACAAGAAGAGAAGACAAAATATAAACTAGCATGGGGCAGTTTGTTTACTGAACATATGTAAAAAAGTTCCCTGACAAGCACAGGGAAAGGAGATGTTATTTTTAAAGTATATTAATTTGCCATTGTGGTATTTCCTAAAGCTTTAACAACACTGCGTATTTCTCAGTGTTGAGCTAAACACTGCGTGGTAGCAGGTGGCCCTTGTTTACATATGGGTCTGGCACATAGTTTTGGCACATTAATAGCTCTGGCAGCCTCTGACATTTTAAGTGCTGACCTGTAAATTCTTTCAGCGTTTCACTCACAATAATTGTCCAACTGCAGTTTCTCCACTTCTCTCCCCAAGGCCTATTTGACCACAGATCACACGCATGATTATCATAAAAACTAGGCAAATGCTATCAAGACCCTTGGCTCTGTTACAAAGAAGAAAATGTGTTGTATGTAGAGTATAGTCCTTTCCCTGCAGCATAAATGATGTAGCACAGCTTACTTTTGATGGATAGAAACTCTGAGAAATATCTTATTACATTGTAAACAGGCACTTACTAACGCAGGACTGGGCAGCCTCTTTTATTTAATAATTTATTTAGGAATTTTGTTCTTTTTTTGTATGTTTTTTTTTAGATTAGAGTTAATGTAGCTTAACAGTTAGACAAATTGCTTTCCACTCACTTCAAGACTAAAATATGATATACCATAGTGACCCATGGTGAGAAAATGAAAATATAGTGCTGGCAGCAAGAATGGAAATTGGCAGAAGAGATAGAAATAAATAAATGTTTGCAACACTTTGTCAAGATGCTTTTATGGCCCAAAGATTATATTAGTTTTGCTTGATAGTGACATTGTGATCCCACGTTGGCTCAAAATGTCTCATCACTGTTGGTGGGAAATGTCTTCTGCTGGTGTGATGGTATTTACACTTTAGTTTACACATATATGTGTGAACTGTGCTGTATACCAGTGATCTGCATAAACCAGTTCAAATGCATCCAACAAAACACTCACCCTGCATGTCCTCTCTCCAAAAAGATTTCGAGGCGTGTTCAGCTGAGATAAGCTTCTTTGAGTTTGCTTGGAGGATAACAATATAAACTATGATTCGTGCAATTTAATGACTGTTTAATGGCTGAGCTGCAGTTTGGTTGCTGGAGTTTATTCAGGAATCAAAGAAGATATTTTCCATGAATTTAGCCTCAAAGCTCTCTTGAGATAATGATAAACAAAATAAATTGAATTGTATTTTTTTATGGTGGTTCTTGATTAGAAAGAAGACAAATATAAACTGATATGAAGCAGTTTGATTGTTTACTGAACATGTATAAAAAAGTTCTTGTGGCATCAAAGAGATATAATTAAAACTTTTTGTTGTGAAACTTTGGTGTTGTCACAAGTGATTAGCCAATTTTCTTTTATACCAGCAGTTTCTTATCTCACACTTTTCTGATTGACCTCATGTACCAAGGTCTTTATTCAAAGCACAATCATTTTAGAGTTCATCTGAAGATGAAAAAAGATGAGTGTAGCTGACCCTGTGTGTCATCTGTGACGAGTGTGGTGTCAGGAGAGCAGCCTACTTTGATACATGTGTTATTGGCATGAGATAATGAGCCAGCCTTTATATGCAGAATTAGAGCGTGACCTCGAATGGAAGAGAAATGGGGAAAAAGGCAGTGGGAGGTCGGCTGTAAAAGACAAGTAAAAAGATGGAAAAGTCTGAGAAACAAAAATGAATTTGAGAGAGGCGTGCATGCTGGTGATAAATGCATGAGTAGGATACACATTAGGAACGGAAGGAAAGCTTGGAGGAGAAAGCTAGTTTAGGAATAGAGAAAGGGATGGGATTCCCTTCACACCACTGTCCCAGCTAATCTACTTAAAAATAAGCTCACATCGGTTTTCCACACGAAAGCCACAATATAGTGTTACTATTATGGGGGATGTTATTCACTTTGTGACTGAAAAGCGGTGTTCTGTGCTCTCATCCAAGTAAGCTTTTACTTCAGTGTAAAATGGGATGTTTGTTATGCTAAGCTAGTTAGATGATAGATTTTTTCTATCATCATGAGAATCCACATTTTAAATTTAAAACAAAGAAAATATTCACACAATGATAAGATCAGCCTCACTTTTTAGAAGTTTTTGCACTTGGAGAATAGCACTGGAGTTGCTTAAGAGGTGATGGAAATTTTTATTTCCAATCTAGCTGTCAAATTGCTCAACTCATGTACTGCATGATTTCAGCTTACAGCTATTTAACAATAAACAGACTGCTTGGTGTAAAGGGTACAGAGATACTCAGGAATTAAATAAGAGGAAATGTTCATTTCTTATGTATTGATCATCCTTGCTGTGCATGTTATTGGTCATATTGGTAATGGAAAAGGCATGTCACAACAAACTAGTGCGTGCACTAGACAAGGTCATTGTTACTCTGAAATGTTTCACTTCCCATTTCTCAGAAAGAGGGGGCTTGTGAAGGTAGCCATGCCTAATCTAATTGTGTGTGTGTGTGGTTTTTTTTTATTGTAATTGATTTGTTACTTTCTGTCCACTCAGAGATGATTATGTTTAAGATTTCACATCCATGCCACCCAAACTGCTTTGCTTATTTTGGTGCTGGGGTTTACATCTGTGGTCAGTTTACGGGAAAAGAACAGAAGAGAGGAGGAGGGTGTAAATCTTATCAGAGACGTTGCGAAATTTACATATAACAGAAAAAAGAGGGGAATCTATGAAACTGAACACTAATTTAAATATGATGGAGCAAACTGAAAATGCATTATATTTTAATTAAAAGCTTATAGGTGGTTTGAAAAAACTAAAGGGGGTTTCTTATAAACATTGTGCTATAAAAACAGAACAAAAATAATGGGACAAAATTAGAAGGGTGCTAAAAATATTTGCAAAATGTGCTACCTAAGTACAATGATCAAAAGAAAGCTTACACTGAGGACTGTTCTGTACTGGACATTGTGTGACACAGTCGGAGTTGAGCTTGTTGACTGATCCTGTGATGTTTTCCACTCGTCTGTCCACCATAGCATTAATGTTGTCCACATTGAGCAGGTTTAGCCCCTCCAGACGACCCTGCAAAGCCGAGATCTGGCTCCTGGCATTGCGCAGGCTGGCTGACATCCTATTGAGCTTTACCTGAGGTAGACGAGAGCATGAGCAGAGGAAATCATTTTTAGCACAGACAGGTGGCTTACTAAAGCTTCCTTCATTGTTTTATCTGCCCATTTGAATTTTCACATAGAAACAGCATCTGCATGATGGTTGGCTGTTTGCCAAAGTGGTTGTGCGAGTCAACAAGCGTTACCAGACAGTCGAAATTTACAGCCATTTGGCTGGTGTCTGATACTGATTCCCTACCCTGTTTAGAGTACCAGGAGTTATCTCTTGTGTATTGGTGCCATGTCACACTTTATAGGTCTTTTAAAATCTGCTCTGTTTACATCTCAGCCAGGTGAATTTTTACTGAGGGAATTTAAGGTGACATTGTAAATAAATGGCTAACTGGCCATAATTATGTCTGCTTGTTTAGATTTTCTCTTAATATATATAAACTATGACATTGGCTTACAGATGCTTGGTTTTAGTAGATGTACAATAAATGGTGCACTGCTGTTATTGCAGTGTTCTCACAGTCCTCAAACCTGTCTTTATATGTGGGACTCACCTATGTCAACTATAACATACACATTCAGGCTGAAAAACAAAGAATGTGGCTAACTTTTAATTTGCCAGCATTTAACGATACATTTACCAAAAAAGTCTTATCATGTCTGTTTTGAATAGAAATACGCTTTTCCTCTTACCTGCATCTCCACCATACTGCTTGGACTTGGTGCAGTTTTCCCAAAAATGGAACTTTGTCCCAGTCCAGTACCATCCACAGCTGCTACAGGAACCAATCTGTCTCCCCTCTCCTCAGGGCTGGACCCACCTTGCACCTCCTGTGCAGTCAGGTCCAGTCTCACACGTTCCCCACCATCCCTTTGTGCCTGCCCCTGGTCTGCTTGCTGATATCCAAAAGCCCCATTTTCCTGTGTCCCGTGGCAGTCCTGGCAACTGCTTTTCAGCTTATTTACCACTTCCTTCAGACTATGCAGTTCCTTCATTGTCTTCTCCAGCAGCCTGAACTGCTTAGGCAGCTGGATGGTTAGGGGAGGCAGGGTGAGCTGGTAGGGACAGTCGTCTCCATCCTCTGCTCCTGCCCCGGAGCTGCCACAGTGGCCCGAGGGTCTCAGTTTCATGGGGCAAGAGGTATGAGTACCTGACTCAGATCCCAGGTTGTAGGGTCCTCTGGTATCCCATCGCTGGTGAGAGTTAATGGAGAAGTCTGCTGCCCGACTGTTTCGTGGTACCATGGTAGCTATGAGCAGGAGAATGACACAGATGCAGAGTAGTATTGTCTTCATTTTTTTCTCTTCTTTTGTATCAAGGTTTGTAAAAGAGAAATGAATGTGTAAGTAAAGAGAGTGTCCGTGACTGCTTGGAATGTAAATGCTTCTAGTTGTGAGCGTGTGTGTCTGCAGATTCTAAGTGTGTTATAGGTTTAAAAGTGCTTGTATAAGTGTGTGCATTTGTCTGTGTTTGCATGTGTGTGTGGGTATGAGAGCAGCCTGCAGGAGGATGAGCGTGCAGGAGAACTGCCGCTGCCTCAGATAGCTGTGTCATTAATATCAGGATGAGGGAGGGAGGCAGAGAGAGGGAATAGAGAGAGTGAAAGAGCGAGAGAGCGGAGTTTGACAGGATGGGAGGGGCTGTACTATTGCAAAACACACTATCAACAGCAATGTGAAAAAGTACTGTGGTGCAGAAAGATTACGTGTGGATGGAGTGGGGGAAAGGATGGACAGAAAGATGCAGTTACAAAGTGAGGGAAAAAATGGTTCCTCTGCTTGCTTCTGTCCTGCTTCTCTCTGAAGTTACCTCATTTGCCAAAGGAACAGAATGACTCTGAGCAGAGGAACTATCCACTCAGCTGCCTTTAGGGTGAATTTCCTTCACGCTTTGTTGCTCTGTGAATTTGAGTGTCGGTTAAATTTAAAGGCTTCCTGGTAAACCTGTTCAGATACCAAAGCCTTTCAAAATCACCTCTACAGATCTCAAGTCTTACAATAGGATTTAGGTGAGCACAATGACTGTAAAATCCAGATCCAAGCAAAACAAAAATTACTGCAATACTAGTACAAACAATCTGTTCATTTACATTTAAGAAGCTTGCCCAGAATGATACAAAGACACAGTTACCTCCAAAATTAATCAGAAAAGTAAGAAAATATTTTTTCAGATTATGTTTGTTTTTAATCAGGGTGACAGGTTTTTGCTCTTTTGGGGTTTTTGTTCTTTATAGTTTTTTTTTTTTTTTAGAGGTGAGGGGATAGCTATGCTTCTTCATATTTCATTGTTAATATGTTTTCTGGGTAAAATTATATGAAATTACATATTTTAATTATGAAAAGAGTTGAATGAAAAGAGCATCTACTAAACAACAAAGTGACATTTGCAGAAATGATTTGACCTTGCTCTCCTGAAAGGAGATTGTGACTGAGAGCATTTCTCAGATGGATAGATAACATACTAAATGCCGGCCTTAAGGGCACTTCATGCTTACTGAATTATGGTCTTATCCTCGCCGCTCTGAGGCTCCAGCTGCTAATAAAATGATACATTTCCATCCTTGTGGTGTCTCTAATGATGGATTTATGAATGGCTCAGTTTATTTTAACACAAACACTGAAGCCTTTAATAAAAACAATAAACCTTTAACTTGTTTTTATCATATGGTAATGTGGTATCTGGGTTTTAGCGGTTTAAACATCATCATGATTGAAATTATACTTTGGCCCATACATTGTGTAATCTCATAAAGCATCTTATAGAAATTAACATGCAATAACAACTGCTGAACTGGATTCTGTAGCCTAACCACTACTATTGATGAAGATTGAAGTCTTGGTATGTCATATGCTTATTAATATTAATTATAGTTGCAAAACTATTTGTTTATGGGTTCAAGTTAATATTTCATTTCTTGAGAAAATCATTATTGCTGCATATGTGACTAGTATAATATACAGTACATTTGTTAACCCCGTAATGCCTGAATTAAGAAGAATTGGGCAGAAATTTTCATTTTTTAACATCTAAAAACTTTAGTTGATCCTTTAACTAATTAAAAAATGCTTTTATAATATATATTACCATGTAATAGGTGAAAATTATTATAGTGTAACCTTCTGCTTGTTGGTATTCACCAGTGTGCAGGAGACCAGTATAATATGGTCCACAACAGGGTTTTATGTAATGTTTCTGCCATAAAGTGATGCAAAATGTCTCAGAAACAGTATCAAATATGTGACATCAGGCCAAGGAGTCAAATAGCTTTTTAATCCAAACTGTTAAAAGCTAATCACTTGGCAGCAACTTGGTGCATTTAAACACGGAGACTTATTTGTGTATTTCACAAACTGCTGATCCACAAGGAGTTTCACAGATAACAAAGGAATTTTCTGAGAATGGTCAGCATAAAGAAAATGTCTAACACCAGTTGTCTGATGATATGAAACAACTACAAACAACATGGAAGCATGGATCCATCTTGACTTGTGTTATCTAGGTAGTGGTGGTGCAGAGATATTTTCCTTACACAGTTTGGACCCTTAGCACCACATTATACGGTTGAAACACCACAGCCTTTACCTGAATATTGTTACTGACCTTTTTCCTTTATCTCTTTATGACCACAGTGTATTATCTTATGATAGCAACCTCCATAAAGATTAATGCACCATGTCACAAAGCTCAAATTATCTCAAACTAGTTTATGAAATCTAAGTCTAAGGAAAGTGTGTCCGTTTGTGTTAAATGTCACACACTGAAATTTCTAGAGAAGTATCATTTTCAGGATCAATGATCTATAGTGACTCAGCCTCAGTGAAAGAACGCCCTAGAAGGAAAAATATTACAGCACAAAACTTCCCCTAGCAAAGTAATTCAGTGTGGCTGTAGGCTCCCCTCCAATTCAACCAGTCAATAGGAGGACATGAGGGTAGAGAGACAGGGAGATAGTGGCTCTTTCCATCACCCAGTGGAATGCAGGGCTGCGCCTAGTTGCCATTGTCATTATTTTTCTCCCTGACGGTGCAGAGTATTAAAGTCAGTGGATTCTTTTTGCTATACAAGCCACTAATTTTCCTGGAAGTTTTAGTGTTGTTCTGCTGTACAGATCGCATTCCTGCTTTCTTGAGTAGGTTGGTGAGAAAGAAGATGGACAGGTGTGAGAGTCCAAGTGTGTGTGCAAAAATATCTTTTAGTAATTGCCTTCAGCTCACTTCAGAGGTTAGTCACATGTGAGCCTCATGCAACCACCCCATAAAGAGTTCCAATACCCTCTACTGTTGCAGTAAGTCACAGCAGCAGAGTAAGTGAGGCTGCCTATTTCAGATAAATGCAGTTTGCAGTCACATCTCTGATGTAATATCTGCTACTGAAGCCATAAAGAACACTTTCAAAATATGGGTTGGCTTTCAGTTATGTTTTGGTTTTAATTTATTGATCTCCACTTGACAAAACACCCACATAACATTACATTGGTTACAGTTTTTTATTATGGTCGTTCAACCTCTGGTGACTGTACTAAATAAACCTGAAGAAATCATATTAACGATCCACATCACTCATAACATTCATATCTGTCCTTTCAGCCCATGGGGCATGCTAAGGTGCTTGCAAGAGCTATAGACAATAGTGTGATGAAGAATATAATGCGTTGGATCTAAGACAAGTCAGGATGAGATACCAGCTACTGTGTGTGTGTTTGTATATTCGTAATGTTTGTGTATGTTCATGCCATAAGATTACTTGCTACACAGTCCAACCTTAGATATCCTCAGTGCTGCAGCTCTTTGATACAGACAAGGCTATCCCTCATTACTCTCCACTCCAGCAGCCTGGCTCTGAAGATAAGAGGGGAACAGCACCTGTCCTCTGTTTCTATCACCGTTACATTCACATAGAGCTCTTGGGAGACACAATTTTACAACTCTCCCTTTTCTTGCAGCGTGTTTGACCTGATATCTTTGTCTTTGCTGCATTTTGTTTTCCAGCTGCGTTGTTTTTAATCATGCAGGGGTAATGGTGCCTGTAATCTTTAAATGAGGATACGTTTCATTATCTACGGGCTGTTTTCAGTAAATGGTCTTCTCCTTTTGATATTGTAGTTAGATAGATGTTGGTTTTCTGTTCTGATCCTGATGAGTTTCTCAAAGTTGGCGATAGCTTTAATGAGTTTATTCACCTCAGCTTGGGTTGAATTCTTGTTACTGGCTTGAATTGGGGCTCAATGATTCTGCATTGACATGTCGTCACAGAGTATGAAAAGAATTTTCTTCCAATAGTAAGTGGTATTTCTGATTATGTAGCAGAAGCAAAGTTTTTGTTTTTAAAGTTTTTATTTATTACGAAATACAAAACTGAAGCTGATTCAGTTTTTGACATTTTTAAACTTATTTTAGCCTCTAAATAATATTGTGTTTTTGACCAGTAAGCAGTTTTGTGTACCTGGTTCCCCACAGTTTCCCTTATTGAAAATTCCATTGAAGTAAAGAGATGGTAGAGGTAACTAAGCAATATAGTATTTAATAGGATGTTTTTTTTTTTTAAGTGGCAGATTTGGCTTAGATGAAGGATTCTTCAATAGCTCATTCACATTATATCAGGGGGGCGGCTGTGGCGCATGTAGTAGAGCAAGTTATTTCCTAACCAGCAAGTTAGTGGTTCAAATCCCGGCTCTGGCATCCACATGTCGAAGTGTCCTTGAGCAAGATACTGAACCCCTGCGTGTGTGAATGTGTGAGTGTTTGTGTGAGCGAATGGGTGAATGTGTCTGATAGTGTCAAAGCGCTTTGAGTGCATTAATGTGTAGAAAAGCGCTATACAAGTACAAGACCATTTACCATCAGCTTCTCTCTACATCCAGGACTTGTTTCTCTTCTTTTGTTGGTCACTTTTGTCTCCTTTTTTAGATTTTATCAGCAGGCAAACTCAGCCAGGCCACTGTTGTCAAACTGAAAGCAAACTACAAGCTACTCCACAAGACCTTCAAATGGTATGGTTTCATTTTTCCTCCTATAAAACAATGCATTTGAATTTAAATCTGACTACAAAGATGTGGGATGCTAAATGGCAAAATGTTTCCAACAAATGTCTTTAATAAAGATCTACTCCTTATCTGATGATGAGTTTATTCTACTTTCATATGCCCTTTACATAATATAGAAAAATTCTGGAAAGGCCAAAGACAAGTGGGCTCAAAAAAGTCTAATTTGAGGAAAGAGTTGGAAAATGTAGATTACTCAGTTTTGAGTATATTTCAACCACTATAGCAGCACAGTTTGAAAGACTTGCTAATAGGAATAATTATTGTCACCGAGGCATATTTTGGAAAGTCAAATAACTTCTAACACCCTCACCTTCCTGTGAAAACAATTATCTTTAGAATCATTTCTAGTGAAAACTAAAAAATCAGTATGTGCACAAGATTCCATAATAAGATTAATTCAGTCTATCATGCAAATCTGCAGCTACCATGCTTTTACATGCATGACAAATTGGATTGGGGTTGTTTAGAGAAATGATTTACTATATTAGTGAAAGTTTATATGAATTTGTCTTACATGTGTAGTGCAGTTTCTCTGAGAGAAATTGTGATGCATTTGAAAAAACATTAATAAAACATGAACATTTTCATTATAGCCAAGGGCAGAATGTTTGACATGCTTCTATGTGGAAAACTGATATAAAATTGAACTAATATTTATTTTTTATGGCCAAAAGAAAGAACTGATATACAGTCAAGACATTCGAGATGAACAAAGTAAGGATTCTCTATGAAACACAGTGTACTTGTGTGTTATCCAACAGTGTCCAGGAGTCTGAGGCCCATCTTTTAGGAGAAGCAAAAAGATGCCGAGCTGAGCTGGAGAGGCTTCAGACCGAAATGCAGAATACGGAACTGCAGAGTGCCTCTGAGGAGCCTGAAAGTGAGGTCAGCAAACTGAGGCGACAGCTCCTGCAGGCATACAATGTACTGCAAGCTGCTGAGGAGAGAGAATACGAGACACAGCATGAGCTGAAGTGGTGAGAGGCGCACACGCATGCACATGTGCACGCTGCTGATGCGTTTTTTATGCTAAACCTTTCAGTTCAGTCAAGTTTTCAATCAAATGTCAGATGACTTGGCTGCAAACAGTTTAATCACAAATACAAAGGCAGTTGTTACAAAACAAATAGGGGAGTAAGGAAGAAAAGAGAAGTGAAACCTCAGTGCTGAAGTCATTATTTTTAGTAGGGAGAGGTTATGTGAACACTATGACACACACACATAGTTTTTCCTGGGTAACAAACCGTTCAGGTCAATTCAATTAAACTTTTTTTGTTTAGCGCCACGTCATGACCGTATCATCTCAAGGTGCTTCACAAACAATCAATAATAGCCTAGCTAAGGGAAACTAGAAGATTCCATCAAATCTTGACTTTGATCTAATCTCCCAGCCTGAGCAAGCATAAGGCGACAGTGGGAAGAAACCTCCCTTTTAAAAGAAAGAATATATATA